>CM054143.1:32609439-32644439 GCA_028751875.1 Rapana venosa
ACACACACACACACACCGAAAAAGCCAATTTCAATGTTTTAATTTCCCGTTTTCATCTAGGAGAGAGAAAGAGAGAGGAGCGAGAGAGAGAGAGAGATCTGCAGCGATTTTTTTATTTATTTTGGGGGGGGGGGGGGGGCATATTAACTTTTTAGAAATATCTCAGTGTTGGGACTTTGATGTATTATTAAAACCAAGTTGATTTAACATGGGATTTAGCTCCCTTTATGTAATAGTTGTTTTGTTTTGGGGTTGTTTTTGTTGTTGCATTCTCATATATCAATTTTGATGAAGCTTTCAAATTCAGAATCGATGTGGGATGGATTTACCCGGTAACGGAAGCGTTATTTTTCATGTTCTTCATTACATGGAGTGACAGTCTGTGTGCTAGTCTTTCGGATGAGACGATACACTTAAGCTCCTATGTGCGGCACACATTTAGCGCCTGAAAGAATCCACGGAAACAGCGTAAGAGAGTTGTCCCTGGCAGAATTGTGCCAGATAAAATGACAGAATTATTTCTGTCAATTCTGAAAATGGGTCAAGCAATCATACCTGAACGTTAGAAATTCTTTCCTGCACAAAATTAAAGTTTCTGACTGCCCTCTTAAAAAAAAAGTCTTTTATTTCGAGGATAATGGAATAAGCACTCATGTGCTTTTTTTCATCCAGTGTATGCAGTTTTGTAAATTTTGCAATCCGTTCCCACCGGCACACAATGGCCTATTGTTTCGAAAAGCGGAACAGGATTTAACGTGTGCGCAAGATGTCCTGCGTGCGTTCGCACACTGAACCTCTCGGTTTATAGTCTCATCCGAAGGATGGTTGGTGTGATAGAATTATAGTACTATTTTTCAAGAATTTGAAGCCATGATGCCATCATGAATTGCACGAAAGGCAGTTTGGATAAGTGTCTAGAAACCCTTTTTTTCTTTTTTTTGGGGGGGGGAGCCTTTACATTCTATATTCTCTCTCTCTCACTCGACGTCATCAATCCCCCGCCTTCTCACCCCCCTCTCATCCGATCTCCCTCACCCTCTCTCACAATCGAACGTCTCCTGTCTCTCCTCTCCCCACTCCTCGCTCTGTCCACTCCTCTCACACTCTCTTCCTCCGCCCCACGTCTCTCTACCTCTTCTCTCTCCACGTCTCTCTCTCTCTCTCTCATCATCTCCCTTCTCACTCTCCTCCTCTTCTCATCTCTCGTCCCCTTCGACTTTCGACGTAGACCTAAGTTCTAGGATTTTAGAAGAGTGATTTTGACGTAATGGTTGTAGCCAAGAATGCTAACTAAAAAGTAACCATTATATTTTCATAAACAGTTATGACAAAAGCTGTAATTTTCCCATGCTATTTTTGATCGGAAAAATTATTTCTCCTCTTTTGCCAGCAAGGATTTTGGTACCTTGCCCCGCCCAACCCTGCCTTGCCCCTACTTACATGGGAGTAGGCGAAGAAAGATGGCGAGGATGTCAACAGGCCAACACATACCCCCGACCCCCACCCTGCCCCTCTTCCTCCACCTCCAAGTTCGACAAATTAAAACCAAGACCTAAGCCTACCCCCCAACTTCCACGCTACCATGCGAACAGAAAGGATTCGAGAGGATTGAAAGAACAGTTGATTTATATTTTTTTCCTTATTTTTTTTTTTTTTTTTTTTTTTTTCCCTATTCTCATCACGCTACCATCAACCCCCTACTACTCCTTTACTTCTCTCTCTCCTCTCTCTCCATTATTCCCCCGAGGTAAAAACCAAGCCAGCCCCACGACACAGTCTGTGCTCCCCTGGTCCCCTCCTGTTCTCATCTCCCCTGTCTGGTCCCATCCCTCCTGTCACTCGAGGGAAATGGAAAGAGGCAAAGGATTTAAACGGATTCAGGAAAGTGAAAAGTGTAGGGGGGCGCCTCTACGACTTGGTGGCTTGACGGCTGGACTTCGCATCTCCAAAACCAGATTTGTGAATGTCTTCTTTGATAAGCAAGGTGTTGACGAGGGCGGGGAAGAAGCTTTGGCCAGATATAGCCTACCCTAAGCCTGTCCCACTGGATACAGACCCGACAGACCAACAACAGCCTTCCACTTGCCAACTCTTGAAAAGGATCCTCCACATTCTTGTCGTGGTTCAACATGGAGTTGGGGATTTTCCGAATTCCTCATCTTCTTCTTCTTCTTCTCTTCTCCCTTCCCCCAGGCTTTAAATAGTGGTTGTAGCTCTGCTGAGGCCTTACCTACCTGTACCACCGACCCCTGATCCTCTTTGACCCCCAGCTGGTATGCTGACAAGATAAGACATTGTACACCACTGCCGAGAGTGATGAATGATACAGCAGGAAGCAAGGAGGTCGTGGTTTCAGATTGTGGACGTCTGTGTGAAACGTAGGAGGACTTGTCTTCTCATCTGGCGCTGCGCTGCGCAGATAGACGGACTGTAATTTACTGCAGATCATTTGAGAGCATAGTTTGGACAAAGGTGGGCGTTCTGAACTGTTGGAGAAAGCCGACAAGGGACCTTTCTGTGTATATGCAATAGTTTCAATCCATGTACCGTTTGACCCTGGTTTATCAACAGTGGTGCATGAAACCTACGCTGTGTGTCATAACCATAAACCGTCAGACTAAGAGGAACTCGGAAGCATCTGATATTATTCCATTTTATATAGAGTTTGGGATAAAGAGTCGTTTTTTTTTTTATGTGTCCTTATTATTAGAGTTAGTTATTAAGTCGAAGAAAACAATATTGCGTTTTATAATTCTGTTTCTTTTTTAAAAAACTGTCAAGAAACTTAATCCCAGTTTCCCCATAATAGTATATCAAACTATTGGATAGTAAATACGGCACAAGGTAATTAACTTGTGAACTAACTTATGAACTGTCATTGTACCTTTGCAAAAGAGGAAAACACGACATAACATATTGGTGGACAAAGTCTGAGATAGAACACAATTTTGATATATATGTAATATCTATTGAAAGGCCATCAAACACGATTGCGATTTTATGAAGCAACGTTTTTATGCAGCAAACAGTACGCTGGGGGTTTTTCCTCTTATATTTTGTCCTGGGACGTCATCTTGGCTAAACCAGTGTAGAACTATGTCTGATATACAGACTCTATCTATTACTGTGAACGAAGAGACGACGGCTTCGACCTTCAGCGTTCGATCAGCAGGTAGGTTCAGTGATCCCCTATGCCCATTCTAGTTGTTGTCTTCGCTTTTAAATGGGAAAGGGAGGAATAAAATTGCCTAGATGCCGTTATTCCGATTTTTATAAAAAAAACCGCTTTTCGATTTTTTTGTTGTTGTTGTCACAAGTACCATTATTCAGTCCATCATCTTCTGTAGTGGTTGGTCAAGTGTTGTGGGTGTAGACCTTTTCCCTCCTCTCCCCCCCCCCTCCTCTGTCTCTATATTATAAAACTGTTACTTTTTCTTCTTTCTGTGCCCGTCTGTCTGCCTGCATGTCTTTGCCTATCAGTTTGTCTCCTTCCCTTCTCATTTCTGCCTCCTGTTCTCCTGTACGATCTCTCTCTGTCACCTTTGTCATCTGTCTTTGTCCTATGTTACTCTCTCCTCTTTTTCCCTACTTTCTTCCTTTCTCTCGTCTTATTTCACTTCCCCCTCCCCCCCCCCCCCCCCCCCCCCCCCCCCCCCCCCCCCCCCCCCCCCCCCCCCCCCCCCCCCCCCCCCCCACCCCCCCCACCCCCCCCGCCCCCCACCCCCCCCCCCCACCCCCCCCCCCACCCCTCCCCCCCCCCCCCCCCCCCCCCCCCCCCCCCCCCCCCCCCCCCCCCCCCCCCCCTCTCTCTCCCCTCCATCGTATTCTCTTCAATCTCTCTCCCTCACTCTCTCCTCCTCCTCTCCCTCTCTCTCGTCTCTCTTTGTCTTTTTGTCTATGGCTCCCTCTCTCCCTCCTTCCTCCCCCTCTCCCTCTCTCCCTCCCCACTCCCTCCCTCTCTCTCCTCTCTCCTCTCACCAATCCTTCCCACTCTCTTTCTCTCTCTCCTCCTCGATTATCTCCTCCCACCCTCTATTTTCTCTTCAGATCTCACTCGTCTCCTCTCTTCTCTCCCTCATCCGCTCTACTCCTCCCCCTCCAACCATCATCCTATCCCCTCTCACACACTCACTTCTCTCTCACACCCCATCCTCTCTTCCTCTCACTCTCACCAATACCTCACCCACCCTCTTCTCCTCCTCTTCTCTCCCCTCTCTCAGCCTCTTTCACTCTCTCTCTCTTTCTCACAGAGCCTCCGCTCTCTCTCATCTCATCGCTCGTCTCCTCTTTCTCTCTGTTTACACAACATTTTGTCACAATGATCCATCACTCTTTGAAATGGTCGCCCTTCTTGCTGCCATCCACCCACTTCGTCCACCCCACTTGCTAGCTCATCTTCTTTGTGGTTTTTGAAAATAACCACTATCGATTCGTCTCTTCTTCACTTGAACCCCCACTTCCCCTCCGTTTTAGTTCTCTGTTCGCCTCCCTTTTTTTCCATTTTTACTCTGTCCTCTGTCTGTCCCTCTTTCCTTTCCTTTCAACCCATACCTACACACAAGGGCCGTTAACTGCGCGCAGCGCGCCGGCGGCGCAACCACGTCAGCAATATTTTTTGGCCCCTAATGTTCATTCGTGACTGTTCTGGCTTCCTGTGGTTCTCATGCCTCTTTCCTCTCATTTGCCCAGACTCTCTCTTTGTGCTGTGGTGGGTTTTTTTTTTTTTCCATAAATCAATCACTCTTTTCTCTTGGTGTCTGTTCCTTTCGTTGTTGTTCCTCGTCTGTCTGTTCTGTCTCAGTCTGTCTCTCCTCTCTCTCTCTCCTCTCACTCTCGTCTCATCTGATCACTCCTCCCTCTCCCATCTCTCTCCCCCCCCCCCCCCCCCCACCCCTTTCTCTCCTCTCTCTCTCCTCCCTCCCCTTCACTCTCTGAATGTTACAAAAACCACTCTCCCCTAATGTTATATTATATATATCACTCCCCTCTCTCGCTCTCTCCTCCCTCTCTCTCTCTCCCTCTCCCCCCCCCCTCTCTCCTCTCTCTCTCTCTCTCTGAATGTTAAAATAACTCTCTCTGAATGTTTAAAATTAGCTCTCTCACCCCTATCTCTCTCACTCCTCTCTCATCCTCTCTCTCTCCCCTCCCTCGACCCCTCTCTCTTTCCTCTTTCTTTCTCTCCCTCTCTCTCTCCACTCATCTCTCATCCCCTCTCTCTCGTTCTCTCCGCCCTCTCATTCACCTCCCTCTCCCTCTCCCTCTTTCTCACCTCTACCCCTCTCTCTCTCTCCCTCTCTCTCTCTACCCCCTCCCTCTCTCGATCTCCTCTCCCCCTCACTCTCTCCCCCTCACATCTCTCGTGCTTTTTTGTCTAAAAAAAAATGGTTTGTTGAGTTGTTGTTAATTGGCTATAACCACTTGCACGCGAGACAGCAGGCAATTTTCCTTTCTTTCTATCTTTTTCCTTTCTTTCTTATCTTTTCTTCTTTTATAAATTTCTTCCTTGTACACCTTGACAACGCCTCATAGCCTGCCCTCCCAGCATCTAACTGTCTGCATGGTGTTAATGAATGAATTGTCGAGAGTATTTGTGGTCCAGTTCCTGGGTGAAAATGGGACCAATGGCCTTTGATGTAGGATCTCCAATGCTGTCGTCACAATCAAAGGAAACAAACAACAACAACAACAACACACAACACAGCAGCAACAAGTGAACAAACGAAACCAAAACAAAACTCGCTATATGTCGACCACACTGAACTCAAATAAGTTATTATTAATTTTGGTGTTGCTTTGTGTCGTTGTTGTTGTTGTCATATCAAGTTATATTTTAAGTATTATCTGCTAAAAAGTTAGAGCGGGTGCGAGAGGAGGGGGGGTGGGGAAAGTTATAGAATAACAACCTTATTTTTAATCATTCTTATGCACAAAACAACAGAGTGGTTGAAAAACAACTCTCCCCCCGCTTTAAAAAAAAAACGCGCGCGTCGGGTACGAGAGGACAGACAGACACAGAGAGAGAGACAGACAGACATCAAGACAAGCCATACAGATAGAGAGAGATCAAGACAAAGAGAGCTTCAACGATTAATTATGATTTTTTCTTTTAATACCTAAATTTAACTCTTAAAGAACTGGAGTGTTTCAACGTAAAAAGCAAAAAATAAAAAAAATCCTCAGAGTTAATGATTATTTCAAACTATCAAAACGCAGAGAATTGCTGTTCTGGGTTAGCGGGTGATGGACTGGGGCCTTTTGAGATACCACATATTTGCCCCCAAAAAGCCTTCTAAGGGCTCCCATAACTAGAAACAAGAACGAAACAAGAAAACTGTCCTCACTTATAACCACTTTTGAAAAAACAAAAAGAAGGAAAAAGACCAGAAACGCTCTGTTGCTTGATGTATATGCAACAGTGGACTGACCCGCCTTGGATAATCGAGTTTTTAATCTCCTTTCTGCGCATTTTAAACTCTCTTTTTTTGGAATGTTGTTGTTGTTTTGGGGTTTTTTTTTTGTTTTTTGTTGTTGTGCTCAGGGGCAAGCTCTAAATTTCAGAGCTTGAAATCCCGGGTGGTATTTCTAGATCTAAGTTTTTCCCTTTATTCGAAATGGTCATCGGGCTAAAAATTTGGAATACTGGCATGAATTTAATAAAAATAAAGTGTTTCTGACGCTTAGATTTTGTGCTTTACAAGATTCACATCAGCGTAAATAAACTCCATACAATATTATTAATACGACAACCACCCACCCCCACCACCCTCATCCCCCAAATTATGGTACTGTATGACCAACCCCACCCCCCTCGACATTTCTAACCCTCCTCCCTCCTCCCTCTCACTTCACACCATATCCCCCACCACCACTTTCTTCTGTTCTCCACCCACCCACCCACAACCCACCCCTTGACCGCACACCAGAGGCAAATGTAAACGATGTGATTAGCTGACACAAGAACACACTCAGGAGTGAAAAAGACACGAGGGACTGGAGCCCCATTGTAGGGAGAAACCATGAGGAGGGTGAGGAAGAAGAATAGGATGAAGTGACTACAATAACTGGCTCCACACCAAACACCCACAACGCACCACCACCACGACCACGCCGCAACACAACACCACACAAAAACCACCAAAACCACAAAAAAAAATCACGGGGCCCACTGTTGCCAACTAGTTTTCCTCCCTTTGTTTCTCTGGGGGTTCCCGCATAGAGCTCAGTTGGTAAGAGCAAACCACCGCAATTTTACTATCAATTTGCATTCAAGAAGCAAGTACGAGAGACAGGATGGGATTGCTGTCGCACGCAAGTAACAACCTTTCTTCTCATTATAATATATATATAAATATATATATATATGTATATATATATAAAATATATATATAAATATTAATAAATATATATATATATAATATAATAATATAATATATGTGTGTGTGTGTGTGTGTGTGTGTGTGTGTTGTGTGTTTTGTGTTGTTATGAAGTGAATCGTCGGTCATCTCAGATCTTGAACAAACAAAAAAAAAGAAAGAAAGAGCAGACTTTTTGTTTATTTAGCTTACCCAGTGGTGTTGTGTTTTCTGAAAGGGAAGAAGACACACACCCCCCCCCTCCCCCCCCCCCCCCCACCCCCCCCCCCCCCCCCCCCGCTCAACACGACCCCCCCCCCCCCCCCCCCCCAACCCCCCCCCCCCCCCCCCCCCACCCACCGCCCGACCCCCACACCCCCCCCCCCCCCCCCCCCCCACCCCCCCCCCCCCCCACCCCCCCCCCCCCCCCCCCCCCCCCCCCACACCCCCCCCCCCCCCCCCCCCCCCCCCCCACCCCCCCTTTTCCCTCTCCTTTTCCTGGCAATATTGTCTCCTATAGAATAAATTGTGAACGAGAATGTCAAAAACCTCTGCACAGCACAAGAATCTGCTTCAGTCAGTCTGCTGGTCTGTCTGCCTCTTCACTCTCTCCCATCCTGTCCTACCCTCACTCCTCTCACTCTTTTTCTCTCTCACACACTCTCTCGCTCTCCTCCTCCCTCCTCTCTCTCCTCTCTGTGCCCTGTTGGGGTGGTGTGTCTGCCTCTACTCTCCCACCAATCCTCATCTCAGACATCTCTCTCTCCCTTCCCCCACATCGCTCCTCTCTCTCTCTACCTCTCTCTCTCCATGTGTATCCTGTCCTCTCTCTAACCTCTACCACACTCTCACTCTCTCTCCCACCTCTCTCCTCCTCACTCTTTCTCTCTACTCGCCTCCCTCTCTCCCTAATCCTTCCCACTCTCCCTCTCCTCACCGCCCTCTGTTGTGTATCCTCTCTGCGTGTATCTCCTGCCATCTACACTCTCCTCTTGCCTCGATCTCTCTGCTGCCTCTCGCCTAATCTCACTCCCTGGCCTCTCTCTCTTTCTCTCACTCTCCCCTCTTCCTCCTCCTCCCTCTCTCTCCCTCACTCCTTCCCATCTCATCTCTCCCTCCTCTCTCTCTCTCTAGCCCACACCTCCAACCCCTCTCCCCCAACCTCTCCTCCTGCTCACAGCCGACTCGGTCTCTCCCCACACCCACGGCTCTCCTCTCTCTCTCTCTCACTCCTCTCTCTCTCTCCCTCTCTCTCTCTCTCTCTCTGTGCCCTCAACATCCCTCCTGCCACTTTCCCCTTCTTTCCCTACCCTTCTTCTACCTCCCTATAATCCACCCTCTCCATCTACTAAACCCCTCCCTCTATAACCTCCTCTCCTAACCTCCCCCCTCTCCTCACCCCCTCCTTCCTCCTGTATCCTTCCTCCTCCCTCTGCTCCTCCAACCTTCCCCCCCTTCCTCTTTCCTCCTCTCTCCCACCTACCTCACTCCTCCTCCCCTTAACCTCCTTCTCTCTCCCTATCCTCACGCTCCCCCTCCTCCCTTCTCTCAACGTATATTCATTGCGGAGATTTCGTAATCCAGATTTGTGAGCAATGGCTTCTATCGTGACGCTGAAATTGGATTCGTAAGTTTTTGTGTTTGTTTCGTTATTTTGTTTCGTCAAATCCATTTGTTATTTCCTTCCCTTGAAGTCATTATTATATGCAGGTTTTCTCACGAGCGTGTGAAAATCACGAAGAAGGCCAATGCTTTGTTGCTGCACCGCCTGCTGCTGCTAGCTTGCTGCTGATGCTGTTGGGGCAAGATGCACGTTAGTTTAAGCCTGCTGCAAACAAACCATAGAAAATGATGATGATATGATGATAACAGAAGATAAGATGATAATAGATAAGCAGCACAGCAGCTGCAGCATAAAGTAGTAAGTAAGTAGTAGTAGTAAGCACTTTCACTGCAAATTCATAATCAAAACCACGTTACTTAACAATGGAATTAGCTCTCTCTCTTCTCTCTCAAAGTTCATCCGTCTCTCTCTCTCCATCTCATCCTTCACACACAGACCCACACACACACACACACACACACACAACACATCACCACACACACAACACAAACTTTTAACAAGTCACACACACCTTAGAAAGTCCATGTGGCGCTCAACACTTTTCTCTTTTTGTTTTGTTTTGTTTTTGAGTGATCTTACTTTTTTTGTGAATAGACTTAAAATTAAAATATCACAGAAACACAACAAAGCTTACACACACTCTATCCTCACTAAAAAGATACTAACCACATACACACACACACACACACAAACACACACACACACACACACACACAACACACACACACACATACATACCTACATTTATATATAGTACTATTAACTAAAAGAGAGAGAAGACTAATAATCTTGTGCCTCCCTCCTATATATAATACACACACACACACACACTACCACACACACACACATATATTTATATATATATAATTTATATAATATATACTTATATATATATATATATATAAATACATTTAATAATATATAATTGTGTGTGTGTGTGTGTGTGTGTGTGTGTGTGTGTGTATGCATATGTATGTAAATTTATATAAGGAGGAGGCACAAGCTCTAAATAAACAGGTCTACCCGGGTTTGCAAACATTCCAAACGACAGGCAGATAACACAGAGAACGTATATATAATACATACATACATAATACAGCGGGACTAAAGCTGTGCCGAACCCCTTCTGCCTATTTGTCCCAGAATCCCAGACACTCATCCCAACGAAACGCCTCCTAAAAACATCTGGGTATAGTGTACACAGCACAGCGTTTATAGAACAGACAATCTCCTCGCGTGACAAGAGTACATCGAATGGCAAAAGAAGAGAGAGGGGTTGTGGGGGGAGAGAAAGAGGGTGGGAGGGATAGAGGAGTGGAGAGGAGGGAGGAGAGAGGTGCGAGCGCTACAACACAGAGAGAGGAAAGAAAATGGAGGGGAGGGAGAGAGAGAAGACTGAGAGTGGGAGAAGGGAGGAGAGTGAAAGAGAGATGGTGGGAACAAGGGAGAGAGAGATTTGGGTGAAAAATGGAGGAGGAGAGAATGGAGGGAGGAAGGGGGAAAGAGAGAGAGAAGGGAGAGGAAGGAGATAAGGAAGTAAAAGGAGATCCCATAACCTATAAGTCGTAGGAACGAAACGAGGGCGACAGAGACCTCCCTTCTCTAGCCACATAGTGAGGGCGCGCCCACACCTCGCCCCTCGCTGCTTTAACCTTCCCTGACCCTAAAGAAGAGGGTCAGGTACCTATTTACAGCTTGGTGAACTGGGGGAACTGTACTGAAGCCAAGGCGCGCAAACCGGTTTCCACCCCATCCAACTGGTAACCACGCTCGACGCAGCATAACTTGCTGGGGAAAGCGATGCTTCTCTCTGCACTCCGACCCACTGAGGCCATCCCCGTCCCCGAAAGAATAGAGAGAGAAAGGGGACGGGGAGAGAGAAAGAGAAAGGGGGGAGACAGAAGACGACACAGAAAGAGATTTGAGAAAAGTGAAAGCGGGGTTAGGGTAGGGGTGTTGGAATGGGGTGGTGGGGGAAGGGGAGGGACACAGAACCATGGTGTAAGGAAGACTGCTAGGATGCATTAATTCCTGACGCAGAATGATAGTCTTTTTTTTGGGAGGGGGGGGTAATTATTTTTGTCATTTTTTTTTATCCCTTTACCTTTTTTTACGGGTGTCTGTCGTCCGGTTCTGCTTGTAACAAACTTTTTTTGGTTCTTTTTGTTGACTTGCTTGTTTTTCCTTTTCCTTTTTGCTTTTCCATTTGCATTTTCTTTCTTCTTATTTTTTTTGGGTTACTTTTCCCTTCTCCTTTTTTTTTTTTTGGTTTGAGCCAAAGTTTATTAGGTTCAGAACAACTAGCACCAATACATTAATTCTTCTTTTTCATCATATTCGTGTATTTATTTCTTTTTCTCTTCTTCTTTTTTATTTCTTCATTCTGTCTTTCGTCTTTGGCTAACGACTTGAGGCTAGCTGCATCGATTCTCCTGATAACTCCATTGTCTGCATTTCAAACGGAGCAGCTAATTTGGTCTGTAAGTGCTTGAGATATGAACTATAAATGTCCGTTTGTTTGTCTGCTCATTATAAACAATAGCCTGCACTATAGAGAGTGGCCCTTGGCAATATTTTGTAGAAACAAGCAAACACACACACACAACAAAACAAAAACACACACATACACACTATACACAAGCAACACACACACACAACACACACAAAACAACGATACACCTTTACATGTTACTTAAAGCAGAAAACAGTTTTTAAAATCCTGCCTGCTAGATAAATTTCCCGCCATCAATAAGAGAAAAAGTTTGTTGTATTAAGATATTACAATCACAAACGAAGATAATATGGTATTCGTCTTGTTATGATTTTGAAAACTTATATAGTATATTGATTTTATCCAGAATAAGTAGAGAATACATTTAGATTCAAAATAGTGAATGTGTCTTGATTTACATATGGAATTTTAATATATGTGCTTGTCTTCATTATTTTTCACTGGAAGAGATTGGTATTGTGGATGTTATAGGGTTTTTGAACCACTATATGGAATTATTAATTCCTTCTACGAAACATGTAATAATGGCCTAAGTGTGATTACATAAATTTTCTAGTATTCTGCATTCTCTCTTATCTCTCTCTCTCATCATTCTATCTCTCCTCTCTCTCTCCTCTTCATCTTTCTCTCTCTCTCTTCCTCTCTATTCTATCTATCTTACTTTCTATCTCTTGTATTCTCTCTCTCTCCTCTCTTCTCTCTCTCTCTCTCTCTCTCATCTCTCTCCTCTCTCTCTCTCTCTTCTCTCCTCTCCTCTATCCTATCACCTCTTATCTCTCTCTCTTCTCTCTCTCTCCTTCTCTCTGTAGTCCTCTCTCCCTCCTCCTCTTCTCCCCGCTCCCTCTCTCCCTCCCTCCCCTCTCTCCTCCTTTCCTCCTCTTCTCTCCTCCTCCTCTCTCTCCTTCCTCTCTCCTCTCCTCCTCCTCTCTCCCCGCTCTCCTCTACCTCCTTACCTCCCAACCCCCCCCCCCCCCCCCCCTCCCTCTGGTCTCTGAAGATGAGAAGAGGCAAAGAGACAGAAGTGAAGGATGGCAATGAGGAGCGAGGAGGAAGGTGACATTTCCTAGTGTTGACTGCCCGTCATGCCATGAATATCGCTGCTATGCTGTGTTCGTTCATTCATTGCCTGTGTTGCTTCCCTTTCGCTCTGCGGATCTGGGTTGGTGTGTGTGTGTGTACATGTGTGTGTGTGAGTGTGTTTGTACGTGTGAGAGAGAGAGTGTGTGTGAGAGAGTGTGTGTGTGTGTGGTGTGAGAAAGAAGAGAGAGAGAGAGAGTGGTTGAGAGAGAGAGAGAGAGAGAATGTGTGTGTGTGTGTGTGTGTGTGAGAGAGAGAGGTGTGTGTAATGTGTTTTGTGGGTGGGGAGAGAGAGAGAGTGTGTGTGTGTGTGTGTTTTGGAGAGAGTGTGTGTGTTTGAGTTTGTGTGTGTGTGTGTTTACCACCAGGATTTGTTTCTTGCCTTGGATTCCGTCTATCCTGGTGTGCTTGTCTTGTCTTGTCTCGTCTTGTCTTGTCTCGTCTCGTTTCGTACTGTCTTGTCTTGTCTTGCCTTGGCTTGACTTGATTTGACTTGGTCGCTTCGGTAGTGTTGGTCTGTTTGCCTCTCTCTGTTTGCACTTCTCCGTGTCTTAGTTTTTATCTGGTGGCCTGGTATAGTGGTAGTCAGCTTTCGGTTGTATTCGTTGGTGTTTGGCTCTGTGTGTTGTGTCTTCTCTTGTCTCCCCCTCCCTCTCGTCCCTCTCTCACTCTCCTCTCTCTCTGTTTCTCCTCTCCTCCCTCTCTCTCTCTCTCCTCTCTCTCTTCCTCTCTCCTCTGTCTCCCTCCATCTCTCTCTGTCTTCCTCCTCTCTTTCTCTCCTCCCTCTCTGTCTCTGTCTCTCTCTCCTCTTTCTCTCTCTGCCTCTCTCTCTTGTCTGTCTCTGCTCTATAGTCTCTCTCTCTCTCTCTCTCTCTCTCTCTCTCTCTCTCTCCTCTCCCCTCCCCCCCCTCTCTCTCTCTATCTCTCTCTCTCTTTACCTCTCTCCTACATCCCCCTCTCTCTCCTGTCTCTCGCTCTCTGTCTCTCTTTCTCTCTCGAAGCGTCAAAGCGTCTATCTCTCACTCACTCACTCACTCTCTCATTACTGAGATTATTCTTGTCTTCTATGGTATTTGTTTTATTTATTGGAGGGGTTATTGTGAACGAGAAAAAACTATATATTTTTTTTTATCTTCGAAATATGAATATGTCCGCGAGTTGTCAATTTTGACACTCGACAGTTATAGTGGGATGACTTAGATTTTCTGCTGTTGTTCTACCCGTGGCGACCAGTAAGTCTGTCGAATATCATCTCATAATACAGCCACATTCCAGTAAGTTTGTCAAATATCATCACATAATACAGCCACATTCCAGTGGTCTGGTAAGTCTGTCAAATATCATCACATAATACACCCACATTCCAGTGGTCTGGTAAGTCTGTCAAATATCATCACATAATACACCCACATTCCAGTGGCAGAACTTCATTTTTGCAAATCACGTAATGACGCGGACATCAGAGCATATTATGTATAATAATTATTTTTCTACTATCGATGTATCCATGGTGCCCAGTATGCCTGTGATATAACATCACAGTCATACATACATTCGTGAAATCGTACATACATTCATACCTTCATACATTCATACATACATACGTACATACATACATGCATGCATGCATGCATACATAGATACATACAAACATGCATATATACATACATACATACATCGGCATACTCACATACAACCATACATACATACAATACATACATACAAACAATAAAATAATAATAATGTATGTAATTTATATAGCGCTGAATCTTGTAAAGCAACAAATCAAAGCGCTCAGATTTTTTTTTCTCGAGGATAATGGAATGAGCACTCATGTGCTTTCTTTTTACATCCAGTCCCCGTGTGTATGCGGTTTTGTAAATTTTGTCATCTGTTCAGATAGATAGACAGACAGACATAATTATATACATCCATACATCCATAAATCCATACTTACAAAGAGAAAGCAATACACGTAATATAGAAAATCTGATACTGATGTTTCCCACAGACAGACAGATGTGAAGCTTTCACACTGCCATTGTGGACAAAGGGGAGGATCCTGTTCTGCATACTTGTCCCCTGTACAGCCATAGCCCCAGTCACTAAGCCCCGCTGATAGGATAGCTATAGCGCCATTCCCCCCGCCCTGCTCCTGCTGTGTACGTCATGGTTATAGACAACCTGGCCTGATATGATACGGTATTATGACAAGATCATTGCCAGAGAGAGAGGGGGGGGGGTGGAGTGGATAGAGAACTGGTGAGAAGAAGAAGAGAGAGAATGCAGCAGAGAGAGAGAGAGAGAGAGAGAGAGAGAGAAGAGAGAGAGAGAGAGAGAGAGAGAGAGAGAGAGAGAAGAATGGTAAGAGAGGGATGCAGTTTTCTTTTCTCTTTTACTTGTCCTTCTTCTTTCTTTTCTTCCTGCTTCTCTCTTCTTCTTCATTTTCACCATCATCTTCTTCTCTCTCTTTCTTCTTTCTTCCTCTTTCTTCTTCTTTCTCTCTTTCTGTCTTCTTCTTCTTCTTCTTCTAGGTTCAGGACTATTGGTTAGATTTTTGCCTATCTGGCTGTTTGTGGGCTTTCTTTTTCACCATTCCGACTTCAGGATGTTGTGTTAGCAGGATACCATTGTGCATGTTTCCTTTTGTCATTCATTCCTGCTTTGAAAGATGGAACGCGAACTTTGCGAAGACTCTTGTGTATTCATGCGCGGGACCTCGGCCACAGTCTCGTCCAAAGGACTGAAAGAGGGATCAGAGTCTTGGATAAATGTTGACTCGGAAGAGAAAGTCTCTCTGGACTTAGCAGCTTAAGTGCAGATGAAAGAAAGAAGAGAACGAACTCATGACTCTTAGATGCAATGTCTCAAAACTCTACCGGCTTAACCAGCCAGATTTTCCAAAATCGATCAGGGTTTATAATGAGAATGTGTCAAAGCTTCGGTCATACCTGTTGTACGAGATGTTTTAGTATGTGTATACATGACTGGGGACGGGATAGCTCAGTGGTCGGAGCACTCGCTTTTTCCCCCAGCCAAGTTAAGCAGCGTCGAGCGTGGTTACCAGTTGGATGGGTGACCGTTTGCGCGCCTTGGCTTCAGTACAGTTCCCCCAGTTCACCCAGCTGTAAATGGGTACCTGCCCTCTTTAGGGTCAGGGAAGGTAAAGCAGCGAGGGAGAGGAGATGGGCACCGCCCTCAATATGCTGGCCCTAGAGAAGTGAGGTCTCTGACGCCTCGCTCCCCTACGACCTTATAGGTTATGGGACTCCTTTACCTCCTTTACCTTTACCTATACATGACTACGTTACTGGAGCCACTGAAAGTGAATGAGGTGACAGCCCTGACGTGGCTTTCGTGGTCGGTAGGGGCTGTCAACACTATGGAAAGGAATGGACTACGTCCTTGTTTGCTTTACGAATAGAACCTATCAGCTGTCTCCAGAAAATCTGTGAACAACCATAGCTGTGCATGAGGCAATAAACCGAGGCCCCGTGTGCGAACGCATGAAAAACATCTTGCGCACGCGTAAAATCCTGCTCCGCTTTTCGAAAGAGTAGGCCATTGTGTCTCGGTGGGAACAGATGACAACATTTACAAAACCGCATACACACGGGGACAGGATGTAAAAAAAAATACCTGAGTGTTTTTTCCATTTATCCTCGATATAAAAGAATAAATACATAAAATAAATTAAATAAATCCACCAAACAATCCCTTAGTTGTATGATGGTGGTATACATTTGGCGCGCGTAACGAAGTCTTGCTGCTGCATGGGTTATTTTTTAGTTAAAAAAAAAAAAAAACTCTTCCGAAAAATGCGCCATGTTAAAGCCACAAGTAAACAAAATATCCATGCACAGGGGAAAAGAGAGAGATAAAAAATATATATATGAACAGGGCTGCTGTGTTGAAACAGGCTATCTCTTGGAGAGGGAAGCTTGAATTTCATACACAGAACTCTGTTAGGATAGAGGGGGAAACGAATGCAAAACAAGGCTTGACAGTGATGCCAGACTGGTCTATCAGCACACACGTGCGTGCAAGCGCGAACATGTATATATGCAGCATGCACCTATGTACGCGTTAGTGTACACACACACACACACACGCATGCAGACGCACACACACACACACACACACACGCATACAGACACACACACACACAGAGTACACACACACACACTCGAATACACACTCATAGACACATACGCACTCGAGTAACACACACACACACACACACACCACTCATAGACACATACGCACTCGAGTACACACACACACCACACACACACACACACACACACACACACACACACACACACACACACACACAAAACACTCACACACTCGAATACACACAAACACACACATACTCGAATACACACAGACAGACAGACAGACACACACACAACACACACGCACACATACACACACACACACACACACACACACACACACACACACACACACACACACACACACACACACACGCTAAAAAAGATCAAAGAGAAAGTGTAATGAGAGCAGTCAAATATCACCTTGGGAGATCCCGTCCATTGCCTTGTTGATTTACGTAGTAGCAGCAGCGGTGCTATCATTCCCTGAATATTGCTGCTCAGCATGCCTCGGTGTGTGTCTGGCTGTGCCTGTCTGTGTGTCTGTATCTGTCTGTGTTATGCAACACACGAATGTCAGCTAGTGTCTATGTCTGCATTTATCGACTCAGCATCATTTTTCATGGATGGTGTCTATATGGAGAGGAGGCACAGAGAGAGAGAGAGAAAGAGAGAGAGAGAGAGAGAGAGAGAGAGAGAGGAGAGAGAGAGAGAGAGAGAGAGAGAGAGAGAGAGAGAGAAGGATTGGTTGGACAGGGGGCACAATCCGTGTGTGTTTGGACGTGTACAGTAATCTACATAAGCGCTTGTTGATCTAGCTTGTGATGTTTGGCGCAAGAGACTACCACTGCTGTGTGTTGTGTAAATAGCCCTTCTTTGCCCATTTAAAACAATATTATTTTCGTTCCGACAAAGTTTCAGGAAAGATACTTTCCAAACTTTTCTTTTAGGGAGGGAGGAGGGGAGAGCGAGTGGGGGAGAGGGGGGGGAGGGAGGGGGGTAGAGAGAGAGATTGTGTGGGGGGAGAAAGAGAGAGAGTATGTGTGTGTATGGGGAGAGAGAGAGAGTGCGTGAGAGAGAGAGAGAGAGGAGAGAGAGAGAGAGAGAGAGAGAGAGAGAGAGAGAGAGATTGTGTGGGGGAAGAAAGAGAGAGTGTGTGTGTATGAGAGAGAGAGAGAGAGGAGAGAGAGGAAGAGAGAGAGAGAGAGAGAGAAGAGCGTGTGTGTGATAGAGAGAAAGAAGAAACTAGAATTTTAGAAGGGAGGAGTAGAGAACAAAAAAACCACACACACACACAAAACAGAAGGGGAAAAAAGTTATCCAGCCACCCCTATAACCATATCTAGACTACCACTCCCCACCCCAACGTAAGCAGTATTTTTTCTCAGACTAGACACGTTCGACTCTCTCTAAAGCCAGGAATTAAAAGGAGTTGAGGTAATGATTAAAAGTGTGGGTCCAGTAATAATAATAATGCATGGAATGTATATAGCGCTGAATCTTGTAAAGCAGCAAATCAAAGCGCTCAGATGACTTTTTTTTTTCCCCTCGAGGATAATGGAGTAAGCACTCATGTGCTTTTTTTCATATTTACATCCAGTCCCCGTGTGTATGCGGTTTTGTAAATTTTGTCATCTGTTCCCACCGGCACACAATGGCCTACTCTTTCGAAAAGCGGAACAGGATTTAACGTGTGCGCAAGATAAGATGTTCTGCATGCGTTCGCACACGGGGCCTCGGTTTATAGTCTCATCCTTAAGGACCACTAAAAGCCACCCTGGACAGATCGTCCTGAGGACAGCAGCCTAGCCAGTGACCATCACAGGCCCAGTATTGGCTCACCAGCACTGTCTGCATGGGGACGACAGCAAAGAGGACCTTGCCCTGTACTGCTGTACTTTGTGTGGGTGGCCGCTAGCTAGGGCTTCCCCTGTACTGTACTGTGCTGTGCTGGCTGGTGTTATATATTAGCTGCAGGGCCTACAGGCCAGTTGCCGCATGCAGCTTAACTATAGCGGGAGGATGGATAGCTTGTCCATTGACGCAGATGGTTATCTGTGTTGGTGAAATCAAAAGCTGCCTTGTCGGGGCATTTATTTTCTTGCTGCACAGAAATGGGAAATTAGCGTGAAGGGGTTAGGGTTAAGATAGATGATGGGTTTTGATAAGTGCTGTGTGTGTTAGGGTGTGTGTTGGGTTGTGTGTGTGTTGGTGTGTGTGTGTGTGTGTGTATGACTGCTCGTTGTTGTGTTCCTAGTGATACCTGTACCTCTTTTGGCGTTCAGTGCATATATGTACACACTCACACACCACATACATATGCTCTCTCTCACATACACATACACACATACATACACAAGCACACACACATCCTTTGACAGATAGATAGAAGGTGGACAGGAAAAGATATATGAGAAAAAGGGGGAGGATGGTCTGAAGAAAGAACATACAACAAAGTGGTTGTTTTTGACTGACTGTCACAGCAAAGGTATTAGCACTGTGGAAGAGGAAAGACTTAAACCACCAAGAACACCATTAATTTTACAATACAAGAAACATGTTTTCACAATACGAAAAAGAGCTGCTTTGGCCTTCAGATCGTTTTGAAAGATTCTTTACCGTAAATCAAGAGCTCTTAACCAAAACAAAAGTTCTTGCTATAGAAATAGCAAAAATGAAAATTCACGCTTGCAAAAGAATGTTTTTACTCTATTTAAACTGTATTAATCTTGTTTAAACTAATCTTATTTTTTCCTGCAAGAATTATCGACCTTAGAAATCCTGATTACCTTAATTTTGCATGTTCCTATTGCTAAACTTTATCAATTTGTTACCGATTGATAAGTGTTCTGTGGTTGGTTCTAGGAAAATGAAGGGTAGTTTGCACAGGTATCCATACAGATGTATATTATATAAATATATAATTATGCGTACTTAAGCTGACAACAGTATTGTGATTAAATGGCACATTCTCGCGTATGTTCCCACACATACAGGCAACACACACATACACGTGCAATTGCACACACACGCACGCGCGTACTACACACAAATACACACACACTACATTACACACACACACACACACACGCTACACACTCAAACACACACACACACACACACACACACAAACACACACACACACAACACACACACACACTACACACACACTACACTACACACACACCACACACACACACACTACACACACACACACACACACACAGAGTCAGGCACGCGTGTTGGCGGCACGCATTAACGCACGCACGGACACGGTAATGAAGTGCAGCCTTAAGGAGCTAAGTGAATTAGTCCCTTAGTGGTGGCTGCCTCTGTCCTTCCCTGCCTAATGATGCTCTGTTGATAGGCACAGAGAGAGGGGGGGAGAGAGAGAGGGAGAGAGAGATTGTGCTCTCTCTGTCTCTCTACCCCCTCTCTGTCTCTCTCTCTCTCCAGCAGGTGGACAAACAACACGAACAGTCTTAGGTTCAATTCTACCCACACACACACACAACACACACACACTCACACACTCTCTCCTCACTCTCTCTGTCTGTCTGTCGCTTTCTCCCTCTCTCCGCTCTCTCGCTCTCTCCTCTCTCTCTCTCTCTCTCTCTCTCTCTCATCCTTCTCTCTCCTCTCTCCCTCTCTCTCTCTCTCTCTCATCTTATATAATATATATATAGATCCCTAAGGGTGAGACTGATGTAAAAAAGCACATGGTTCTTATCACCCTTTTCCCCCCCCCCCCCCCCCCCCCCTTTTTCCCCCCCCCCCCCCCCCCCCCCCCCCCCCCCCCCCCCCCCCCCAAAACCCCCCCCCCCCCCCCCCCCCCCCCCCCCCTTTTTCCCCCCCCCCCCCCCCCCCCCCCCCCCCCCCCCCCCCCCCCCCCCCCCCCCCCGGGGGGGGGGGGGGGGGGGGGGGGGGGGGGCCCCCCCCCCCCCCCCCCCCCCCCCCCCCCCCCCCCCCCCCCCCCCCCCCCCCCCCCCCCCCCCCCCCCCCCCCCCCCCCCCCCCCCCCCCCCCCCCCCCCCCCCCCCCCCCCCCCCCCCCCCCCCCCCCCCCCCCCCCCCCCCCCCCCCCCTTTTTCCCCCCCCCCACCCCCCCCCCCCCCCCCCGGGGCCCCCCCCCCCCCCCCCCCCAAAAACCCCCCCCCCCCCCCCCCCCCCCCCCCCCCCCCCCCCCCCCCCCCCCCCCCCCCCCCCCCTTTTTCCCCCCCCCCCCGGGCCCCCCCCCCCCCCGGCCCCCCCCCCCCCCCGTTTTTTTTTTTTTTCCCCCCCCCCCCCCCCCCCCCCCCCCCCCCCAACCCCCCCCCCCCCCCCCCCCCCCCCCCCCCCCCCCCCCCCCCCCGGGGAAACCCCCCCCCCCCCCCCCCCCCCCTTTTTTTCCCCCCCCCCCAAGCCCCCCCCCCCCCCCCCCCCCCCCCCCCCCCCCCCCCAAAAACCCCCCCCTTCCCACCCCCCCCCCCCCCCCCCAAAAAACCCCCCCACCCCCCCACCCCCCACCCCCCCCCCCCCCCAAAAACCCCCCCCCCCCCCCCCCCCCCCCCCCCCCAAAACCCCCCCCCCCCACCCCCCCCCCCCCCCCCCCCCCCCCCCCCCCCCCCCCCCCCAACCCCCCCCCCCCCCCCCCCCCCCCCCCCCCCCCCCCCCCCCCCCCCCCCCCCCCCCCCCCCCCCCTTTCCCCCCCCCCCCCCCCCCCCCCCCCCCCCCCCCCCCCCCCCCCCCCCCCCCCCCCTTCCCCCCCCCCCCCCCCCCTTCCCCCCCCCCCCCCCCCCCCCCCCCCCCCCCCCCCCCCCCCCCCCACCCCCCCCCCCCCCCCCCCCCCTCCCCCCCCCCCCCCCCCTTCCCCCCCCCCCCCCCCCCCCCCCCCCCCCCCCCCCCCCCCCCCCCCCCCCCCCCCCCCCCCCCCCCCCCCCCCCCCCCCCCCCCCCCCCCCCCCCCCCCCCCCCCCCCCCCCCCCAAAAAACCCCCCCCCCCCCCCCCCCCCCCCCCCCCCCCCCCCCCCCCCCCCCCCCCCCCCTTTTTTTTTTTTTCCCCCCCCCCTCCCCCCCCTTTTTTCCCCTTCTCTCTTTTTTTTTTTTTCCCCTTTTTTTTTTTGGTTGGGGGGGTTTTTTTTGTTTTTTTTTTTTTTTAAATTTTAAAAAAAAAAAAAAGAGAAAGTGGGGTTGGCGCCTTCCCTTCTTTTTTTTTGTGTGCATGCGTGTGTGCTTGCCCCGTCTTAACAAAAAGCTCAAATCTCATACATATTCATACAAGCTAAGCGCGTTTTCTTTCAGACCTGCATCTTTTTTTTTTCACGTTTTGTGGGTGCTGTTAGACCCTTACCATCAAAGGGAAAAAGGAGAAGGGGCGTCTTTCTGGGTAACTTTTGCAGCCCTTTTTTTCCCCCTTTTTTCCAACCCCAAAGCTTTCCCCAGTCTCAGCAAATATTCTGCAACCAAAGAAGAAAAAAAAAAAATTTTCTAAACTTTTTAGAAAGAGAAGAGAGGGGGGGGGGGGGGGGGGGGGGGGGGGGGGGGGGGGGGGGGGGGGGGGGGGGGAGAGAAGAGAGAGTAAAGGGGAAGTGGGGTATGGGGGACAAGAAAACTTTTATTAATCAATTCTCTCTCTCTCTCTCTCTCTTTTCTCTCCCACCCCCCCCTCCCTCTCTCTCAAACCCCCTTTCCCCCTCCAATTTTCTCTCTCCCACCCCCCCTCCCCCCTCCCTCTCGCTCATAAAAAATTTCCCAAAAATACATAAATACATACATATATACATGTATACACACACACAAAAATTTTTAAAAAATATTTATTTTTTTATTTTATTTTTTTTATCATACATTTAAGAGACCCTAAAATATTGAACCTGCGGGCATCACAAACCTTTTTAAAAAATATTCATGGGTAAGTTAAGCCCACGGGTTTTTAAATTGCAAATTTATCTCAATGCCCCTGGTACCCCTTTTCACGGACGGGGGGACAGGGATTTTTAAACCCACCCAACCCTCATGGCCCCCCCGCTCCATGTTGCATATGAAATCAGATCCCCCGTGACTTAAAAACCCCCAATCATCATAAAAAACCCCCCACTCTGTTAAGCATACAGAACCCCCGCGGGTTTAAAAAACCCAAACCCAAAAATCACAGGGCGCCCCTTATCAGCAAAATTTTTGTAAAAAAAAGGACCACGTAACCGCCCCGGAAAAATCCTCCTCAAAGTCCTAAAAACGGAAAGCTCTTCCTAAACGAAAAAAAAAACAAGAAGAAGAAGAAAAACAACAACCGGCAACAAATCATCACAAGAAACCTTCTCTCGAATAAATAAATAAATAAATTCCCTCCTTACCTCTGAATAAATAAATAAAAACGTGCCCGTTTTTTATTTTTTTTTGTTGTATTTTTTGGTTTTCCCTTTATTTCACTCCCGAGGTTCGCCAAAGGTGAATTTATACGTATACTTTTTTTTTTTTGGCCCACCATTAAGGTAGCCGCCCTTTCCCGACTTCCGGGGGTGATGACTTTTAAACACGACACCAGTGTGTATGGGGTTTTTTTTATTAATTTTTTTTGTCGCCCGTTCTTACCGGCCACGCAATGGCCTACTCTTCCCCAAAAAGGGTGCCCAAAGGGCAAAAAATTTTCAAAACCGCAAACCACGGGGACTAGATGTACAAAAAGCACACATGAGTGCTTATTCCATTATCCTCGATATTAAAAGAATAAATAAATAAATGAATAAATAAATAAAGGAAGGAAGAACACACAACGCGCAGGGTGTTAAAATGGGGAACGCTTCACCAAGACGAAGACTACTGTGATGTTCTGATGGAGCCTTGACTAACCATCACCAGGCCCTGTGGAGCTGCATGTATAGGCTTCTTGCTTGTCTTGCCAGTAGTCAGTCACGGGTTTTCTGGCCCGTTCTGCATCAGTATGCGTAACAGTACCACGTAACGTTGATTTTGGTGATGATGGGGACAATATTGATGATAAAATAATAATAATGAGGATAATGGTGGTAATGATGATGATGATAAGAAGAAGAAGAAGAAGATGATGATGATGATGATGATGGTGATGATGATGCTCAGGTGCCATTGCTTAAAACAGGAAACCCTTATCAGTTTAAGTTCGAGAGAAAGGCAGAGAGAGAGAGAGATAGAACTCGAACTCGAACTGTTTATTGAGAGAGACAGACAGACAGACAGAGACAGAGAGAGTTAATGGGGAGGAAAATGAAGGAGGCACAGGGGGGGAAAACCAAGAAAGAAAAAAGATAACATAAACGGAAAAACTTCAGGAAGAAATAACATGAACTTTATACTCATCAAAAATGGATTACTGTTTTAGATGGGGAGTAAAAACTGGCACCACAAAATGGCATTTTCATATCATTGGAGAAATGTTTCACAGTGAAAGATGCTACATCAGCTATAAAATAACTTTAAAAGTCTTTCTGCCACAATTCAAGAGATTAAAAAAATAAGAGAAAGTGTGTGTGTGTGTGTGTGTGTGTGTGTGTGTGTGTGTGTGTTGTGTTGTGTGTGTGTGTGTGTGTGTGTGTGTGTGTGTGTGTTGTGTGTGTGTGTGTGTGTTGCGCGCCATGAAAATAAATCCTGTTTTCTTTCACTATCGGGAATCAAAATAGTTTCTGTAAGATTTATAGCCTCTGAACACAGTGTTTCTGAATTCTAATGCGTATTCGCTCTTTGCTAAACTTCGTGAAATCCCTGTAGTCATTTTACACGATTAATTCCAGCATTATTAATTCAATTGGAAACATCTGAAAGCGCGCACCAAGCTTGCGAAGTGGCTTTTTATTGACTAACACACACACACACACACACACACACACACACACACACACACACACAACTTCTCTCTCTCTCACTCTCTCCTCACACATTCGCTCACACACACACACACACACACACACACGCACACACATACACACGCGCGCGCGCGTCCCCGCGTTGACAACTTTTAGCTTCTGGTAATAGCTTTTTTGTGTGCTTTTGTTCTATAAAACTGACGGCTATTAAATCGTATAGGTGATGAAAGGGTTTGTTTGGCTTTTTTAAAGCCCAGACAGAGCGAGAGAGCGGGGAGGGACAGAGACAGAGAGTGATGATGATGATGATGATGATGATGATGCGATCAAACCGAAGTGCATAGTTCCAGGAGATCACACACAAACACACACACACACACACACACACACACACACACACACACACACACACACCACACACACACGGAGACGAGAGAGAGAGGAAGAAAGTAGAATAGCGTGGTCATGCCATAACGACTTTGAATGATTTTTCTTTTTAGACAAGCAGTCGGCTGCTTCGCTTCATTCCTTCTCTCTGATGAAGTGCTCCTAAAACAGCAGCATTTGGAAGGAAGTGATTTTTTCATAGTTGATAATTATATTATGTTCGGGTGGGGTTTTTATTCTGTTTTGTTTTGGAAACAAGTTTGTGTACTTCATGTCAAACTGCTTTAATAGCTGTTGAGCTCTTTCATTATCAGCTGTAATCTCAGAAACTGTCTGCAGTGTCATCCTAAGGTGCGTTCACCACACTGTGAAATGCTAGCCTAGCTTAGGGCACGTACAGATGCAGGTAGTTTGCACACAATCTCTGTCTCTCTTTTTTTTTTTATTTAAATGATGTTGTCGTTGTTGTAGTAAGATTTTTACCTTTTTGTTTTGTTGATAGTCCCTAATCAGGGTAAGGGCGGGATGGAAAAAAGTATGCGCATGCTTATTCTGTTACCACTTGAAAAATACAGATTCATTCATTCATTCATTCATTCTCTTTCTCTCTCTCTCTCTCTCTCTCTCTCTCTCTCTCTCTCTCTCTCTCTCTCTCTCTCTCCTCTCTCTCTCTCTCCTCTCTCTCTCATCTCTCTCTCTCTTCTCTATCTATCTATCTATCTATCCACATCTATCTCTCTCTATCTCTTTCCTTCTGTCTTTCCATGTACTCTGCATGTTTCATCTTCTCTCGTTCGTATTTGAGAGCAGGTATTTGCATAGAAAGAAAAAGACCACACACACACTCTCGCATGTATGCGTGCAGCACGCACGTGTACACACATACACACATGCGCGAGCACGCATACACAAACTCTCTCTCTCTGTCTGTCTATCTGTCTGTCACTCTCTCTCTCCCCCTCCTCTCTCTCTCTCTCTCTCTCATCTCTCTCTCACTCTCTCTCTCTCTCTCTCACTCTCTCTCTCCTCTCTCTCTCTCGCACACATGATGCATATTCCATTATCCTCGGAAGAAAAAAAAGTCAAATATCACACACACACACTCAAAACACATTAACACACACGCACACACACTCAAAACACACTCAAACTCACACACACGCCGCGCGCGCGCACGCGCACACACACACACACAGTCACACACACACACACAAGTAAGTGCTTTGCTGTCTTCTGCTTTGGTTTGTATTCACGTCGTTTATTATTATTTTTTGTTTGTTTTATATTTTTGCTTGTTTGGGGTTGGGTTTTTTTCCATTTCACTTGCTGGCGCATGAGATACATTGGGTCGATTCAGAGCTTTTTTGGTAACACAGGGGGAAACGAGCGACCATAGCAGAACATCATTATTTCGGGGGCAAAAAAGAAAAACAGCGCATTAGCATGGAGTGTACATGTATTATTCAGTTCTGCAGAGGGAAATGGCTCGCTATTCCGACATTTTGGGGGTATGTTTTTTGGGTGATGAGTGAGTGTGCGTGCGCTTGTGTGTTTGTGTGTGTATTTGTGTGCAGTAGTAGAAGTAGTAGTAGTAGTAGTAGTAGTAGAGGTATGCGCAAGTGGTGTGTGTGTGTTGTGTGCGTGTGTGTGTGTGTGTTGTGTGCGTGTGTGTGTGTGTGTGTGTGTGTGTGTGTGTGTGTGTGTGTGTGTGTGTGTGTGTGTGTGTGTGTGTGTGCTTCCCTTCAGTTTCATTCTCGGTCTACTTCCTTGATATTAGCGCCCCCCCCCCCCTTCCTCTCCCCCCCCCCCCCTAAAAAAGGAAGAAAAAGAAAGCCAACCAAACCAAACCAAACTAAACCCACTAAACCTTGTGTTTATGTATTGCACACGTTGTGTGTATTTGTTGTGTCCTCTCTCTCTCTCTCTCTCTCTCTCTCTCTCTCTCTCCTCTCTCTCTATATATATAATATATATATATATATATATATATATATATAGTTTTTATATATAGTTTTTATATATAGTTATATATATAGTTATATAGTTATATATATATGCATGCTCGCGTGTATGCCTGGTAGCGCGCGCATGTTTCTAGATGTATTATATTTGTCTCACGAAGAGAGGAAGGGATTATCTGATTAGGGAGGGGGGGGGAGTTTTTTGGTTTGGTTTGTTTGGGAAGGGGGGGGGGGGGGGGGGGGGGGGGGCGCTAGGGGGAGATGTTTTCCTGTGGGGGTGGTATTTTGTTTTTTTTTTTTGTTTTTTGTGTGCGTGTGTTGGTGTTTATTTTTAAATTTCACGAAAGAGGTAGATGGGAAAGAAAAATAAAACAGGAGGAAACGGAAGAGGTATATTTCCAGCATCTTGGCCACCACGTCGCTAGTTAGTAGGGGCTTCCTTACAGCCTGGCTAACCAGCCATTGACAGCACAGCAGCAGGCTCCTTTGCCACTGCAGAAGGCAACAAACAGCGCAGTGCCCATACCGCTTCCTTCCTGCTGCTAAGAAAACACCAACAAACACACAAACAAGCCAACTGTGGAATATGTTTCATCCACCTCAAGTCGGATTAGCGCTGATATCCACTGCTGATAATGTCCACCTTTTTTTTCCTTTTTTTCCCTTTTTTTTTTTTAGAAAAAGGAGAAACAAGTTTGGGGATTAGGGGAAGGGGGGGGGGGAAGTTTTCTTTCGTTGCTCAGCTACAGCTCCGAGGTTCGTCAGTGGTGAGAGTTTTGGCAGATGCCACTGTTGTTGTTGTTGTTGTTGTTGTTTTATCCACCATAAAGGTATAGCTGTATTTTCGGGGAGGATGCCTAAACGCGACATGGGGGTGCGTGTGTGGGTTTTTTCTGTTTGTGTGTTTTGTTTTTGTGTATCTCTTTTTTGTGTTTGTTTGTTTGTTGTCGGGTTGTTTTTTTTAATGGAGGACTGGGTGTCATCCATTTTCACTGGCACGCAATGGCACCTACCCGAAATGCGCAAGCACAGGTTTTAAAGTGTGCGGAAGATGTTCTGCGTGACAGGGCCTCGGTTTATTGTCTCATCCCGAAAGATAAAGAAAAAGGGAACAAGAGAAAAGTAATGCTGGTTTTAAAGATGACGTCACACTGCCTCCAACTTTAGGGGGGATGGAGCATACATAATATACCGAGCCTTGCCTCAGCTCATTTCTCATTCTTCCTTCTGCCTGCTTTTACCCAAAAAAATTAAACAGCTTTTACTTTCTTCTTCTTTCTATTTTTGTGTTCCACCGTTCTTCTTCTTCTTCCGCTCGTGTGTAAATTGAAAGGAAGGGGTGTGACATAACAGATTTCTTACAGATGTCTGTTTTTCCTACTGCCCACATTCGGGGGTGGGGGTGAGGGTGAGAATTGGTTTGAAACGCAAACCCCAGTTGCCAAGTTTGTGATGTGATATGTCTTCGCTTGATTTTTTGTTTCGTTTGTTTGTTTGTTTATTTGTTTGTTTCTTGGGGTTTCTGATTCATCTCGGTTGTAAATCTCAATCGAGTGTTGTAGCAGAAACAAAACCCACATGAAAATAATCCTTATTTTTGTTTTTGTTTCTTGGCTAAAGCCCTGAGATTCCCCATTAGTGAGGGTTGGCGTATAATGCAAAATTATATATATATATATATATAAAATATATATATATTATATATATATATATATATATATATATATATATATATTTATACCACTTTAAGTCACAGCAGATTTCTCTGCGTGAAATTCGGGCTGCTCTCCCCGGGAAGAGCGCGTCGCCACAAGAGCAGTGCCACCCATTAAAAAAAAAAATTTCCTGTCCACAGATATATGTGTGTGTGTGTGTGGTATATTCTGCTTGCTTTTATTTTGACTTCTTTAAAAAGCGTGTTTATGTATAATATGTTCAGTTTGATACTGAAATCTCATTGTTACGGCTAACATTTAACAGTACATTTAGGTGGGTGTGTTGCTATGTTTTATCTACGAAGTCATTTATAACTGAATAAACGGTCAGTATGAAACATGCAATCTGCACGAGTCAGCCCCAGTGCTGCGCATGTTGCATAACACACGTTTATATTCAACATGTAATGAACGAATACAGGTAGTTTTGGCTTCATTTTATGCAGTTCTCATCAGTGTGGTCATTCTAAGGGAGAGAGAGAGAGAGAGGAGAGAGAGAGTCCAGGAGAGAGAGAGAGAGTAGAGAAGAGAGAGAGAGTCAGAGAAGAGAGAGAGAGAGAGGAGGAGGGGGACTAGGAGATTTTTGCTTGTTTCTTGTTCGTTATTGGTGTGTTAGTAGGTTAGTCTCTTTTTCTGTTTTGTTATTTTTGTAGTTTGGGGTATGGAGTGTTAATCTTTTGTATTTGTTTGTTGTTATCAGTGCAGAGCTCAGGACAATACAGTATTGTTAGAAATATGTGCTACTTCACGGTTGTTAGTTGGTAATGGGTTTTGCCCCCTTTAAAAAATAAAAAAAAAAAGAATATGCCAGTCTTATAGACAGTAATCCGTCATAAAGTGACATGTCAGACGTTGAACTGGCTTCCTACTCCCCCATCTCTCTCTCTCTCCTCTCTCTCTCTCTCTCTCTCCTCTCTCTCTCTCTCTCTTCTTCTCTCTCCCCTCCCCTCCCTTCCCCTCCCCTCCCCTCCCTCCCCTCCCTTACCCACCTTTTCGTCTCCTCCCATTCACGTTTCCTGTACGCCCCCATCCCCACCCCACCCCCACCCCTCCTCCTACCCTCCCTCCCTACCCTCCTCCTTACCCCCCTACCGTGGTGGCTTAATGGGTTTTACGTGTGCAGTTTGGGCTTTAAGTCCTATTTAGGGTTCCATTTTCTCTCCCTTAACGCTTCTCTTTATAGTTCTATACTGCTTCACTTCCCCATCCTGCTCCTCCACCTCCACACCCTCACACCCCGACCCCCTGCCTTTTTTGGGTCGACTTTAGGATTTTGCATACATTTTCATACTCTGTCAGGAGGTTGTGTGTGTGTATGACAGACAGACAGAGGTGCAGGGGAGGGGTGGGGTGAAGAGAGAGAAGAGAAGCAGAGACGCAGACAGAGAGACAGAGTAAGATAGACAGACAGAGAGAGAGACAGACAGACAGAGGAAGAGAGAGACAGACAGAGAAAGAGACAAAAGACAGAGAAAGAGACAGACAAAGAGAGAGAGAGAGACAGACAGAGACGGGCAGAAAAGAGAAGCAGAAGGCGCAGACAGACGAGAGAGAGACAGACGTACAGATGCGGAAGAGGAAGGGAGACAGACAGACAAACAGACAGACAAGCAGACAAACAGACAGAAAGATGCACAGAGACAGAGAAAGACAGGCAGACAGAGAGAAAGAGAGAAGCTTTCCAGACCCCGACTACACACACCAGTACAGTAGGTAGGTAGGTAGGTTTAGTTAGGTCGTCTATCAAAAAGCTGAAGTAGTTCACAGTTGGGGAATGTGATGGGGCTTCAAACACAACTCCTGCTTTAGCGTTTTCCCAGATTTCCGGAATGAGACTGACATGCTGAAGGCATTAGCCTCCTCTCTCCTCTCTCTCTCTCTCTCTCTCTCTCTCTCATCTCTCATGACCTCCTTAGAACTCTCTCTCGCTCTCTCCTCTCTCACTCTCGTAGTAGTCTCCGTCTCATCTCTCTTCAAACTAGTACTCTCCTCTACTCTCCTCTCTCTCACATATCTACCTTCTCCTCTCTCTCTCTCTCTCGTGTCTCTTCTCATTCTCTCTCTCTCGTCTCTGCCCTCTCTCCTCTCTCTCTCTCCATCTCTCCTCTCTCTCTCTCCTCTCCCTCTCTCTCTCTCTCTCTCTCTCCCTCTCTCGTCTTCTCATCTTCTCTTTCTCTCTCTTCTCTCTTTTCCTCTCTCCTCTCCCTCTCTCTCTCTCTCTCTCTCTCTGTCTCCCTCTCTCTCTCACGATGATTTTAGACAAGATAGAGAAAGGGGGTCTTTGAGGCTGAACTTTCTACATTAACAAGATATATCGAATCTTCAGTATAAAAAAAACAGAAGAAGAAAGAAAAAAAGAAAAAGAAAAAAAAAGGAAAAATTCTATTAATTCTAGGCAATTTGTCAAAGCAAAAAATGTATGGCTTTAGTAGGGAAGAAGACGGTTATGGAAGAAAAAGGTGTGTCAGGATAGGATTAATAATGAGGGGCTACTCACTACTGACCTGGTCTCGTATTTTACTCAGTGTCTCTACCTCCTACCTCTTCTCTCTCTCTCTCTCATCATCCTCTTCTCTCTCTCTCTCTCTACTCTCTCTCTCTCAAATGAATTGCACATCATGTTCATTATTATGACTCTCATATGTTGATTGTATGCTTTCTCTCTCTAATCTTTCTGATGATTGGTTTTGTTCAAATTTCCTCTTCATTAGGTACCTAATGAATCAACTTCTGATCGTATCTCTCTTCTCATCTTCTGAGCTGTCTTCTGCTCCTTCCTCCTCTTCCTTCTCTCTCTCCTCTCAACCTCTCTCTCTCCCTCCTCACTCCTCTCTCTCTCTCCTCATCTCTCTCTCTCTCTCTCGCTCTCTCATCCTCCTCTCTCCTCTCTCCTCTCTCTCTCACTCCTCTCTCTCTCTCTCTCTCTCTCTCTCTCTCTCCTTCCCTCCTCTCTCTCTCTCCTCTCATCTCTCCTCTCTCACTCTCATCTCTCTCTCTCTCTCTCCCTCCCTCCCTCTCACTCCTCCCTCTCTGTCTTCTCCTTAATGCTTAGCGTTGCTCAATGGTCTCTCTGTACATTCACCCTTCATACCCATCCGCTCTCAATCTGTGCTATCAATCCCGCTCTCATGCTTCCTTGCATGGCTTCCTCCCTGACTCGCTCCCTCTCTGTGAATTGTCCTTAATGGCCTGTAAGGAGTGTGTTCAATGGGTCCATCTGTACATTAGCCCCTTCAGTCACCCATGCCGGCTGTGGAATGCTGTGCTATGCTAATGACCCGCTGGAGCATGGCATTCCTTGCAGGTGGCTTGCACACACTGACTGAACTTCCCACAGTGTATGTCCCGTCTTGTGTCGGCAGTCATTCACACGAACGCGCGCGAGTGCAAGCGTGTGCGCGGACACACGTTTGTAGATATGCACGTGCACACACATACACAGACAGAGAGAGATTCACAAATCAAAGCAGATCAAATTCTTTTCTTTCGAGGATAATATATAAACACTTACGTGCTTTTTTTTTTACATCCAGTTTCCGTCCATACTGATATACAAACAAACAAACAAAAGACGCGCGCGCACACACATAGACACACACACACACAAGCGCAATAAACCTTAGAATGCTGCAACCAGTATTCATCACTATCAATAACAAGAACAAAATATGCAGGAACAGCACAAACAAATCTTACAGATTCTCTTTTGAGAGAGACAGGCAGACAGACAGAGAGAGAGAGAGAGAGAGAGAGATCACAAGTAATTAATGAGAGGTTCGGGTTCGCAGCATGTCTGTGATCTGTCCACGTTGTGTTTTAATCCGTGTTGGTGTAAAACCCTGTGTGGCGGGTTGGTTCAGCGAACTGGGCGACCTCAGCCAACCGTCTGCCTTGTTGGGTGCCGCTTATTCTGTTGATCTCCGACCTCAGCGGTGGTAGACTCGCACGTACACACGCACGCGCGCACACACACACACACACACACACATACATACTCAGAGAGAGAGAGAGAGAGATTACTCGGGTCCCAAAGGCGTATTTTTGACATCTGGCAATAAAGTTAAATTTGAATATTATAGTGGTCGTAAATCTTTAGGATCTTTTTGGTTTTGAATGTAGAATTGTATCAACTTTTCATTTTCATACAAACGTGGGTTGTTGGGGTTTTTTTCTTCTTGTTTGGGTTTTGTTTTGTTTTTGTTGGTTGGTGTTATGATATTAGAATTGACTCGGAGACAGACAGATGGATGGACGGATAGACAGACAGGACAGTTTCTGTTGTCATATGCAAAGGTTTCAGACAGATGAAGAGACAGACTGGGAGTCCGGACAGCTTGTGTATTATCCAAGGTCCCTCACGAAGGGTCATAATTTATAAGCATGAAGTAACAGACATCCCAAAACATAATTAACAGAAATAGATGTCATTCGCTTTTCAAAAGTACTTCGTTAGCTTAGATGCACATAATATGCAGGGAAAGGTGGAGAGAGAGAGAGGGTGAGTTTGTGTTGTGAGTGGTTTTTCCCCATGTCCACAAGTTGTGGCTTTTTTGGATTTTATGTGCCCCTTGGGATTTTCTTGAAATAAATCTTGAGAAAGAGAATGACAATGACAAATTGTTTTATTTTGAGATAATGAATAAGCACCCATGTGCTTTTTTACATTTTTTTTTTATGTATGTTTGTCCGTCATGTCCGACAATGACCTCCAAAACAGCAGAGGAGGCAGCTGCTGTTTTGGAAACTGGGCAGAAATTTGATTATAGTGGAGATGCCTTGCCCACAGTACATCCCCACTCTCTCAGCCAAGTGGGCATAAGGACAGTCAGCGTTGGAGATGTTCTCCACAGGCCACCAGCCCCCAGGGCTGCAGCACATAAGAACTGTGCGAGTCAAGCCTCCTAGTTACATTTAGTCCTCTTAGGGATACATCATGATAATAAGATCAGCCCAATACCCATGCTTTCACACAGTAATACAGAGAGAGAGAGAGAGAGAGAGAGAGAGAGAGAGAGAGAGAGAGAGAGAGAGAGAGAGAGGAAAACACAAAGAAAGGGGAGGGAGGGAGAGGGGCTCATAATACCAGCTTTATGGTCCAGACCTTTTCATCTTTTCAATCCAGTTCCACTGCTGTACGGACTTAACACACAGTTACTACTACCTACTATTATATCGCAATGGCGGGGCCCCCATACACAACCGGCTGCTTAAAGCTCCGGTCACAAGGTGCAGACAGATTTATGACCAACAAGTCAGTCAGCAGGCACGCCGACTACAATGTCTGCAATATGCATAAGCTTTTTCTTTTTTTTTTTTTTTTTTTTACCCCCTTCCATTATTGTGGATGTTATTTATGGGGTGTGGCCTCGTCGCCCGGGTTGATTTGTTTCATGCGTTGTTGGTTAAAGTTTGGCGAGAGAAGGGGACTGAATGCGGCGGTGAATCGTAGTGATAGTGCTGTCCCCTGGATGATGTGTGACGTGTGGTTTTTGTTATCGTTATTTAGGAGTGTAAGCCAGTCTGGAGTGAGGTGTGGCATTTTTTGAGGGTGTGTGTGTGTGTGTTGTGTGGAGGTTGTTTTTTGTGTGTGTGTGTGTTCGAGGGACTGCCTTTTTGTGGTGGAGTAAAAGTATCGCTGTAGTCTGTTAAAATGAAGGTATGTGCTGTATGTAAGTATCTGCTGTTGTGTGTATTTGTAACTGTATTCCTGTCTGTCTGTCTGTCGGTCTCTCTCTCTCTCTCTCTCTCTCTCTCTCTCTCTCGCTCTCGCTCTCACTCTCTGAACCTTCTGTTGATAACTAGTTTAGTGATGAATCTGGCTCTTGTTGTCATAACTCTGTGTAACTCCCTTCAGAAAGGAAGAGACTTTGGGCCTAAATCTGAATGAAATATTCGTATACCTATTCCAGATGAGGTGTGCGCTGCGCGGGGACACACACACAGACACACACAAACACACACACACACACACAAACACTCACACACACACACTCACACACACATACGCGCGCGCGAGAAAGGCGAAAGAAAATATTAAACAAGGGAAAAGAAAACTTCTCAGGGCTTGAAACACACACACACACACACACAATGATGAAAAGAAGCAAATGCATTGCTTATTCAATGTACCATCTGGAAATTAAAAAGTTGACTTGGCTTGACTTGACACACTCACACACACACACACACATGTATGTTTGTCCGTCGTTTTCGACGATGACCTCCAAAACAGCAGAGGAGGCAGCTGCTGTTTTGGAAACTGGGCAGAAATTTGATTATAGTGGAGATGCCTTGCCCACAGTACATCCCCTCTCTCTTGGCCAAGTGGGCATAAGGACAGTCAGCGTTGGACTGTGCGAGTCAAGCCTCCTAGTCAGAGAGTCAAAGTCGATCACTAAAGACTAAGCTGTAAAGTGGAATTCCATGAGTGGGAAAGCCAC
>CM054143.1:32649439-32651939 GCA_028751875.1 Rapana venosa
ACGTTACAAAGAATACAAACTGGTCAGTCATCCTAACAGAGTGGACAGCACTAAAACCTGGGGCCAGGGAAGTCGTGTGTTCGAGTGCTGTTCAAACCCAGCCCCTGCTCAAAAGCCAGGTATTCTGTGAACTAGTAAAAAAAAAAAAAAAAAAAAGGGGGGTAAAGGAGTCCCATAACCTATAAGGTCGTAGGGGAGCGAGGCGTCAGAGATCTCACTTCTCTAGGGGCCAGCATATTGAGGGCGGCGCCCATCTCCTCCCCCTCGCTGCTTTACCTTCCCTGACCCTAAAGAGGACAGGTACCCATTTACAGCTTGGTGAACTGGGGGAACTGTACTGAAACCAAGGCGCGCAAACGGTCACCCATCCAACTGGTAACCACGCTCGACGCTGCTTAACTTGGCTGGGGGAAAGCAGTGCTCCGACCACTGAGCTATTCCGTCCCCCTGTGAACTACAGAAGGAAAATTGATACAACCCACGAAAATTGATATAACACACGAAAATTGATCCAACACACGAAAATTGATACAACACACGAATGTCCTCCTCCTCCTCACCAGTGCCACTTTGTTGTTCAAAGGTTCCCTACACGCTTGGCAAGTGTTCTGTCTTCCTCGGGTCTGATTGTATGGTCGTTGAAGTCTTGAGATGTGAAAGGAAGCGTGAAGTATTGCCTCGTGGAAGTCGTGTGGTCTGAAAGCCCCGGGTCCTAACTGCCGTGATGTTCATGATCAATGCAAAGTGAGGGACCAGAGTCTCCAGTCATGATCATAGCCTTTGCATTCGGATTTCTCTGTTGATGTTGGTTTCCAATTACACTTGTATGGCCGTATCACATAACACTGGTCAGAGGGCAGCCGAGTGAGACAGAAAGTTCTTTGCGTTTGGAGTTTTACTTCCAAAAAAATTACTTCAAAAATCTCCTTTAGGACTTTAATAAAACCTCAACAACAACAACAACAACAACAAAAGTTGTGGTGATCTTGTATCCAGGCCTTTGGGATCGATAGAGTCGCTGAGTAAGTTGGAAAGATATCAGTGATGCCCTTTCACTGTCACACGGTTCGCTGTATCATCACTAAGGCTACATGGCCATGTTCTCTCTCTCCTCACCCCCCCCCCCCCCTTCCTTCTGTGTGTGTGTGTGTGTGAGAGAGAGATGGATCAGGCTGACATTTAGGGCCTGAACCTAAGGGGGCATTGGCATCTGCAGGTATGTGGAACCTGAGTCTGGAATGAATGGCGTGGGAGTCGCATCTGTCATACCGCAGAAAGCGAGATAGAAAGCAAGCCAGACGAATGTTATCAAGCATGTTATGTTATAGGGTACATTGGGAAGCTTTGAAAGGGAATGCAAGCCAGAGGGATGTTATCAATCATGTATATTATAGCTTATTAGGATGCTTTTGAAAGAGAATGTCAAAGAAGCACAGCATACTGTTGTGGAAAGTTAACTGGTATGGTAAATCGTCCACGTATGACGCATTACGTTGATTTTCTTGAACCATGTGGTTGATGTTGATCCATGCTACACACGCTGTAAGCATAAAGTAGTTAAAATAATAAGAAATGGTTTTGAAGTCGTCTGCATCTCTTGTAAAGGACCGGAAGCCCAACAGCGGAAGCTGGGTCCTGTTTGTTGACGTCAGCTGAGCCCCACAGAGAGTGTTTGTAGCGCTACATGGCAGTGAAGGAATTGTTCTCCTCGCAACACACCGAGCTGGGATTTGTCTTGTCTTTGGTGATAGATGTCCTCCCCTCCCGCCAACCTCACCCCCACCTCCTTCCCACTTCACCCAAACCCGTTTTTCTTCTGTGGTTTTTCTCCCCCTCTACAATAGTTTTCTCCCCCCCTCCCCCCTTATCCTTCGTGGAAACCCCCGCTATGGGCCTTTTATATATGTCCCTAGAAACCTTGTATCGGAGGCCGCTTCCTGCCCTGTGTTTGTATCTTTATGTCACGCTTGCCGAGTGCAGCTGGGGTCGACAGGTGAACTCCCACTGCGCTACATCACCACCAGAAGAAGCACACAGAGGGGGGATGCACGTGCCGACCTTTTTAAGTCTTTTGCGGCCAAAACAAAGGACAGGGACAAGGGTCGGGGCAGCAGCAGCAGCAGCAGCGGCCATGTGGGAACCATAGAGGCCGGATGAAGCCAATGTCGAAAGCGCAGAATGAAAGGGATCGGTGGGTGGAATTACTCCCTCCTGCGTGGTGGTAGATTTTTTTGGGGGGGGTTGGTGGGGAGAGGGGGGGGGGGGGGGGGGGGGGGGGTGGGGGGGGGGATTCTGTGGCGTGCTTGCTTGCATGCGTGCTTGGTAGGGAGTTATTTGGTTTATTAGCGTTTTTCAAAGAGTGCTGAAAGCATAAGGGGAAAACATGTTTCGTTGCCGCTGCTTGTTTGGAGCACTGTGTAACCCTGTTGTCCAGTGGAGAGAGTGTGAGTGTGTGTGTGTGTGTTGCGTTACGTAGGTCCGTGTGCGTTGATGCTTTTGT
>CM054143.1:32658225-32681421 GCA_028751875.1 Rapana venosa
GATTCACTTTCAATATTTTATTCTTCCCCCTTTAAGGGGAAAAATCCAAAAAGGTTGGGAAAAAAAGGGGGGGATGTTTTGGGTTTTTGTTTTTTTAAAGATTTATAAAAAAATATTGCTGTTTTTTAACAGTTAAGTCATTTTCAGATGACAAAATTTTAGCGGGGGCCTCCCAAATGATGGGTAGTTTCAATAAGTTTGGGGAAATCAATTCTTTTTGGTCTCCAAAAAACACCCAAAACAACATGAATGCATTGTTTTTGCCAATTTTACCAAATTAAAAAACCATTTCTCATGTCTTTGTTGCATAAGTTTAAAATTACAGCAATGTTTAAACCCACATCTTAATTTTGACAATGCATTTAACATATTATTCATTTTTTTCAACGTCTACTGTTCAATACACAATGACTTTTAACACTCTGGAAAGAACCGATCGCTGTTTTGAAGTGGGTGAAACCACCCTGTCTCACAACCGAAACTCCTGTCTAAATGATTTTATAAAAGCTTTTACAACTTTGAACTCCTTGTTTGTCCCAAACAAATCCAAGCCAAAATCGAATAAAAAAAACGATTGTAGATGCCCAAGTTTTCTTGCCTTTTCAATCCATATGATACATTTTTTAAGCTTTGGAGGGAGTTGCTTACCCCCCTTCGGGTTACTTAACCAAACCCCTGCAAAATTTTCATAGAATTTTCAAAAAAGGATACTTCCCCGTTCTCCATGACATGCAATTGGGGTGCGCCAGTTTAAAACCCGAGAATTTCTTTAATTCGAAAATGTAATTTTTTTTTTATATAATATTTTCCCAAACCCCCCGGGCTGTGACTTTTTGACAAAGGGCTGTACCCGTTTTTCAAAAAATTTTTTTAAGACTTTTTCAAAATATTTTTAAACTTGACAAAATCAAGAAAACCAAGAGAGAGAAGGGGAGGAGAGACAGAGAGAGAGAGACAGGGAGAGACAGAGAGAGAAAAAGACACAGAACAGGACAGAGAGAGAGAGAAAAAGGAGAGAGAGAGAGAAGAGAGAGGGACAATGCGGGATGTATAAGTAAAAAAACAACCACAGCTGAAAGTCCCATCACAAAATTTATCACAAAAATTTGCTTGTTTTTATGAGTTTTTTTTTTAATACAAGGTCATAAAAAATGCGAATGCTTTTTTTACAAAAAAAGTAAAAAAAAAATAAGACGAAAGAAAAAGATTTTACTCAATTTAAAGATAAATGGGGGGAGGGCGGGGGTTTAAAAAAAAAAGCGTGTTCAAAAAAGTTGTGTGTGTGTGGTGTGTGTGGTGTGTGTGTGTGGTGTGGTGTGTGTTTTGGGTGGGTGGTTGGGGGGTGGTGGTGGGTTGTTAAGGGGGTAACAGGGGGGGGCATGTCCATCAGAAATCCAAAAGGGGTTTGAAAGAAACAAACGAGAAAAAACACATGTAATTCTTTTTTTTTACGCCAATTGGGAAAAGTTTTTTTAAAATCGAGATAAATTAAAAACATGGGAAAAAAACAAAAAGTTAGGTGCAAATACAAATATAACTACGTGTTCATTAAAAAAAAACGAACAGATAGAAAAAAACAAAATACTAAACAAAACCATCAGAAAAACAGAGGTGAAGCAGTCCCCGTGCAAAATAAAAAACACCTAAAAATTTTAAAGCACAACAAACTTCTGTAGTTAACAGTCACCCCAGTGAAAATGGCGAAATAATTTTGAGTTGGGGGCAAAAACACATCAGTATCTTCTTGAGGGAAAAAAACATCCTCCCCCGTTCACATATTCCAACAAACCAGCTGTAAGAACATCAATGAACCCCTAAAAAGAAAAACAAAAAAAAACGGATATCATCCCCTAAAAAACTCATCACGGAAACCAGCTGCAAGAAAACGCGCACAAACATCATCCCCCTCACCCCAAATAGAGAAAAAAACATAATCTGACCAGTCTCTGGGTCCTAAGGGGTAAACTTGAACCTACGTGGGCCCGTCCCTGGCCATTTCGGAAAGGGGGCCCCCCCCCACCGTTTTGCCCCGGTAACGTCACGGTTGCGCCCCCGGGGAGGCGTCACTCTGGCCGTTTAGGCGAAAAAGTGTGGAGTTTTAAGGGACGGCCCGCCGTTGTCTGCCCTGGCCACTCGCGGCGTGTTAGCGTGGGGTGGTGTAGGGCTGCCCCCACAAAAACGTTCTGGCTGGCAGAGGGGGGTACGACCCCCCAGGGTTTTCCCGCCCTTTGAAAAAGATCTTGTTGTATGATGAGTGCACCTCGGCGTCGTAGTCCTGAGTGCCCGAGTCCCTCCCAGCAGGTGGTCAAGAGAGAAAGGTTTTAGACCGTGAAGTTCAAGTCTGCCTTGCCTTTGCGAATTTCCTTGTATTTGGTCCATCAGTTAGAGCTCTGAGGTTCACAAGTCAAGTCAAAGTCCAAGGCAAAATACTTCAATCTTCCCATGGAGGCTATACCACACTGACAGGCACAACGGCCAATGGTGAAATTTTGGGCATGCGAACCAATTTTTTTGCCCACCAGAAGGTATCATGCATTCAGACTTACGTAATGTATCCTGGGTATGTTCGAGTCTCCGTAACCCACCGAAAACGCTGACACGACATTAACGGGATCTTTAACGTGGCAAGTTTGACTCAATCTGCATGAAGAATCTTCATCGTCTGCATTTTTGTGCCAGCAGGTGACAAAAAACGCCAACAGTCTTAGGGTTCAATTCCACCCCAACTCTTCTCTCACTCTCTCTCTCTTCCACATCGCTCCCCGGTCTCTTCTCTCTCTCTCTCTCTCTCTCACTCATATATCCCCCTAAGGGCGGGGACTGATTGTTAAAAAAAAGCACATGGTTCTTATCATTATCCTCGAAATAAAAGAATTTGTCATGTGTTCCATTGTCATTCTTCATGTGTACATACAGGAAAGGATTTAGATACAGTCAGACTTATCACTTGAAAGTTGATCCGGGATCATAAAAATTCCCAGCCTTAATTTACCAGACAACACCCAGAGATTCGAACCACGGCTCATGACCCTTAAATTGAAAGTCGAAACAGTCTTAACCGTGTTTTATGAAACAAAATATTAAAAATAATAATAAAAAAAAAAATAATAATAATAATAATAATAATAATAATAATAATAATAAATGGAATTTATAGAGCGCTATATCTTGCAATTACAAACCAGAGCGTTTCATTCAATCATTGAATCAGTTCCTATTGCTGTTATCTTTGTCATCAAGATGTATCATGGTAGCTGCTGTGCGTTTCCTTTTTTTGAATATTTTCTCACATTTTTTCTTGTAAACTGAACTTATAGAATCACTTTTAAATGTCTAAATATTTTTTGCAACCATTCCAATAAGGAAAGTGTGTATAGTGTACTTTCTCACATACATGCACACATACGTGCATACACTTTCTCACACACACACACTTTCTCTCGCTCTCTCTCCTCTCACTCCACTCTTCTGAATGGCATTCTCTCTCCTCTTCTCTCTGTCATCTTCTCTCTCCTCTCTCACTACACACACAAACACACACAGAACACACACACACACACACACACACTACACACACACTACACACACATACCGTAATCCATGTTGGTGACAGAATCGCCACGTTGAAGGTCCAAGCCTGTGATATACTCGAAGGTCATGTTGATTTCCCGCACCTTTTCGCAGAGGAGAGAAGTACACTTCAGGCACTCCCTACGATCGCAAGACAGCATGACCCCTGACCTAGGGTCAGCTTTGATTGCCAGGTGACCCCTGATGGCAGGAATTTTTATTGGAGGAGGTGACCCCTGACCTCAGTCCACCTCATAGGTAGAGGCTGTGGGTAGGGGTAGGGGAAAAGGTAACACCTCCAAGTCGGGGCCGGGTTTCACGATCCCCACTGTTGGCAGCACAAGACAATTATTGAGTTGTGTGTTAGAGTTGTGATTATATCATTGATGATTAAGAGATGAGGGGTGGGACGAGGGAAGGATGGTTAAGACGTTCGACTGCCAACAAGTAAACCCTGAGGTTCTGGGTTCCATTCCCAGCCTCGCCCTTTCTTTTCCCAGTTTGACAGGGGAAAAATCGAACTGAATATCAAATTTGAGACTGTAAATCGAGGGTCTGTGTGTGAACGCATGCTGAGCATCTTGCGCACACGTTAAAAATCCCTTTCCGCCCTCGGGAAGAGTAGGCCATTGGGCGCCAGTAGGAAGGGATGACCAAAAAAAAATCCCCGCAATGCACAGGCCGTTGTGTTTAGCATCTATCCCCCAAAGTCGGAATGGTATCTACCTAAATAGAGGGGAGGAGGGGGGGGGGGGGGGGGGGAGGGGTGTTGGGGGGGGGGGGGGGGGGGGGAGGGGGCGTCCACATATTCAACAAACAATCTCACCATTAGTAACCTCGGAACAAAAAAATATGTTTATCATTCTTACCATGCTAAGCCCTTTCCTTCGGCCATATTTTGCCGGCGTTTCATAGAGTGGTAAAACGAATTCATCCAAATCAACTATATTTAGTTGTTATTATGTTCATGTGATGCTTCTTACATTGCTACCGCTGTAGTCTGCAGGGTTAAAAGTTTTAGGCAGCTGCTATAATACAGTCGTACTTTATTTTTTTTTTTAAATAACCTTGGCTTGCTTCGTTGTCGGTTCGTGTTTAATGATGTGAAGTAGTCTGCTTCTGGTTCAGAGAATAGAAATATGGGGTCGCATAATGGATCTTCCCCGTGAAGTACCGTGAATGTAAAATTTTCTGCTACACACACTCTTCTCACTCTCTCTCTCTCTCTCCTCTCTCTCTATCAATCTCCTCTCACTCGTCTCTCTCACATCTCGCTCTTTCCTCTCTCTCATCCATCTCTCTCCTCTCTCTCCACAAGACTTCTCTCGTCATTCTCTCTCTCTCACTCTCTCTCTCATCTCTTGCTCTTTCTCACGCCTCTCTCTCACTCTCACGCCACATACATTCTCCTCATTCTCACGCTCTCTCGTCTCTCTCCGTCTCTCTTCAACTCGTCTCTCACCATCTCATCTCTCACTCTCTCTCACTCTCTTGCTCTTATCTCCTCGCTCTCTCTCACTCACTCTCACAAACACATACATTCTCTCTTTCTCACGCTCTCTCACTCTCACTCTATCCTCTCTCTCTCTCTCACATCCTCTCTCTCTCTCTCCACACACACACACACACACACCAGGCACACAAACCCACACACACACACTCTCACACACAAACAGTCACACAAACACACACACACACTATTATCCACAGAGTGAACGAGCCTTAAATTGAAACAACACACACACACACACAGGCAGCAGCACACACACACAAACACACACACAACACAGGCACACACAAGACACACCACACAGCACACACACACACGACATACACACACACACACACACAAACAAACACACCAGTACACACACCACACACACACACACACACTCACACAAACCCAACACACATACACACACACACACACAAACACAACACACACACACACACACACACACACAACAGCACAAGAGGTATTAAATCTTACTCGAGGGGGCAGGGCCATCGCCGTCATGGTGGCGTACAGCAAGGCCCATGCCAGACTTTGAATGAAGAGTTGCCTTAGTCGTGTTTTTCATGCTGGTCACTGTAGCAGGGGCTCCTGGAAGAGAAACACCAATCATTCATTACCCCCCCCAAGTCCTTCTGGTAGTTGCTGCTATTAAGCATTTGGCTGGCTAGCTACATGTTCAGTAAACCGGGGTACCCCACCCAGAATAGTGCACTCTATGGCTTATGGGACTTAGTTCCACAAGCATATTACATGTACGTCCAATGAACACAAGCAGTCAGCAGCAGAAAAGCAATCAACCAGCGCAAAGCTTACATCGTTGGAGGTGGGTGGAGGGGGGGAGGGAATATGAGATTGAAGCTTTAAGTTTTGTTCGTTGCTATGCTGCAGATTATGTTGTTTGTATATATATATAAAATAATGTATGTATGTGTGAGAGAGAGAGTGTGGCGTGTGTGTGTGTGTGTGTGTGTGTGTGTGTGTGTTGTGTGTGTGTGTTTGTGTGTGTGTGTGTGTGTGTGTGTGACATGCGCTAATCAAATCAAGTTGTTGAAACCTCATGATCAGTAGGCAGAGAACTTGCTTTCATGATCAAAGCTCAAGTCTGTTCTCATTCCGGATCATTTTATTATAATTTCTATGCAACAACTAAACACATAATAATCCGACACGCAGGATATATATATATATATATATATATATATAAATATATATATATATATATTTATATATATATATATATAATATACCATAAATACCGAACTAACGACTATAAAGAAGAAATGGTAGCACTTAGAATGTCCTTTATAACAGTTAAAATCTATTGCCGCGTATTGTACAACACAAGAACATACAAAATAAAAATAATCATCAAACATAAAAGGAATTTGAATATAAAATCATAAAAGTACTACTAATGTCAAAAAACAATAATAATGATTATAGTGATAATAATGATGATGATAACTACAACCTTAAGATGCCAGCTACTGATACTGCCTACACCTTAACTCTAATAAACAAAACAAACGAGAATAAAATTACGTGCTTAATGATTAATGGTGTTAGACGATAGATAAAATAACTAAAATAACACGCCGAGAGAGGAGAGAGAGGAAGAGAGAGAGAGAGAGAGAGAGAGAGGAGAGAGTATGAGAGAGAGAGAGAAAAGAAAGATAGAGAAATGAGTAGTTTTGAAGAGAGAGGAGGGGGGGGGGTGCAAAACGAAAACGCAAATTTAATTTCACGGGTTATTAATAGATTAAGTAAACAAAACTTTTTCATGCCAGCCCTCAAAGTAAGAGAGAGAAGAAAGAAAGAAATATGGGACAGACGAGAGAGAGAGAGAGAGAGAGAGAGGAGGCGATATGGAGAGAGAGAGAAGAGAGGAGAAACAAAAGAACAAAGAAAGGACAAAGACAGACTATCTCTCACCTTGCCTGAAAAAATGACGTGAAGACTGAAGGACTTGTCATGTAGCTAGATATCTTTACAGACGTGAAGACAGGGAACACCTCAGCGTTGTCAGCCCCCATCTCACAGATACCCTCACTTTTAATTAACTTCTTTTTCACCCGGAACCAATAGTTTTCACAGGCACACAAAGCTCGCCTTGATCTGACAGAGGCCACATACCGGATGTCTTCCTCCATCCCCTCCACCCTCCCTCTCCCCCTACCTATCTTGTTTGGATTTGTAAAATTCTGAATAGTTAGTAACAGCTCAACCGAATGGAAGCAGCTTGCTCCATCATTACTGTTCGATGAACAGCAGTACAGTATCCACCTAGCCCTCCCCGCCCTTGTTTGGTTTGGTGTCACTTTGGGTTGCAATTATCCCACGCTCTGTTCACCTTGACTGACTAGATCGGTGATTGGTCGATGTTAGACCAATCCAGTATCCGTTTGCTGTTTAGCTATTGGCTGACCCCATCGGTGATTGGTTCATCTTCAACCAATCAAGCTATATGTTTGGGTGTGGGTCCCAATCAGTTATATGTTTTATTTCAGGTGCTGTTGTTATACCTCTGTTTTTGGTCCGATTTTTTTTCTATTTTTATTGTTGGTGTTTTGTTTGTTTCTTTGTAGTTGTTGGGAGAAGATGAAATAGAATGTAGATATTGCATTGTTGTCAAGAAATTGAAATATGAATTACTTGATTTGGTCTACTGGCATTACATGGTTTCCACAATCAATTGTTAAATACTTAAAACCTAAAACTGCGCTTGGCGCACTTTAAAATGATTTCCGTCCGTGATCGTAGGGATATGTGACACAAACTAATTTAATAATAATAATAATGATAATGATAATAATTAAATGATTTAAAATTGGACTGGCATATATATCAGTATCTTGATGAAGCCATACCAGTGCACCAACACGTCAGTCACTTTAGTAACTGTCATGTATGTCTTCAGTGGGAGGGGAGGAGGGGGGGTCTGATTTGATAAAATCGTGAATGATTTCCAAATTTGACCCAGCATTTTCAGGAGGACCTGCCTGGAAATATGAAACTTGGGTATGTATCTGGTCTATAAAAGTGAAGTGAAATACCCTTGAAAGAGAGCAAAGAGCTTTGCTTAAGCTAACAAAAGACATCTGAAGCATCGATTATGCGGACCATAAGAATGGAGATGAACCATGAAACTTGCCTCCTTCACTACCGCTTTACTGTTTCGGCAAAAGCCAATCGCACAGTGATAAAAATGACCCCATAAAACTGCGGGGAAGGTACCTATCTCACTCGCCCTACACCGCCTCCCCACAACTTAACAACAACACTCATACAGACAGTGACAGCGACAGATTATTCAATGGCCGAAAGAAAAAATTCAATGCTAGTTTTTAGGTTGACCGTATACACCAGTTTAGGAAGAACCATTGAAGAAATTTCATAATTGCTAGTAAAGTATATATAAAAAACGAAACTAAGAAAAATACACGCACAATATTTGAATAAGCAGATGAGTTAGGAAACGGATGAAGATGAGAAGAAAAAAAAGAAAGTTGGAGTTTTTCTTTTTCTCGCCTAGAGTTCCAAGGTTCATCAATAGTGAGATTGTGGCATATGGACCATGATTTCGCGCTGCATTAAAGGTAGCCACATTCCCAACGGTGGGACGCAAATTCTAAACACGACACCAATTTACATATGCGTTTCGTTTGTGTGTGTTGGGGAGGGGGGGGCTTTGTTTATCAAAGTGTAGTTGGTTACTTGTAGGGGAGGTTGGGGGGTATTCTCTATTTTTTTTGGGGGGGGAAAGGGGTGTTGTTACCTGTGGTCAAACAAACATAAGTTTCATTAGAAAGCTCAGATATGACCGCTCTTGTAAAAGAGCAAGGATCGCCTGAGGCCATGAGAGCGTTAAGACTGTAAAAAAGGTCAAGGTTTCCTTAACGTATAAAGTCTTAGTTAGCGAGGCCGTCATAGACCTCGCATCTCTATGGGCCGAGCATACTGAGGGTAGCGCCCATCTCCTCCCCTCGCGCTGCTTTACCTTCACCCTGACCCTAACAGGGCAGGTACCCATTTTAAATAAAGCCCCCCCCCCCTGGTTGAAACTGTACTGAAGACAAGGCGTTCAAACGTCACCCCATCCCATTGGTAACCACCTCGTGGCTGCTTTAACGTGGGCTCGAGTGCTCTGACCACTGAGCGTATCCTGTAAGACTAAATAAACCACAAAATGTTGTTATATACTAAACGGTGAAAGCCCTGTTATAGTGAGGGGGAGGGTGGGAGTTGAGTTATAAACAAGGATCTTATTGAGGTCACACCACAGATACTGATATAATAATATCCATCGAAAATGTTTCATTTACTGCAAGAAAATTTGAATGGTTGCCTTATAAAATAGGGGAGCTTTGACACAAGACTGACACAGGACGTACACAACCCACACACACACACACACACTCACGCACACAAACACGCACACACTCACACATAGCAACACACACACACACACACACGGAACCTTTTCCCTTTCACACAACCAACAGCAAAACAGAAAGCAATAAAAAACTTTAGCTAGTGAAGCCAGGTAGAACTTGACACGGTATGGGGGAACCCACACAGCTGGTAAGTACTTTCCTACTCAACTACTATTAAACATACAGAAGAATGCTATACTGGTAAGCCATCAGCATCCTTGTCCCCCCCCCCCCGCCCCCACTATATCCCCCTCCCTACCTCCCCACCTCTCTCCCTGTCCTTTACCTTTGGTCATTGAAATCGGGTCCCTGCCCTCCCGGAAGTAACGAGAATGCTGATTGGTGAGAAGCAGTGAGGTCGAAACCCTTCTGATGTCAAACCCTTCCTCCCGTGAAGGTCAGCCTTGAAAGTGTGTGTGTTGTGTGTGTGGTGTGTTTTCACACGTTGCGAGACTGTTTTGCCCTGATGTTTGACTGGTCCACAGATTTGAACTTCTTGGTGTGGTGTGTGTGTGCGCGTTCTTGGAGTGTGTTCGCAGAGTGGTGTGTGTGTGATTGGGGGAGGGGAGAGGTTTAATTTGAGGGTGATTGAGTAGCCATGTAGGATGCTTCATCCAGTGTTATGAGTGCGAAACATTTTGAGGGATTTTAGCTTCTCTCACTCTCCTCTCTCACGACTATCTCTCTTACAACTCTCCACTCTCATCCTCTCTCTCCAGGAAAACCTCTCTCTCAATCTCATATCATCTCTCTCTTTTCCTCTCTCTCCATCTTGTTGTTGGGTTTTTGTTTGTATTTGGGGGGTTTTTGTTGGGGGTTTTTTGGTGGTTTTTTGATTGTTGATGTTTGAGGTTTTTGGTGGGTGTTTTTTTGTGTTTTTGTTTTTTATTTTGTTTTTGGTTTTTTTGTGTTGTTTTTTGTTTGGTTTTTTTTTGGGGGGTTTTGGTTTTTGTTTTTGATTTATTGAGAGGCATGGATATGAAAAAAGCCCTGAGCTTATCCATTTACTCTCAATAAAAAGTTCGAGTTCGAGTCGGTTCTCTCCCCCTCTCTCTCTCCACCCCCCTCCCCTCTCTCTCTCTCATCTCTCTCTCGTCTCATCCTCCTCCCTCCTCACAGCATCTCTCTCTCTCTCTCCTCGTCTCTCATCCTGAGGCAAGCACCGGCAAATTGACTTTTGAAAGCTATGACAAATCCTGTGCACCATCTTTTCTGGTTCAGCAGTATTGTGTGTAGCCTTCCAAAGAAATCCATGAATTGCATAAATATAATAATAATAATAATAATATAATTAATAATAAAGATGGAATTTATATAGCGCTGAATCTGTAATGTAAGACAAAACAAGCGCATGATTCAAATCATTCACACGCATGCACCCTCCACAAATATCAAGATAAACAATCACAAATTTATATACACACATAGGTGAGGGGTGGAGGTGAAGGCAGCTATGAAAATAGGAACAGAGAACGAACCGGGGAAGATCTCAAGTAGAGTAATAAGTTTTGTTTTGAGGCAAGATTTTGAAAGAATCCGGTCAGCCCTCCCGGATATATATATTATATATGAGTATGTTGAGTGTTGTGTGTGTGTGTGTGTGTAGGTGTGATGTGTGTGTGTGTGTGTGTGTGTGTGTGAGTTTGTTGTGTGTGGTGCGCGCAGTTTTAAAAACAATGACGTAATTGAAATTTGATTTCATAGATTTGGTCTGCAGTAACCATGTTTGTAATATCTTTTTGAACTATTGATTTATTTGTCAATTGTTTGTGTGACTGTGTAAGATTAAGGTCGAATGCATGCGCTTTGATTTGTCTTTGCAAGATATAGCCTAAAATAAGTTCCATTTATTTATTATTAATTATTAAATTTATGGAAAAGCACTCGAGCTTTCTTACATCCAGGTCCCCGTGTGTATGCGGCATTGTAAATTGTGTCATTCGTTCCCACAGGCATCACAATGGCCTACTCTTCATGTCCGAAAAGCTGAACGGGTTGTAACGCTGGTTGCAAAGATGTTCTTCGCCCGTTGCGCATGGGGAGCCTCGGTTTAGTCTCACCGGAAGAACTTTTGGGTGGAGTGGATCGGCACTGATATTAAATCTGCTCTGTGTGTGAGTGTGTGTGTGTGTGTGTGGTGTGGTGGTGTGTGTGTGTGGTGTGTGTGGTGGTTGTGTGTGTGTGAGTGTGTGTGATATGCATCATACATATATACATATATTCAACGCTTTAATGACGATGTAGCCAATATGAAAATGATAATGTGTTAGGGTTTTTGGCTGTTAAATCTTCTTCGTAAGTGGACTGGTATCTTGACCATCTAGCTGCAAATTTCCACCAAACCACACGATGATGAATACAACAACGATAAATTGCTGTACTTTGACATCGATCATCCTCACCATCATCGGCACTGAGTTTGTCAGTAACGTTTTAACTGATAACGATCATTATCATCACCATCATCATCATGAGCACTGACTTTATCAGAAACGTGTCCACTGATAATCGTCATCATCATCGTTATCATCATCATCTGCACTGTCTTCATCAGTAACGTTTTCATTGATACTCACCATCATCATCATCATAATCGTCATCTTCATCATCTGCTTCGACATTATCAGCAACATTTTCACACACACAATCAGCAGCAGGGTCACTCATTTATCAGTAACGCTTTCAATGCTCTGTTGCAGGCAGAAGCAAAAACAAGACGCAGACGTCGACAGGAAACGACAGCAGCGAGGAAGAGGAAACGACGTCACAATATCTGCGCGTGCGCATACCTTCTGCCCGTCCTCGAAGTCCTCAGCGGGATCAGTTTGACGATCTGTGCCGGCCCAGTGACAAACCCGAAAAGGCCGATAAATCCCGACGGACGAAGCGCAGTTCTGAAACTCCCACCCACCACCGACCGCACCACCCACCATTATCATCATCAACAAGACCAGCATGCAAGCAGCACACAACAGCAGCAGCAGCAGCAGAAACAAGAAAAGAAGCTGACAGTAGTCACGGACACAGCGAGATCAATGAGTGTGGGGAGTTATGGGGGACTGTCAAGTGAGTGTGGGTAGTTATGAGGACTTCTCAATGAGTGGTGTGGAGCTATGGGGACCTATCAAATGAGTGTGGGGAGTTATGAGGACTAATCATGGTGTGGGATTATGGGAGCTATCAAGTGGTTGTGGGTAGTTATGGGTACAATCAAACGAGTGTGGGGAGTTATGGGGGGACTGTCAAGTGAATGTGGGGAGTTTAAATGAGGACTTATCATGAGAGTTGGGAGAGTTTTAGGAACGTAACAAGTGAGTGTGGGGAGTTATGGGACTAAGTCTGAGTTGAAGACACTGACTAACACCAGACCATTTTGTTGGGTCTACGTAAATTAACAGGTGATTTCAATTGTGGTTGTTGTTGTTTGTTAATAGCGACAGTGGGCCGAAATGCAAAATAAGACATCCACGAGTTTGTTTGATTTGTCAAGAGAGGTGGGTGGGTGTTGTGAGAGAGAGAGGGTGGGGGGAGTGGGTGTGTAGAGAGAAAGTGTGTGTGTGATGAAGGAAATGTGAGGAGGGGAGCCGTAGTAATTTTACATCTGTTCTCTTCAAGAGATATCGGGCAGGCTAAAAAAAAAACCGTGAGTAATAAATATGAAAGTAAGAGATGTCGGCTGGAACATAAGATAGTTAAATGCAGACTAAAATTAAGAGAGAGATAGAGGAGAGAGAGAGAGAGAGAGGAGAGAGAGAGAGAGAGAGAGAGAGAGAGAGAGAGAGTGGTGTGTGCCTGTGTGTACAAACATACAAACTGGACATCCACATCGATTGAGTGAAAAAGTGAAGGCTTTACTAACCAGCATTGTTGTTAACGATGTTTGTTGTTAATGATTATGAAACCATACATATTAACGTCTGTGATTTGATATCAGGCCGTCTCATTGACACTCCCAGTCCACGCTCTGTGTTTTAATTTGATTCGTTTCTGTAGGTCAGGAAACACCAACATTGGTCTGTCTGCTAGCTGTACGTACTGTAGTGAGCCTTGACCAGATGTGGAGTCAGTGTAATGGATTCCTCTTGTGGTGCGTGCGTGCGTGCGTGTGTGTGAGGTGCGTGCGTGCGTGCGTGTGGAGTGTGCGTGATGCTGCGTGAGTTTGTGTGTGTGTGTGTGTGTGCTGCGTGTGAGTGCCGTGTGTGTGTGTGTGGTGAGGAGAGAGAGAATAAAGAGTGAGTATGTATGTGGAGAGGTGTGTGCGTGTTTGTCCTAAGTTTAAGTCATTTTCTTCAGTTGGTATTTTGAATAAGCAACAAAAATGCTTTTTTTAATTTTTTTAACCAAGACCCATCCATCCCCCAACAAAATGTGCCAGATGTGATGCGTGCGGGTGTGGGGTGATTGGTCTAAAGTTCGTCATTTTTTTTAATTTTTAAGATGGTATTTTGTGCGGTTGCGTCATTGTAAAGTAACGAGACCATAAATCAAACTCTGTGTTTGCGTTTCACTGACTTGGAAAAAGGTGGACTGATAACCAAGAAAGACATGCGTGTTACTGTGGCTTACAGAGTTTGGGCCCCACCTACTAAGAGCTGCCAATACATCGACACTTATATAGTGACAAACCATCAGTCTCTTGAATACTGTTGGAGTTGCGCTCGTACGTGTCAACGTTTTAGCAGCGTCGTTTGTGGCTGGCCCTCCGACACGGTAATGGACAGACAATCGCTATGGCATAGGTCACAGATGAAGTCTGAGGCTGGTCCTGTCTGTCTGCCTGGGCTGCAGCCTTTCCTTCTCGTTCTTTTTGACGACTAACACTCAATGTAAAAGAGGGTTTTTTCATAATGAAAATTCATTTTAACGGATTGGTTTTTTTTCATGCTGATATCACTGCAATGATTTAGTTTACATGCACGAGAGAAAGAAAAGAGAGAGAGAGAAGAGAGAATGAGGGAAAGAAAGAGGCGTGGTGATGTAAAAAGCGCACAAGTCCAAACAAATTATCAAAAGGAATTAATGTCTGTTTGACGAGTATTATCGGTTCTTATGTCCTGTATATGTTTAAACGTGGTTTTCCCCCACAATAATACCGTAGATGAACCTTTGTGTTTTCATTCAGGAGGTGACTTGGGCTCTGCCGTCACTCCTTTTGATGTGGTTAGTTGGAGCTGGGACAGTGTTTGATGCCAGTGTGGCTTGGGCCAGAAGATCCTGGCGGAGCCCATCCCTCTCCAGGTAGTGTTATAGTGTGTGTGTGTGTGTTGTGTGTGTGGGTGTGTGTGTGTGTGTGTGTGTGTGTGGTGTGTTGTGTGTGTGGGGTGTGTGGTGTGTTGTGTGTGTGTGTGTGTGTGTGTGTGTGTGTGTGTGTGTGTGTGTGTGGTGGGTGTGTGTGAGTTGTTGTGTGTGTGTGTAGAGAGAGAGAACTCAAACTGTCCCCATCGCCGCCGTCCTCGGTAAGAGCTCACGCATATGCCACCACCAGGGTTCACCATCGTTCTCTGGACTCTGCTGAGTTCTACCATCTCCTGTAGCCCTCCTCCCAAACACTGACCCATTGATGTTGGCAATGTAGGATGTTGGCGTGGTTTGCCTCTTTTTCCTCCTTCTGTCCCTCAACACACCTAAAACCCTGGAGAACGTCGTCATCATATTTGTCTGTGTGTTTCTGTTGCAAGACCACCATAGCTTAGTCTGCGCTGTCAGTGACGGCCAACAAAACTTCCTTCTATTGCACTTAGAGTTCATCAAGAATTGCTTTCACCATGTTTTCTTCTTTCTGACCATATTGACTCTTACAAGGTCCGTGTAGAGACCACATGTCGGCTGCGTTTTATTTTGTCTCTATCCATTGTTCGTACTGTCCAATGCTTCTAAACCAGCACTACAGGCCAAATAAGTGTTTTTCTCAATTCTAATGTAAAATCCCCAAGAACTAAGTAGTGGTCCGAATGCTAGTCTTTGACGATAAGTGAGCAACGCAATTAAACGCATGTATAATGAGCATGTTGTCGACAAGAGTTACGCATTATCAATTTTTTCTTTCCGTGGAACCATTCGTACTTCAAACACACACGCACTCACACACACAAATAACATCACACACACACCCACACACACACGCACGCATGCACGCACCGCAAACCTTTATATGTTACGAGTCGTTTATAATCAATACCAAAAACAAAACAAAATTATAATCCGCGCACAGAGAATTATGGTACTTGTTACCTAAAAATACAGAACGGACTAAAGGAAGGGGGGGGGGGGGTTACAACCTAGAAACAATACGACAAGCAAAAAGTGAAGAAGAGACGGAAAAGTGAATTGTAAAAAAAATAGCTGCTACCACTCGAACAAAAAAACTGATTTACTAAACGGTCGAAAAGAGGCATGTGAGGGCGGGCAAACAAGACGAAGAAGAAGATGAAGGAAAACTGAGATATTACATTTTTTATATTGCGGCCAAATGGTAAAACCCATGTGCAGCTTCTTTACATCATGCCGTCTACCCCCCTCCACCCCCACCACCCCCCCTCCCCCCCCCCCCGCGCCCTTGCACACAAAAAAAACTATCCACTAAAAGTCTGACAAAACCCTACCCTCCCCCCCCGCAACCCCCTAAAAAAAAAATCCCCGACAAACAGTCTTACATACACCTCCCTCTCTCCCCCCCCCCCCCCGCCACCCCCGCAAAAAAATGCCTACTTTAAGTCTGAGAGAAATCCCCCCCCCCACCCCCCCCTCCCCTAATCCAACAACCCCTCCGGGGAAAAACATCCCACAAATGAAAAGAACATGAGAGCATGGCGAGCAAAGAGGGAAATGGACGCAGTTGAGACGAATTTGACTTGATTGGGTCCTGTCTCCCTTCACTTCCCTAAAGGAGAAGCAGTTTGAAGTGAATTGACTGATGTCTTTCACTCTCTTGGCAGTTTGAAGTGAATTGACCAGGCATCTTTCACTTCTTTATGCAGTTTGAAGATAATGTGCCATGTCATCTTCACGTTGGTAGTGAAATGAATTGAACTTGTTAACTTTCATTCACCTTTTGCATTGAAGTGAATTGACCTGCATCTTTCACTTTATTACAGTGAATAGAATTGTCCCTGGCATCTATCACGCCTAATTGTCCTGACATCTTTTCACCTTACGCCAGTGAAGTGAATTGACCTGACATCTATTCACTTCTTTGGCAGTTGAAGTGAATTGGACATGACATTACTTCATTGGCAGTGAAGTGATTGACTGAATAAATATGTCACGTTTCATTGGCAGTTGCAGCGAATTGATCCGTGTCATCTTTCACCTTTTGCAGTTGAATATAATTGCCCTGGAATCATTCACTTCTTTGGCAGATTGAAGTGAATTATCATGACATCTTTCACTTCTTAAATTCCATTCGCCGTTGAAGTGAATTAGAACACTGACAACTTTTCACTTCTTAGGGAGTGGAAGTGAAATAACCTGACATCTTTCACTTTTTTGGGCAGTTAAGTGTATTAACCAGGCATCTTTCACTTCATTGGCAGTTGAAGTGGAATTAACCTGGCATCTTTCATCCTTTGAACACTTAAGTGAAATAACCTGGCATCTTTCACCATTGGCAGTTGAACGTGAATTGAACCTGGCATCTGTTCGACATTTTTGGCAGTTGCAGCGAATTGACCTGCATCTTTCACTTTTTGGCATTGAAAGCGAAATGACCATGGATCTATCACTTTTTGGGCAGTTATGAATGTTTACTAGACCTGGGAACTTTTCAACTTTTTGGCAGTTGACGTAGAATTTACCAGGGATCTTTCACTTTTTTTGGCAGTTGAAGTGAACAGACCTGATCTTTCACTTTTTTTGGCAGTTGACGTGAATTGACCTGGGTATCTTTCACTTTTTTGGCAGTTGCAGTGAATTAGACCTGGGAGCCTGTTTGGCTAAGAAGTGAACGTGACCTGGGATCATACCTTTTTTGGCAGTTGAAGTGAATAGACCTGGGAGACTTTCACTTTATGGCATTATCAGGTGAATTGACCTGTGAATCTTTGGCAGTATGAATTGATTGCCCTGGCATTCTATCACTATTTTGGGCAGTAGGAAGTATTGACCTGACTTCTTTTGCATTATGAAGTGAATTGACCTGACTACTTTGCAGATGGAGTGAATTGATATGGCTTCCTTTGGCAGTTTGAAGTAATTGACCTGACCTTCTTTTTAAGTTGAGTGAATTGATAAGACTTCTTTTGCATTTGAAGTGAATTTATATGATTCTTTAACGTCCTTGAGAGGGCAGTTGCAGGTAATTGATCTGACTGTCTTTTAAGACTTCTTTGGAGTTAGAAGGTAGAATTGACCAGACTTCATTTCGCGTCGAAGTGAATGATCTGACTCTAACATTCATTAGTAGGGCAGTTGAAGTGAATTGACTGACTTCTTCAACTTTTAGAAGAGGCAGTGAAGTGAATTGATATGACTTTTATTAACTTTCTTAAGAGCAAGATTGAAGTGCATGATATGACTTCATAACTTATTTTCGCAGATTGAAGTGAATCGCTCTACTTCTTTAAATCCTAGAAGAGGTAAGAACAAACAACAAAATAACGGATATCATCCCCTAGGACAACTCATCACAGTGGTAATACCAGCTGCAGAGAAACGCGCACAAACCATCATCCCCTCCTCAACCCCAGTAGAGAACAAACATAATCATGACACCAGTCTCTGGCGTCCTATAGGGGTATATAACTTGAACCTAACGTGCCAGTCCCCCTGGCCATTTTCGGAAGGGTGCCCCCCACCACCAGGTTCAAATGCCCAGGTACACGTCACGGTTGATGACGCCTCCGCCTGGGAGGCGTCACTGCTGGCCGTGAGGCGAAAGAGGCGTGTAGGAGTTGACTTACAGGTACTGCAAGCCGTTGTCTGCCGTGGCCAGCTCGTCGGCGATGTTGAGCGTGAGGGTGGTGTAGGGCTGCACGCCCACAAAGCTGTTCTGGCTGTGCAGCAGGCCGTACGACCCCCCGGCAGGGTTGTCCCGCCCATAGAAGAAGATCTTGTTGTTGATGGAGTGCACCTCGGCGTCGTTGTCCTGAGTGCCCGAGTCTCCAGCTGGTGGTCAGAGAGAGAAAGGTTAGACCGTGAGTTCAAGTCTGCCTTGCCTTTGAGAATTTCCTTGTTTTGGTTCATCAGTTAGAGCTCTGAGGTTCACCAAGTCAAGTCAAAGTCAAGGCAAAAGTACTTCAATCATCCCATGGAGGGCTATTACAACACTGACAGGCACACGGCCAATGGTGAAATTTTGGGCATGCGAACCAATTTTTTTGCCCACCAGAAGGTATCATGCATTCAGACTTACGTAATGTATCCTGGGTATGTTCGAGTCTCCGTAACCCACCGAAAACGCTGACACGACATTAACGGGATCTTTAACGTGGCAAGTTTGACTCAATCTGCATGAAGAATCTTCATCGTCTGCATTTTTGTGCCAGCAGGTGACAAAAAACGCCAACAGTCTTAGGGTTCAATTCCACCCCAACTCTTCTCTCACTCTCTCTCTCTTCCACATCGCTCCCCGGTCTCTTCTCTCTCTCTCTCTCTCTCTCACTCATATATCCCCCTAAGGGCGGGGACTGATTGTTAAAAAAAAGCACATGGTTCTTATCATTATCCTCGAAATAAAAGAATTTGTCATGTGTTCCATTGTCATTCTTCATGTGTACATACAGGAAAGGATTTAGATACAGTCAGACTTATCACTTGAAAGTTGATCCGGGATCATAAAAATTCCCAGCCTTAATTTACCAGACAACACCCAGAGATTCGAACCACGGCTCATGACCCTTAAATTGAAAGTCGAAACAGTCTTAACCGTGTTTTATGAAACAAAATATTAAAAATAATAATAAAAAAAAAAATAATAATAATAATAATAATAATAATAATAATAATAATAAATGGAATTTATAGAGCGCTATATCTTGCAATTACAAACCAGAGCGTTTCATTCAATCATTGAATCAGTTCCTATTGCTGTTATCTTTGTCATCAAGATGTATCATGGTAGCTGCTGTGCGTTTCCTTTTTTTGAATATTTTCTCACATTTTTTCTTGTAAACTGAACTTATAGAATCACTTTTAAATGTCTAAATATTTTTGGCAACCATTCCAATAAGGAAAGTTTGTATAGTGTACTTTCTCACATACATGCACACATACGTGCATACACTTTCTCACACGCACACACTTTCTCTCGCTCTCTCTCCTCTCACTCCACTCTTCTGAATGGCATTCTCTCTCCTCTTCTCTCTGTCATCTTCTCTCTCCTCTCTCACTACACACACAAACACACACAGAACACACACACACACACACACACACTACACACACACTACACACACATACCGTAATCCATGTTGGTGACAGAATCGCCACGTTGAAGGTCCAAGCCTGTGATATACTCGAAGGTCATGTTGATTTCCCGCACCTTTTCGCAGAGGAGAGAAGTACACTTCAGGCACTCCCTACGATCGCAAGACAGCATGACCCCTGACCTAGGGTCAGCTTTGATTGCCAGGTGACCCCTGATGGCAGGAATTTTTATTGGAGGAGGTGACCCCTGACCTCAGTCCACCTCATAGGTAGAGGCCTGTGGGTAGGTTAGTGGAAAAGGTAACACCTCCAAGTCGGGCCGGGTTTCACACGATCCCCACTGTTGGCAGCACAAGACAATTATTGAGTTGTGTGTTAGAGTTGTGATTATATCATTGATGATTAAAGAAGAGGGGTGGGACGAGGGAAGGATGGTTAAGACGTTCGACTGCCAACAAGTAAACCCTGAGGTTCTGGGTTCCATTCCCAGCCTCGCCCTTTCTTTTCCCAGTTTGACAGGGGAAAAATCGAACTGAATATCAAATTTGAGACTGTAAATCGAGGGTCTGTGTGTGAACGCATGCTGAGCATCTTGCGCACACGTTAAAAATCCCTTTCCGCCCTCGGGAAGAGTAGGCCATTGGGCGCCAGTAGGAAGGGATGACCAAAGAAAAATCCCCGCAATGACACAGGCGTTGTGTTTAGAAGCTATCCCCAAAGTCGGAATGTATCTACCTAAATAGAGGGGAGGAGGGGGGGGGGGGGGGGGGGAGGGGTGTTGGGGGGGGGGGGGGGGGGGGGAGGGGGCGTCCACATATTCAACAAACAATCTCACCATTAGTAACCTCGGAACAAAAAAATATGTTTATCATTCTTACCATGCTAAGCCCTTTCCTTCGGCCATATTTTGCCGGCGTTTCATAGAGTGGTAAAACGAATTCATCCAAATCAACTATATTTAGTTGTTATTATGTTCATGTGATGCTTCTTACATTGCTACCGCTGTAGTCTGCAGGGTTAAAAGTTTTAGGCAGCTGCTATAATACAGTCGTACTTTATTTTTTTTTTTAAATAACCTTGGCTTGCTTCGTTGTCGGTTCGTGTTTAATGATGTGAAGTAGTCTGCTTCTGGTTCAGAGAATAGAAATATGGGGTCGCATAATGGATCTTCCCCGTGAAGTACCGTGAATGTAAAATTTTCTGCTACACACACTCTTCTCACTCTCTCTCTCTCTCTCCTCTCTCTCTATCAATCTCCTCTCACTCGTCTCTCTCACATCTCGCTCTTTCCTCTCTCTCATCCATCTCTCTCCTCTCTCTCCACAAGACTTCTCTCGTCATTCTCTCTCTCTCACTCTCTCTCTCATCTCTTGCTCTTTCTCACGCCTCTCTCTCACTCTCACGCCACATACATTCTCCTCATTCTCACGCTCTCTCGTCTCTCTCCGTCTCTCTTCAACTCGTCTCTCACCATCTCATCTCTCACTCTCTCTCACTCTCTTGCTCTTATCTCCTCGCTCTCTCTCACTCACTCTCACAAACACATACATTCTCTCTTTCTCACGCTCTCTCACTCTCACTCTATCCTCTCTCTCTCTCTCACATCCTCTCTCTCTCTCTCCACACACACACACACACACACCAGGCACACAAACCCACACACACACACTCTCACACACAAACAGTCACACAAACACACACACACACTATTATCCACAGAGTGAACGAGCCTTAAATTGAAACAACACACACACACACACAGGCAGCAGCACACACACACAAACACACACACAACACAGGCACACACAAGACACACCACACAGCACACACACACACGACATACACACACACACACACACAAACAAACACACCAGTACACACACCACACACACACACACACACTCACACAAACCCAACACACATACACACACACACACACAAACACAACACACACACACACACACACACACACAACACACACACAGGTATTAATCTTACTCGGAGGGGGCAGGGCCATCGCCGTCATGGTGGCGTACAGCAGGCCCAGGGCCAGACTTTGAATAGTGAAGAGTTGCATGGTGTCGTGGTTTTCTTGCTGGTCACTGTAGCAGGGGCTCCTGGAAGAGAAACAACCAATCATTCATTACCCCCCAGTCCTTCTGGTAGTTGCTGCTATTAAGCATTTGGCTGGCTAGCTTCATGTTCAGTACCCGGGGGTCACCCACCCAGAATAGGCACTCTATGGCTTAGAGGACTTAGTTCCACAAGCATATTACATGTACGTCCAATGAACACAAGCAGTCAGCAGCAGAAAAGCAATCAACCAGCGCAAAGCTTACATCGTTGGAGGTGGGTGGAGGGGGGGAGGGAATATGAGATTGAAGCTTTAAGTTTTGTTCGTTGCTATGCTGCAGATTATGTTGTTTGTATATATATATAAAATAATGTATGTATGTGTGAGAGAGAGAGTGTGGCGTGTGTGTGTGTGTGTGTGTGTGTGTGTGTGTGTTGTGTGTGTGTGTTTGTGTGTGTGTGTGTGTGTGTGTGTGACATGCGCTAATCAAATCAAGTTGTTGAAACCTCATGATCAGTAGGCAGAGAACTTGCTTTCATGATCAAAGCTCAAGTCTGTTCTCATTCCGGATCATTTTATTATAATTTCTATGCAACAACTAAACACATAATAATCCGACACGCAGGATATATATATATATATATATATATATATAAATATATATATATATATATTTATATATATATATATATAATATACCATAAATACCGAACTAACGACTATAAAGAAGAAATGGTAGCACTTAGAATGTCCTTTATAACAGTTAAAATCTATTGCCGCGTATTGTACAACACAAGAACATACAAAATAAAAATAATCATCAAACATAAAAGGAATTTGAATATAAAATCATAAAAGTACTACTAATGTCAAAAAACAATAATAATGATTATAGTGATAATAATGATGATGATAACTACAACCTTAAGATGCCAGCTACTGATACTGCCTACACCTTAACTCTAATAAACAAAACAAACGAGAATAAAATTACGTGCTTAATGATTAATGGTGTTAGACGATAGATAAAATAACTAAAATAACACGCCGAGAGAGGAGAGAGAGGAAGAGAGAGAGAGAGAGAGAGAGAGAGGAGAGAGTATGAGAGAGAGAGAGAAAAGAAAGATAGAGAAATGAGTAGTTTTGAAGAGAGAGGAGGGGGGGGGGTGCAAAACGAAAACGCAAATTTAATTTCACGGGTTATTAATAGATTAAGTAAACAAAACTTTTTCATGCCAGCC
>CM054143.1:32681921-32698341 GCA_028751875.1 Rapana venosa
GAGGGGGGGAGAGAAGGGGAGCCAGACAGGGAAGAGGGGGGAGAGAGTGAAGAGAGCCAGACAAACAGGGAAGAGAGAGAGCCAGACAGACAGGGGAGAGAGAGAGACAGCCAGACAGAGAGCGAGAGAGACAGCCAGACAGAGGAGAGAGAGACAGCCAGACAGAGGAGAGAGAGACAGCTAGACAGAGGAGAGAGAGACAGCCACAGGAAAGAGAGGAGAGAGGGGCAGCCAGAGGAGAGACAGAGGAGAGAAAAGGAGGGAGACAGTCAGACAGGGAGGGAGAGAGAGAGCCAGACAAACAGAGGAGAGAGAGAGAGGAACAGCCAGACAGAGGAGAGAGAGACAGCCAGACAGAGGAGAGAGAGACAGCCAGACAGAGAGAGAGAGACAGCCAGAGGAGAGAGAGAGAGAGACAGCCAGAAAGAGAGAGAGACAGACAGTCAGGTGAGAGAGGGGAGAGAGAGACATCCAGACAGACGAACAGAGAGAGACAGACAGACAGAGGAGAGAGACAGACAGACATAGGAGAGAGGGAACAAGAGGAGAGAGGAGGGAGGGAGAGACTGACATACAGAGGAGAGAGAGAGGGAGAGAGACAGCCAGACAGGAGAGAGAGAGGGGGGGAGAGAGAGAGACAGCCAGATGTGAGAGAGAGACAGCCAGATGTGAGAGAGAGACAGCCAACAGAGGAGAGAGAGACAGCCACAGAGAGAGGAGAGACAGCCAAAGAAGAGACAGACAGACAGAAGAATAAGGGAGAGAGAGGGAGAGAGAGACAGAGGAGAGAGGGAGGGGGAAGAGAGAGACAGACAGCCAGAGGAGAGAGAGAGGGAGAGACAGAGGAGAGAGAGAGAGAGGGAGAGAGAGACAGACAGACGAACAGAGGAGAGACAGACAGACATAGAGAGAGGGAGACAGAGGAGAGAGGGAGACAGAGGAGGGAGGGAGGGAGAGACTGACATACAGAGGAGAGAGAGAGGGAGAGAGCCAGACAGAGGAGGAGATAGAGACAGAGACAGAGGAGAGAGAGGGAGAAGAGAGAGAGAGAGAGAGAGAGAGAGAGAGAGAGAGAGAGACAGACAGACAGACAGACAGACAGACAGACAAACAGAGGAGAGAGAGAGAGGGAGGGAGAGAGAAGAGAGAGAGAGAGAGAGAGAGAGAGAGAGAGAGAAGAGAGAGAGAGCGCCAGACAGAGGAAAAGGAAAGGAAAAGAGAGGAGAGAGAGGCAGCCAGAGGAGAGAGAGACAAACAGACAGAATTTTTTTTTTTATACCACTTTAGGTGGATCGGTGGTCTAGAGGTAACGCGCCTGTCTAGAAAGCGAAAAGTCCGGGTCTGAAGTGTGCGGCGGTTCGTACCCCGTTTGGACCGGAAATTTTTCCCCCATCCATTAGACCATGAGTGGTGGTCTGGGCGCTAGTCTTTCGGATGAGACGATAAACCGAGGTCCCGTGTGTTATACGTAATTATTTAGCGCACGTAAAAAAACCCACGGCAACAAGAGAGTTGTCCCTGGCAAAATTCTTAGAAAAAAGCCACTCTGATAGGGAAAACAAATACAGCTGCAGAAAAAAAAAGGGTGAAAGGGTGGCGCAGCGCTAAGTGGCGACGCGTTCTCCCGCTCTCCCCGGGGAGAGCAGCCCGAATTTCACGGAGAGAAATCTGCCATGACTTAAAGTGGTATGAAATAAAATCTGAGCGCTTTGATTTGTTGCTTTACAAGATTCAGCGCTATATAAATTCCATACATTATTATTATTATTATTATTATTAAGTCACGAGATTTCTCTGCGTGAAATTCGGGTTGCTCTCCCCGGGGAGAGCGCGTCGCCACAAGAGCAGCGCCACCCTTTTTTCTTTTTTTTCTTTTGGTCTGCAACTGTATTTGTTTCCCTATCAGAGTGGCTTTTTTCTAAGAATTTTGCCAGGGACAACTCCCTTGTTGCCGTGGGTTCTTTTACGTGCGCTGAAAATTTGGTGTAACCCGCGACCTCGGTTTATCGTCTCATCCGAAAGACTAGCGCCAGACCACCACTCATGGTCTAATGGATGGGGAAAACTTTCGGCCCAAACGGGGTCGAACCAGCACACTCCCGACCGGACTTTCGCATTCTATACAGCGCGTTACTCTAACCACGATCTCTCGAAGAGAGAGAGGAGAGAGAGAGAGAAGACAACCAGGCCAACGGAGACGAGGAGGGAGAGGGAGAAGAGAGAGAGTGAGAGTGAGAGAGAGAGAGAGAGAGAGAGAGAGAGCGAGAGAAGACAGCCCGACAGACAGCAGACAGGGGAGACGACAGAGGAGAGAGAACAGACATAGGAAAGAGGGAGCCTAGAGGGAGAAGGAGAGACAGACTTACAGAGGCGAGAGAGAGGGAGAGAGACAGCCAGAGAGGGAAAGAGAAAAGATTGAGAGAGAAGGAGGGAGACAGTGCCGACAGGGAGGGAGAGAGGAGAGAGAGAGCCCAGACAGGAGAGAGAGAAAGCCAGAGGAGAGAGACAGCCAGAAGAGAGACAGACAGACAAAGACAGACAGACAGATGCGAGAGGAGAGAGAGAGAGATAGCCAACAGAGAGAGAGAGAAAGATGAGGAGAAGAGAGACAGACAGCCAACAGAGAGAGAGATAGGGAGATAGAAGAAAGACAGGAGAGGGAGAGGAGAGAGTACAGCCACAGAAATATAGAGAGAGGGAGAGAGACAGACAGAAAGAGAGAGAGAAGAGAGACAGACCAGACAGACAGATGAGAGAGAGACAGACGAACAGACAGAGGAGAGAGAGTAAACAGACAAGAGAAAGATAGGGAGTGAGAGACAGCCAGACACAGAGACGGGAGAAATGGAGACAGCCAGACACAGGAAGAGGGGAGAGAAGAGAACCAGCCAGACATAGGAAGAGGGAGAGGAAGAGACAGCCAGAAAGAGGATAGAGAGGGTAAAGAAGGGAAGTGAGAGACAGACACAGGAGAGAGAGAGGGAGAGGGAGAGACAGCCAGACAGGAGAGAGAGGTAAGAAGAGGAATGAGAGACAGACAAAGGAGAGAGAGAGGGAGAGAAGAACAGCCAACAAGGAAGAGAGGTAAAGAGAGAGGAAGTGAAGAACAGACAAGGAGAGAAGAGGGAGAGCGAGAGACAAAATCCGAACAGATGAGTGAGAGAGGGAGAGATGCGCACAGCCAACAGAGGAGAGAGAGAGCGATCGAGAGAGAGACAGAAAGAGAGAAAGACAGCGAGAGGAGAAACGGGGGAGAAGAACAACAGCAGAGAGGCAGACAAGAGAGAGAACTGACAAAGAGACCAGACGAGACAGACAGGAGACAGACATACAGACAGACAGAGGAAGAGAGGAGAGAGATAGGAGAGAGAGAATAACAAAAAGAGAGGGAGAGAGAGAGACAGCCTACAAGGAGAAGAGAGAGAGTGATAGAGAGCAAACAGCCAACCGAGGAGAGAGAAGGGAGGCGAAGAGAGACAGCCAGAGAGAAAGAGAAGAGGAGAGAACGGGGAGAAGACAGACAGGAGAAGAGAAGGCAGAACGAGAGAGACAAACAGAGAGACAGAGAACAGACAGACAAAGAGTAGACGACAGACAGAGACAGAGGAGACAGACAGAGAGAGAGACAGACAATACAGAGAGAGAGAGGGAGAGAGTAGAGAGAGAGAGAGAAGAGAGAGAGAGAGAGAGAGAGAGAGAGAGAGAGAAGAGAAGAGAAGAAGAGAGAATTCAGACACAGATAGAGAAAGATTCAGACAGACAGACAGACAGAGGATAAGAGAGAGAGAGAGAGAGAGAGAGAGAGAGAGAGCGAAGAGAGAGAGAGAGATTCAAACAGATAGAAAGAACTCCGAACCGAACTCGAACTCGATCATTTAGTCACAAAAAGGCCATTGGCCCATACATGAAGGGAGTTGCCGACTGCTTAGTATTTTTGTTTTAAATTTAAACACATACGCACACATACACCACACTCACACACACAACACACACACGCACACACACACAACTCTCACACACGCGCACACACCACACCCACACACACATACCACACAGACCAACATGTACTTAAAAACACAAATCACTACAAAATTATCATTAATAACATTAATGAAGAGAGAGAGAGAGAAAGAGAGAGAAGAGATTCAGGACAGAGGAGAGACAGAGACAGAGAATCAACAGACCAGGAGAGAGTGAGGGGAGAGAGATATAGACAAAGGAGAGAGAGAGAGGGAGAGAGAGCGACAGCCAAACAGAGGAGAGAGAGAGGGATCGAAAAGAAAAAAAGAAAGGAAAGGGACAGCAGAGGAAAGACAGAGAAGAGAGAACGGAGAGAAGAGACAGACAGAGAAGAAACAGACTGAGGCGAGAGAGACAGACAAAGAGACTGAGGAGAGACAGACAGATCAAGAGAGCGAGACAGAGAGACAGACAGACAGAGATAGACAGGAGACAGACAGACAATGAGACCAGACAAGAGAAGACAGAAGATTACAAGGAAAGAGAAGAGACAGAGAGAGAGAGAGAGAGAGAGGAGAAGAAATAGATTCAGACAAGAAAGAAAGATTCAGACAGACAGACAGAGAGAGAGAGAGATAGAGAAGCGGAGAGAGAGAAGGATTCAGACAAGGAGAGACATAGAGAGAGGATAAGACAGACAGAAGGAGAGAGTGAGAGTGAGCAGAGAGAAAGAGAGAAGAGGGAGATTCAGACAGAGGGAACAGAGAGAGAGAATCAGACAGACAGAGAGGGAAGAGGGGGGAGAAGAGAGAGAGAGAGAGAGAGGAGAGAGAAGAGAGAGAGAGAGAAGAGAGAGAGAGAGAGAGAGAGACCTTTGACGCTTTGACCAATTATTTCATGGCCCAAAAGTGGCCTATTGATCAAGGGGTTATACACGACCTTTTCTTTTGTAAATACAAATAAATACAAAAAAATCACATGATGCATTAACGGTAACGAAAACCAAAACCAAAATGCGCCTCTTTATGAACGGATACACTTAAGCTTGAGCTAAACCAGTTCAAAGATGAACACAAAAAGTAATAAGCAAGGATGAACATAAAAACCAATAATCAATAACTAAAAACATGAAAAGAACATTCTAGAATGCTATATTAAACCATCCATGACATGTATGTGAAATTTCAAAAAAATATTCTTGCTGGAACTACAGCGTAATTATAAATGTTTCTTTATGTGTTTTCAAACAAATGCTGGAGTTTACATAATATAAATGTTACTTTAGTTTAGTCACAAATGTTATGCTAATTGGAACTTAGCTGTAATTGTCTTAATTTCAAGTCTTCAGGCAATAAAACTTTTGGCAACCGATTTGATCACAATATCATCATCGAATAAGATAGAAAAAAATATCTTGCCTCGGAAAGCTTCTAATTGGAACACCACAGTTTTCCTCACGCAGTGGAAACATATGATTGAACAATGAATCAGGAAAAATGCCACTTCATCATCAAGAATATACCACTCATAGGCATGGAACTGTGGGGACGTCCTCAGGTTAAACCATCTTTGTTTGCATTGAAGCGAGTGTTCTTATCGAAATCTTGCATAAATTAGTCGATGCATTTGTCAGTGACTATTCCGAAGATACTTTCAGCTTGAAAAGCACACATTAAACGAAAAAAACCAGCAGTATATCTTTACTTTACATGTCCGAGTGCCAATTATGTTTAAATGAACAAATGATCTGTCTTTCATTCTAAAATAAAAACAATGCCCGCTACCTAACTTCCTGAGACAACCCACGATTCCAAAACCATTTTCTGAAAAATCTTTTAACTTGATATGCCCAATTCTTCTTACCCACTCCATTTGAATAACCATCATGTCATAAAGGAACTCGCCCTACATAAACTGACCCTGGAAGTTTCAGTAGTGTTTAGCCCAGTATAAAATACACTAAACCAAACGTTCTGATGTTTAAGGATATCTTCTCCCGTTTCTCCATAAGTACAGTATTTGACGAATGGATTGGGAGCATTTAAGAAACGTTTTGATAGCGTATGTATTTATTTTTTATTCTATTTGTGGATTAACAGTAAGTCCCCATATTTCAGATGCATATGTAAGTAGAGGTTCTATTTTGAACTTCAAACAAATTTCCAAAATAAAGAACAATCTAAACTGAATTCAGCTTCGTAACGTTTAAGATTCGATACCCTTTTTTCCCTTTTCCTGCAAACATTCACGCCATGCAACATTTCAAACTTAGAGCTTCGTTGAAAATGTCATCCCTAGTAACTTATAAGAATTCACGACTTTCACTTCAGCATTTCACATAAAACCATTTTTCACGCACTGATAAATGTCCACCCATTCTAAAAATCATATTTCTTTTTTTCCATATTGACCGATAAGATCTAGGCAGCTCCTCTTCCTTTAATATATCCTAGCTGGTTTGGTAAACCAGTATAGTACCAATGGTCAGACAAGAGAATTCATATCATCGGCAAATAGTAGAAAAATACCTCCATTATCTCCTAATAAACTGAATACCATGTTTTTCCTTTTTTTGTTAATCAACGCTAATTCGTTTACACAAAAAGAAAATAATTGTGGACTTATATATACAGCCATGTTCACCTTCATTTTTGACATTACGAAATATTCCGAATAAAATCATATCCTGTCCTGCGCGTACACATGCTAAACTGATTTATATACACTCTTAGGACATATATAATTTACCGTTTATATTCCATTTTTATACGCAAACTCCATAAATAGATACATAACAGAATCGAACGCCTTACGAAAATAATCGACAAATGCAACAATAGTTTTTATTTGATTGCAAGAATTTTGAACAATAGAGAAGGGTGAAAATATATGATTCAGTATACATAATTTGCTCGAAAACCGCTTGTTCTATCAAGCATTTTTCATTCTCTTCAGCCCATCTAGTTAACCTTTTATTCAAATATAAGTCATATTTTGATGACGATTGCTAGTGAGAGCTACCCCCTATAATTGTCTTTTCAGGCTGTCGCCTTTTTTCAAATAGGAATTATTGATAGACTGGCCCACTCCAAAGAGAAAAGCACCTCTTTCAACAACATCGTTGAAGAGTTTGAGTTAGGAAGGAAATAACAATGAGTTGGCGTTTTTAGCACATTTCGCCTATTATTTTGCTGGACCAGCACTTTTTCTTGTTTGTAAATCTGGATACCGCAATAACTTCATTTTCTTTGATAGGACATTAAACAATGGGTTCGAAATCATCATCTTCTCCGTTACATATATATCCATCTTGTTACACTATCATCCGAGCTGTTAAAAACGTGTCAGAAGTGATCATACAATCTTGAATAGATATTTTATTTATATAACAAGAGCCTTTCGATTCACAAAGACCAATTATAGACCCAAAAATGGTTTTGGCGTCCGTTAAGAGAATTTTTCCAGTTTATATCCAATCTATTCAGTAAATTCCTGTTTCTTAAGTTTCTAATTTGACATATTCTTTTCGCGCTGTAGTGTATCACTCACTTTTCTCTCACTTAATCATGATTTGTCTGACAAAAATCGCTGAAATCTTTTTTAGTAACCTCTTTACTTCTGCGTCTTTGTTTGCATCATAACAAACAGTCCATTACATTCCTTTTTCCCTCCAACCACAACTTTTTCGGACCATGCCATGCTGCTGCCCCACAAAGGCCTATTACAAATTATTCTACACTTCATTTATATCATTCGGCAATGAGTTTAAAAACTTTCTGAATACTTTCGAGAAATTCAACCGTGTTCACTCATTGTATTCTCAGCATTACTGTCAGACCAATGATTTTTGCTCTTCACCTCTTTGCCTTCTGTATCCTGTGTTTCAGTACAATCTAGGCATCTTTCCATGCTTTTCAACTGGAAGATAGCCACAATCAACACAGTCTCCATGCACAAATCGAAACTTGAAACAAATACTCGGAACAAGAAAATAATCGATAAACACTAAAACGCAAACCGTTAGGAAATACAAAAGTATAGTACACTCTTTATCACCCTCACAGCCGCCATTCCAAATAACCATACTCAAACATAAAACATAAATCTAATAATGATTTACCAAAACTGTTAATTATACATCCTTCGGAAACGCCCACAAACTTCGTCATCCATACTATCAAATTCTAGACTCAATATAATTTTCATCTTTCATGTCACCTTGTCATGACCTGTCCCGAGCATTTTAAGTCTCCCTTAATCATAAGAACATGGTGTCCTTTTCGAAGTTTGTAACAAGTGTTTTCCTCTAATACTAATATCCCATATTTAACATCTTTTTCATCATAAACAGGGCTTCCTTCCGGAGCAACATAGCAAAGCTAGCAAGATAACATCTTAATCGTGGAAGGTATATAAAACATTTATTTATTCTTAAAAGCAATTGTATTATTACATCTAGCATAATTTCTTTCTACAATTTATCTAAACTCACCACTAACAATAACACTCCTCCAGAATTCCTGCCATGGTTGAGAGAGTTTTTCGCAGGAGCCAAACTTTATATATCCAAAAATATATAGCTGTAATCAAATAGGGATATCAAGAAAGTCTCTGTGAGACATAAAAATCAAATCCATTTACATAGATAATAAAGGAAACATCTTTCAGTTAATTGTGCAAATTTTTCAACATTATAAGTTTTAAAACGTAATCACTTGGATGTCAAGCCTGTCCTATGTCTCTTAAAAACTGCTGTAACGCAGTCTCCTGTCGCTGCTGTCACCATTCTGCCGAGTTCTGAGAGCAAGGAGGTACAGGTGACTTGCCTGGCGGTCGGCTGAAGGGGACCTCCTTCCCGTTTGCCTTCGAGGGGGCTGTCACGTGTAGCCCTGTTTTGCTGGTATTGGTGAGAGACCGAGGTGTAAAAACGCCCGCGTGGCTGTCGCTTGCATCCTCTCACACGCCACTCCGCATATGCTACCCCTGCTGCTGCCCTCCGTGTTACCCCCATCATCTTACCCTCCCCACCACACCAGACCCCCGTCCAGCCACACAACACAGCAGGGGGTGAAGAGGAGGGTGAGAAGAGGCACGGTGACACCATTGACGTCATACTCCTCGGCAAGCTGGGACTTTCCTCCTAGGCCTTCTTCCCTCTGCTGACTGCGAGGAATTGGCCCACGAGGACTGGGTTCTTGAGGAAGAGCCAGGCGGGGCGTGCTGTGCTCCTCCACTCTTCACACCTGAGCGAAGGCCTGGGAGTCTTGCATGCCCAAGCCTGACACCCAGCTTTCCCCCTGTGGAAAAAAAGCTGAGAAGAGAGAAGAGATAGAGAGAGAGAGAGAAGAGAGATTCAGACAGACAGAGGAGAAAGAGAGACAGACAGAGGAGATAGAGGTAGACAGTCAGAAAATAGACAAGATGGACAGACAAGGAGAGACAGATAGACCAACAGAGGATAGAGCAGATCACAGAGGAGAGACAGAGATTCAACAGCGGCATCAAGAGAGAGAGAGAGCAGAGAGTAGAGAGCGAGAGAGAGAGAGAGAGAGAGAGAGATTCATACAGACAGAGGAGAAAGAGAGTCAGACAAGGAAAAAGGGAGCAGACAAAAAAATGAGACAGAGATGGACAGACAGAGGAAGACAGAATAGACCAACAAGGGATAGAGATAGTCAGACAGAGGAGAGAGGGGAGAGAAGAGACAGCCAGAAAGAGGAGAGAGAGGGTAAGAGAGAGGGAAGTGAGAGACAGACAAAGGAGAGAGAGAGGGAGAGAGAGAGACAGCCAGACAGAGGAGAGAGAGGGTAAGGAGAGGGGAAGTGAGAGACAGACAAAGGAGAGAGAGAGGGAGAGAGAGAGACAGCCAGACAGAGGAGAGAGAGGTAAGAGAGGGAAGTGAGAGACAGACAAAGGAGAGAGAGAGGGAGAGCGAGAAGACAGCCAGACAGATGAGTGAGAGAGGGAGAGAGAGCGACAGCCAAACAGAGGAGAGAGAGAGGGAGCGAGAGAGAGAGACAGAAAGGAAAGAGAAAGACAGAGAGAGGAGACGGGGGAGAGAGACAGACAGAAGAGAGGCAGACAGAGGAGAGAGACAGACAGAAGAGACAGACGAGACAGACAGGAGACAGACATACAGACAGACAGAGGAGAGAGAGGGAAGAGAGAGAGGGAGAGAGAGATAGACAAAGAAGAGAGGGAGAGAGAGAGGACAGCCAGACAGAGGAGAGAGAGAGAGGTGATAGAGAGCAACAGCCAAACAGAGGAGAGAGAGAGGGAGCGAGAGAGAGACAGCCAGGAGAGAAAGAGAGAGGAAGACGGAGGAGAGAGACAGACAGAGAAGAGAGGCAGACGAGAGAGACAGACAGAAGAGACAGAGACAGACAGACAAGAGAGAGACAGACAGACAGGAGACAGAGGAGACAGACAGAGGAGAGAGACAGACATACAGAGGAGAGAGAGGGAGAGAGAGAGAGAGAGAGAGAGAGAGAGAGAGAGAAAAGAGAGAGAGAGAGAGAAAAGAGATTCAGACACAGAGAGAGAAAGATTCAGACAGACAGACAGACAGAGGAGAGAGAGAGAGAGAGAGAGAGAGAGAGAGAGAGAGGAGAGAGAGAGAGAGAGAAGAGAGAGAGGAGATTCAGACAGATAGAGGAGAGAACTCGAACGAACTCGAACTCGAACGATTATTCACAAAAAGGCCATTGGCCCATACATGAAGGGAGTTGCCGAACTGCTTAGTATTTTGGTTTTAAATTTAACACATACGCACACATACACACACACACACACACACACACACACACGCACACACACACACGCACACACACGCGCACACACACACACACACAACACCCCAAAACAGACCAACATGTTACTGTATAACACAAAGTCAGTTTACAAAAATATCACTTAGGATAACATTATTGATAGAGGAGAGAGAGAGAAAGAGAGAGAGAGAGATTCAGACAGAGGAGAGACAGAGACAGAGAATCAGACAGACAGGAGAGAGAGAGGGAGAGAGAGATAGACAAAGGAGAGAGAGAGAGGGAGAGAGAGCGACAGCCAAACAGAGGAGAGAGAGGGAGCGAGAGAGAGACAGCCAGGAGAGAAAGACAGAGAGAGGAGAGACGGAGGAGAGAGACAGACAGAGAAGAGAGACAGACAGAGGAGAGAGACAGACAGAAGAGACAGAGGAGAGACAGACAGACAAGAGAGCGAGACAGGGGAGACAGACAGACAAGAGAGAGACAGGAGACAGACAGACAGAGGAGACGACAGGAGAGAGACAGAGATACAGAGGAAAGAGAGAGACAGAGAGAGAGAGAGAGAGAGAGAGAGAGAAAGATTCAGACAGAGAAAGAAAGATTCAGACAGACAGACAGAGGAGAGAGAGAGAGAAGAGGGGAGAGAGAGAGAGAGAGATTCAGACAGAGGAGAGACATAGAGAGAGGATCAGACAGACAGAGGAGAGAGTGAGAGTGAGTGAGAGAGAGAGAGAGAGAGGGAGATTCAGACAGGGGGGAGACAGAGAGAGAGAATCAGACAGACAGAGAGGGAAGGGGGGAGAGAGAGAGAGAGAGAGAGAGAGGAGAGAGAGAGAGAGAGAGAGAGAGAGAGAGAGAGAGAGAGACGCTTTGACGCTTTGACCAATTTATTGTCATTGCCCAAAGTGGCCTATTGACAAGGGGGTTATACACGACTTTCTTTTGTAAATACAAATAAAAAACAAGAAAAATCACATGATGCATTTAACGTAACGAAAACCAAAAAACCAAAAATGAGCTCTTATGAACGGATACGACTTTAAGCTGTGAGGTAAACTCAGTTTCAAAATGAACACAAAGTAATAACAAGGATGAACAATAAAAACCAATAAGCCAATAACTAAAATAATGAAAAGAACATTCTAGAATGCTATATTAGACCATCCATTGACATTGTATGTGAAATTTTCAAAAAATATTCTTGCTGGAGACTACAGCGTAATTATAAATGTTTCTTTATGTGTTTCACAAAATGCTGGAGTTTACATAATATAAATGTTACTTTAGTTTAGTCACAAATGTTAAGCTAATTGGAACTTAGCTGTAATTGTCTTAATTTCAGTGCTTCAGCAATAAACTTTGCAACCGATTTGATCACAATATCATCATCAGACGATAAGATAGAAAAAAATATCTTGCCTTCGGAAAGCTTCTAGATTGAGAACACCACAGTTTTCAGTTATGGAAACATATGATTTGACACTGAAACGGAAATGTACTTCATCATCAAGAATATGACCACACATAGGGCATGGGAACTGTGTGGACGTCTCAGGTTGAAACCATCTTTTGTTTGCATTGAAACCGAGTGTTCTTAGTCGAAATCTTGCATAAATTAGTCGTTTGCATTTGTCAGTGACTATTCGAACGATACTTTTCAGCTTGAAAAGCACACTTAAACGAAAAAACCAGCAGTATTTATCTTTACTTTCCATGTCCGAGTGCCAATTTTGTTTAAATGAACAAATGAGTCTGTCTTTCAATTCAGAAATAAACCATGCTCGCTAACCTACTTCCTGAGACAACCACACGATTCCAAAACCATGTTCTGATAAAAACTTTTTAACTTGATATGCCCAATTCTTTTTACCAGCTCCATTTGTATAACCATCATGTCATAAGACTGCCTACATAAACGTGACCCTGGAAGTTTCAGTAGTTTTAGCCAGTATTTAATACACTTAACAGACGTTCTGATGTTTTAAAGGATATCTTCCCGTTTCTCCATATAGTACAGTATTTGACGAATGGATTGGGACATTTAAGAAACGTTTGATAGCATAATGTATGTATTTTTTCTATTTTGGATTAACAGTAAGTCCCCATATTTCAGATGCATATGTAAGTAGAGGTTCTATTTGAACATCAAACAATTTTCCAAAATAAAGAACAATCTACTGAATTCAGCTTTCGTAACGTTTTAAGATTTCGATTACACCTTTTTTTCCCTTTCCTGCAACATTCACGCCATGCAACATTCAAACTTAGCTTCGTTGAAAATGTCATCCCTAGGTACTTATAAGAATTCACGACTTTCACTTCAGCATTTCCATAAAACCATTTTTCACGCACTGATAAATGTCCACCCATTCTAAAAATCATGATGTTCGTTTTTTCCATATTGACCGATAAATCTAGGCGAATCTGCCTCTTCCTTTAATATATCTAGCTGGTTTTGTAAACCTAGTACCGGTCAGACAAGAGAATCATATCATCGGCAAATAGTAGTAAAAATACCCCATTGCTCCTGAGATAAACTGAATACCATGTTTTCCTTTTTTGTTAATTCAACGGCTAATTCGTTTACAAAAAAAGAAAATAATTGTGGACTTAATATACAGCCCTGCTTCACTCATTTTGGACATTCGAAATATTCCGAATAATCATATCCTGCGCGTACACATGCTAATACTGATTTATATACACTCCTTAGTGCCATATATAATTTACCGTTTATTCCATTTTTACGCAGAACAGTCCATAAGATATTACGATTAACAGAATCGAACGCCTTACGAAATCGACAAATGCAACAAATAGTTTTTTATTTGATTGCAAGTATTTTTGAACAATAGAGTATAGGGTGAATATATGATCAGTAGTACTATAATTTGCTCGAAAACCTGCTTGTTCTTCAAGCAGTTTTTCATTCTCTTCAGCCCATCTAGTTAACCTTTTATTCAAAATATAAGTATATATTTTGCTGACGATGCTAGTGAGGGCTACTCCACGATAATTGTCTGTTTTAGTGCTGTCGCCTTTTTTGTAAATAGGAATAATTATAGACTTGGCCCACTCCAAAGAGAAAAGCACCTCTTTCAAAAACATCGTTGAAGAGTTGAGTTAGGAAGGAAATAACAATTGAGTTGGCGTTTTTTAGCATTTCGCCTATTATTTTGTCTGGACCAGCACTTTTTCTTGTTTTTAAATGCTGGATACCGGCAATAACTTCATTTTCTTTGATAGGATCATTAACAATGGTTCGAAATCATCATCTTCTTCCGTTACATATTTTATCCATCTGTGTTACACTATCATCGAGCTGTTAAAACGTTGTAAGAAGTGATCATACCATTCTTGAATAGATATGTTATTATATACAAGAGCCTTTCGATTCACAGACCTAATTATAGACCAAAATGTTTGGCGTCGTTAAGAGAATTTTTCATGTTTATCCAATATATTCAGTTCAAATTCCTGTTCTTTAGTTTTCCTTAATTTGACATATTCTTTTCGCGCTGTAGTGTATAACTCCCCTTTTCTCTAACTTATCATGATTTGTCTGACATCGCTGAAATCTTTTTAGTAACCTCTTTACTTCTTGCTTCTTTTGTTTGCATTCAGTATCAAACCAGTCATTACATTTCCTTTCCCTCCACCAACTTTTCGGACCATGCATGCAGCTGCCCCACATAAGGCATTTACAAATTATTCTACACTTTTCATTTATATCAGTTCGCAATGATTAAAAGCTTCTGTATACTTTCGAGAAATTCAACAGTGTTCACTCATTTTGTATGTCTCAGCATTACTGTCAGACCATATGATTTTCTCTTCACCTCTTGCTCTGTATCCTGTGTTCAGTACAAATCGTAGGCATCTTTCCATGTTGTTTCAACTGGAAGATGCCACGAATCAACACAGTCTCCAATGCACAAAATTCGAAACTTGATAACATAGACCACGGAACAAGAAAATAATCGATAACCACGCAACCGTTAGGAGATACAAAAGTATAGTTCCCTCTTTATCTCCCTCACAGCCGCCATTCAAAATAACCATATCAAACATAAAACATAAATCTAATAATGATTTACCAAAACTGTTAATTATACCATCCTTCGAGAAACGCCCACAAACTTCGTCATCCATACTATCAAATTCTAGATCTCTAATATAATTTGTCATTTCTTCATGGTCAGCTTGTTCATGACCTGTCCTCGCATTTAAGTCTCCCATAATCATAAGATACATGGTGTCCTTTTCGAAGTATTGTACAAGTGTTTCCTCTAATAATAATATACCATTTTTAACCATCTTTTCATCATAAACAGGGCTTCCTTCCGGAGCAACATAGCAAGCTAGCAAGATAACATCTTTATCTAAGTTAAATAAACTTTTATTTATTCTTAAAGCAATTGTATTATTACAATCTAGCATAATTTCTTCTACATATTTATCTAAACTCCTACGCACTAGCAATAACACTCTCCAGAATCCTGCCATGGTGGAGAGAGTTTTTTCGCAGGAGCACACAACTTGATATAATCCAAAAATATATAGCTGTAATCAAATGTGGAATCAAGAAAGTCTCTGTGAGACATATAAAATCAAATCTATTTACATAGTGTATAAAGGAAAACATCTTTCAGTTTATGTGTGCAAATTTTCAACATTATAATTTAAAAACGTTAAACGACTTGGATGGTCAAGCCTGTCCTATGTCTTCTTAAAAACTGCTGTAACGCAGTCTCCTGTCGCTGCTGTCACCAGTCTGCCGTTTGCTGCGAGCAGAGGGTGGAACAGGTGACTTGCCTGGCGAGTCGGGCAGAAGGGACCTCCTTCCCGTTTGCGGTCTGGAGGGGGGCTGTCACGTGTCGCCCTGTTGCTGGTATTGGTGAGAGACTGAGGTGAACGCCGCGTGGCTGTCACTGCATCTCCTCCACCACTCCTGGCATTTGCTACCTGGCTGCTGCCTCCGTGTTACCCGCACAGCAGGGGTGAAGAGGAGGGTGGGAAAAGGCCAGCGGTGACTTTACGTCAGTACCTCTGGCAGCTGGGACTTCCTCCTGAGGCCATCTTCCCTCTGCTGACGTGGCGAGGAGTTGCCCACGAGGACTGGGTCTTGAGGAAAAGGGCCAGGGCGGGGGCGTGCTGTGCTCCTCCACTCTTCACAACCTGAGCGAAGGACGGGGAGTCTGCATGCCCAGGCCTGACCACCAGCTTTCCCCTGTGGAAAAAAGCTGAGAGAGAGAGAGAGAGAGAGAGAGAGAGAGAGAGAGAGAGATTCAGACAGACAGAGGAGAAAGAGAGACAGACAGAGGAAAAGAGGAGACAGAACGAAAATGAGACAGATGGGACAGACAGAGGAGAGACAGATAGACCAACAGAGGGGATAGAGAGAGTCAGGCAGAGGAGAGACAGAGATCAGACAGACGGACAGTCAGAGAGAGAGAGAGAGAGAGAGAGAGAGAGAGAGATAAGAGATTCAGACAGACAGAGGAGAAAGAGAGACAGACAGAGGAGAAAGAGGGAGACAGACAAAAATGAGACAGAGATGGACAGACAGAGGAAGACAGATAGACCAACAGAGGGATAGAGAGAGTCAGGACAGAGGAGAGACAGAGATTCAGACAGACGGACAGTCAGAGGAGAGAGAGAGAGAGAGAAAAGGAAAAAGGAGGAGGGAAGAG
>CM054143.1:32698841-32721341 GCA_028751875.1 Rapana venosa
TTTGCCAAATTTCCCGTCTCAATGCAAACCTGTTGCTGTGTTGCCAACAGAGGGTGCCCTCAAACCCAGCCCCATCCTCCAAGCGCCCACAGCCTCTACCTATGAGGTGGATCTGAGGACAGGGGTCACCTCCTCCATCCTGCCATCAGGGGTCACCTGGCACTCCAAGCTGACCCAAGGTCAGGGGTCATGCGTCTGCGATCGTCAGGGAGTGCTGAAGCTGACCTTCTCTCCTCTGCGAAAGCGTGCGGAAATCAACATGACCTTCGAGTATTCACAAGGCTGGACCTTCAACGTGGGCGATTCTGTCACCAACAATGGATACGGTATGTGTGTGTAGTGTGTGTGTGTGTGGTGTGTGTGTGTGTGTGTGTGTGTGTGTGTTTTGTGTGTTGTGTAATGTGTGTGTGTATGTGTAGTGTGTGTGTGTGTGTGTGTGGTGGTGTGTGTGTGTTTAAGCGAAAAAAAATCTGTGTTCGAAGAAAAGCATATCAATAACACATAGAATGTTAAACATAAGTAAATACTACCAAATTTGATTCCACAATCTCCTGTAGTTAACTGCCATGCATAAGAAACGTGCTTTATTACGAAAGGAAATACAATCCATAAAGTGCATTAGCAATATTACACTTGTGAAGTCTGTATTCTCTAAAAACAAAACAATACCGTTTCGTTTATGTATGTATGTATGTATGTATGTATGTATGTATGTATGTATGTATGTATGTATGTATGTATGTATGTATGTATGTATGTATGTATTTATGTATGTATGTATATAACTGACAAAATATAGTGAGGAAAAACAAGTGCAGGTAACCAGTTACAACTTCATTCCCATGAAAAAAATGTTTTTGGTCCAAGATTCGAAAAAAAAATTACTACAATATAAAACTTTGAAGGCAGCATTTGGGGAACATTTGAGTAAGGACCATGCCTTTGGCCTGACCTGACTCTAGTTTCGGCTCCTGGTTGAGCACTCTTCAGAGGTCCTGGCAGTGTTTGAATCCTTCCTCACTCATCCTCTGTGGTACCAACAGCAAGACACCCTCCATAATTGAGAAGTGTCTATTGCTGCCCTAAGAATAAATATATATTCTTGTTGTGGTCGACCACTGCTGCCAGCAGTGCATATATATATATATATATATATATATATATATATATATATATATATATATATATGACAAAAAAGATTTGTCATCTTCACTTTCATCAGTTAAAGTGTTGTGGATCAACACCCGTTGTAAACTTGATACATTGAATTAGAGTCCATGTTCAGAAAGACAAACCCTCACCACAGTCATGAAAATAATGAAACCACATCTCTCTCTCTGTCTGTCTCTCTGTCTGTCTCTCTCTGTGTGTCTCTGTCTCTCTCTCTCTGTGTCTCTGACCACCAGCTGGAGACTCGGGCACTCAGGACAACGACGCCGAGGTGCACTCCATCAACAACAAAATCTTCTTCTATGGGCGGGACAACCCTGCCGGGGGGTCGTACGGCCTGCTGCACAGCCAGAACAGCTTTGTGGGCGTGCAGCCCTACACCACCCTCACGCTCAACATCGCCGACGAGCTGGCCACGGCAGACAACGGCTTGCAGTACCTGTACGTCAACTCCTACAAGCTCTTCGCCCTCAGCGGCCAGAGTGACGCCTCCCCGGGGGGCGTCAACCGTGACGTGTACCTGGGCATGAACCGGGTGGTGGGGGGCACCTTCCGAAATGGCCAGGGACTGTGCCACGTCAGCGTCAAGTTCTACCCCTCCTAGAGACCGTGGGCATTATATAAAGCGCTGAGACAGGAGGACAAGATCAGGTGCTGGACTGCATGGAATGATCGAGACTATTTTTGCTAAGGTGGGAAAAAATAAGTTGAATTATTTTTTCCATTTTTATGGGAATGGTGTGTGTTTACTGTCCAGATGTAAAATTCGTATTACCGGCATAATGTAAGTGATAACATAGCATAATGATTAAAGGTCTTTTCCACGAAGCTTTAATTTAAACTGTCACAGGTTTAAGGATTGAATTTTTTGTCGACATTCGTAGATTTATTCTAACTAAAAAAATTAATTGATATACATTTGCTTCTTTACAGTCTCTTTAGTTTGAAACATAGTTTAATATTCAATTCAGAGTTGGCATTTTCGCTTGTGTCTTATTGCTTTTGTCACCCTGATATATTGTCATTGAATTATTTGTCTAGAATTCAGGAGCTGATGTCTGTTTGCTTATTATTTTACAGGTTTTTTTCTTAGATTTTGAAAAGTGCTGACAATCAATTTAGAGTGGATATCTGTGTTTATGTTTTATTTCAGTTAAACAACAAACAAACAACAAGCAAGCGTAACGCCGATTTTAGCATACTTCTATTTTGACTCTGGGACTGATCTCTGTTTAATCTCTGTTTGCTTGTTTACGGCTGATATGCAGATGTTGACATTCATCTTGTTGTGTCTTGTTTCAAACCAATTGCCCTGCAAATTTGTGTTCATGTGCACATTTCATCTTGTCTTCATTTCGTCTCAATATGTTCGCTTCTTCGTCGTAACAAGGTGACAGCATAATGATGAGCACTACAGCGTGCATTTTTTATTGAGAAAAAAGCAACTTCATGTGTTAGTTTGATAGAAGATCAATTCATGACAACAAATTTGGCATGACCTTAGTCCTTATACATGTCCCACAATCTATAAGGTCGTAGGGGAGCGAGGCGTCAGAAACCTCACTTCTCTAGGGGCAGGCATATTGAGGGCGGCGCCCATCTCCTCTCTCTCGCTGCTTTACTTTCCCTGACCCTAAAGAGGAAGGTACCCATTTACAGCTGGGTGAACTGGGAGACTGTACTGAAGCCAAGGCGCGCAAACGGTCACCCATCCACGTGGTAACCACGCTCGACGCTGCTTAACCTGGCTGGGGGAAAGCGAGTGCTCTGACCACTGAGCTATCTCGTTCCCAGTCCTTAAATTAAGTCATCTAATATACCGTCTGCCATCTCGTCTCTCTCTGCCTCTCTCTCTCTCTCTCTCACCCTATACTCTATTGTTCAAAAATACTTGCAATCAAATAAAAAACTATTTGTTGCATTTGTCGATTTTCGTAAGGCGTTCGATTCTGTTAATCGTAATATCTTATGGACTGTTCTGCGTAAAAATGGAATAAACGGTAAATTATATATGGCACTAAGGAGTGTATATAAATCAGTATTAGCATGTGTACGCGCAGGATATGATTATTCGGAATATTTCGAATGTCCAAAAGGAGTGAAGCAGGGCTGTATATTAAGTCCACAATTATTTTCTTTTTTTGTAAACGAATTAGCCGTTGAGTTAACAAAAAAAGGAAAACATGGTATTCGGTTTATCTCAGGAGCAATGGAGGTATTTTTACTACTATTTGCCGATGATATGATTCTCTTGTCTGACACGGTACTAGGTTTACAAAACCAGCTAGATATATTAAAGGAAGAGGCAGATCGCCTAGATTTATCGGTCAATATGGAAAAAACGAACATCATGATTTTTAGAATGGGTGGACATTTATCAGTGCGTGAAAAATGGTTTTATGGAAATGCTGAAGTGAAAGTCGTGAATTCTTATAAGTACCTAGGGATGACATTTTCAACGAAGCTAAGTTTGAATGTTGCATGGCGTGAATGTTGCAGGAAAGGGAAAAAAAGGTGTAATCGAAATCTTAAAAACGTTACGAAAGCTGAATTCAGTAGATTGTTCTTTATTTTGGAAATTGTTTGATGTTCAAATAGAACCTTTACTTACATATGCATCTGAAATATGGGGACTTACTGTTAATCCACAAATAGAAAAAATACATACATATGCTATCAAACGTTTCTTAAATGTCCCAATCCATTCGTCAAATACTTTACTATATGGAGAAACGGGAAGATATCCTTTAAACATCAGAACGTCTGTTAAGTGTATTAAATACTGGCTAAAACTACTGAAACTTCCAGGGTCACGTTTATGTAGGCAGTCTTATGACATGATGGTTATACAAATGGAGCTAGGTAAGAAGAATTGGGCATATCAAGTTAAAAAGTTTTTATCAGAACATGGTTTTGGAATCGTGTGGTTGTCTCAGGAAGTAGGTAGCGAGCATGGGTTTATTTCTGAATTGAAAGACAGACTCATTTGTTCATTTAAACAAAATTGGCACTCGGACATGGAAAGTAAAGATAAATACTGCTGGTTTTTTTCGTTTAAGTGTGCTTTTCAAGCTGAAAAGTATCTTCGAATAGTCACTGACAAATGGCATCGACTAATTTATGCAAGATTTCGACTAAGAACACTCGGCTTCAATGCAAACAAAAGATGGTTTCAACCTGAGACGTCCACACAGTTCCCATGCCCTATGTGTGGTCATATTCTTGATGATGAAGTGCATTTCCTGTTTCATTGTCAATCATATGTTTCCATGCGTGAAAACTGTGGTGTTCTCAATCTAGAAGCTTTCCGAAGGCAAGATATTTTTTCTATCTTATCGTCCGATGATGATATTGTGATCAAATCGGTTGCAAAGTTTATTGCTGAAGCACTGAAATTAAGACAATTACAGCTAAGTTCCAATTAGCTTAACATTTGTGACTAAACTAAAGTAACATTTATATTATGTAAACTCCAGCATTTTGTGAAACACATAAAGAAACATTTATAATTACGCTGTAGTCTCCAGCAAGAATATTTTTGAAAATTTCACATACAATGTCAATGGATGGTCTAATATAGCATTCTAGAATGTTCTTTTCATTATTTTAGTTATTGCTTATTGGTTTTTATTGTTCATCCTTGTTATTACTTTGTGTTCATTTTGAAACTGAGTTTACGTCACAGCTTAAAGTCGTATCCGTTCATAAGAGCTCATTTTTGGTTTTTTGGTTTTCGTTACGTTAAATGCATCATGTGATTTTTCTTGTATTTATTTGTATTTACAAAAGAAAGTTGTGTATAACCCCCCTTGTCAATAGGCCACTTTGGGCAATGACAATAAATTGGTCAAAGCGTCAAAAGCGTCTCTCTCTCTCTCTGTCTCTGTCTCGCTTCCTGACTGGCTCTACATGTCTCTATTATCCTATATTTTTGTTGTTGATGTATGAACATCGTTTTATGCACTGTGCATATTTTTCAGTCTAGTTTATGGATTTTCATCAGTTACATTATTCGGTTATTTGTATTGTACATCTCCATATTTTAAACATTTTGTTTTGAATGAGTCGAATACATAAATAAATACTGTACTGAAGATGTTGACAGTGTGTGTGTGTGTGTGTGTGTGTGTGTGTGTGTGTGTGTGTGTGTGTGTGTCTGTGTGTGTGTGTGTGTGTGTAGTAGTAGTAGTAGTAGTAGTAGTAGTAGTTGTAGTTCTTCAGTTTAACGTCCTTCCACTAAATAGTGATATCAGACGGGAAAGTGTGTGTATGTGTGTGTGTGTGCGTGCGTGTGTGCGTGCGTGCGTGTGTGTGTAGGGGGGAGGGGTATGCACATAACTAATCAATCGCAATAAACAACTATTATGAAAAAAGCATAAACAAGAATTCTGAAGAAGAAAAAAACACACAAAAAAACAAACACCCAACAACAACAAAAAACAACCAACCCCAAAAACATCAAACAGCAAAAATACTAACTTTCCAATTCATATTACTTGAAGCTATTCTTATATCAGAGGAGTCTGAAAATAGGAGTATGGCTTAATGACAATACAATTTCTTTCATTAATGGAATGTCTTTAAGAACTTGCTGCAAGCTACGGACTGGGAAGGCAGGTAAGACGTTTTTCAGATCTCTGCATCGTAAAAGAATGTGATCATTGGTAAGATTTTCACCACAGATACATGTTGCTTTAAAAAAAAAAGTTCTAAAAGCATTTAGCTTAAACCTGTATATAAGAGATACAACATTTCTATATTCATGTAAATTACGATATTTGATCTTATCAAAAGATAATATATGGGCTACATCATCACTCCAGGAATAACCGGTACTTCGTAGTTTCTTTTTAAAGTGTTTCCAACATGCATTTTGTGTGTGTGTGTGTGTGTGTGTGTGTGTGTGTGTGTGTGTGTGTTGGAAGTGAATTTTCCAATTTATTTCACATGATAGCTGTTGCCTTTAACACAAAGTTTTAAATGCCATTTTTCATCCTCGGATGAGACTACATAACTGACTGTCCCGTGTGTGAATGCCTGCATAAGATCCAGCGCGAACACATTAAAAGCCCGCCCATCCATGTTGCTAAGAAAAAGTCAGGGCAATGCCAGTGGTACGTACGGGTAACAGATTCTACCTCAATGTCATATGTGTATAGTCAGCTTAACCTTACCCCCTCCTTTCCCTAAAAAAACCCCAACCAAACAAAACAACCCCCGAAAAACAATAATAGCAAAACAACAGCAACAACAACAACAAAAAACCCAACCCAAAATGGAAAGGTTAGTGAATGATGACACATGTCGGCCAAATCAGAAATGCAAGGATTGACACTAACCCCTCGCTCCCCTCTCACCCCCAACCAAACAAAAAATAACTATCAAATAAGTAAACCCCCTTACTTAAACCGATCTCTTGCTAAACATAACCAAATTTACAGAATCTTTAAAAAAACACACCCAACAACAACAGAAATACAGGTACCGACTTTAACTCCTCCCCTACACCCAACCAAACAAAAAATAACTAATCAGCAAATAAAACCCTTTGCTTAAAAACCCAACTCTTGCTAAACACAGCCAAATTTATAGAATCGAAAATAATACAGGTATTCTTTAGTTTGTTTACATGTGTGGGGGGGGGGGGGGGGGGGGAGGGGGCGCACACAAGAGTATGTATGTGTGTGTTTGTGTGCATGCACGCTATGTGTGAACTTTTTTGTTTGCGCACAGTTTATGCCTGTGTTAGAGAGTGCTGCTATGGTTAAGTCGGTCTATTTGCAAATAAGGATAACGATTTATGGTGCAGTGTTCAGTTCCACGAATAAGGGCTTGTGTATTGATCGCACTTGGGTTTTTTGATTAATGTTAGCGTATATATTTGAAGATGACGGCGAGAACCTCTCAAACAGGCCTTTCTGTTATTGGTTTTGGAAGAAATATCTGACTGTGGAACAAGATCGACTGATCGATATCGAGAGATCATTATCGAACCTCAAAAGCATTTTCCTCTTTGTTCGTGCGTGCGTGCGTGCGTGCGTGCGTCGTGCGTGCGTGCGTTGTGTGTGTGTGTGTTTTGTGTGTGTAAGTGGAGTGTGTGTGTGTTGTAGTGTGTGTGTGTGTTGTGTATATGTGTGAGCGTTTTTTTGATTTTTCTCTTATTTAGGTAATCTAATAAGCACCCCTGTGTCCTTTTAATACGCCCCGGAGCTGGGGTCTTTTTTTGTAAATTGTGTCCTCCCTTCCCACCCGGGACAAAGGCCTACCCTTTCAGAAAAGTAAAAGGGGTTTTTTAAGGTGTGGCAAGGTGTTTTTTTGGTGCGTTTTTTCCACGGGTTTTAAGTGGAGTGGAGCCCAGCCCTGATGGGAAAAGGAAAGGGGGGGGGGGGGGGGGGGGAAAATTTTAAGGGGACCTTGGGGTTTTCTCGAACCTGGGCTCGAACCCCCGGCCGTAGATTTTGCAGGGAACGCGCAAAATTCAAACCCCCAGGTATCCCCCCCCGCACCAAAAAAAAGTCGACCAGTAAATAACCTCCCTTTCTTAAAACCCCAACTTAGCTAAACATGCTAAATTTCAGAATCTAAACAAAAAATAAAATTCACTTTTAATTTCCCCTCCCCCCCAACCAAAAAAAAAGATAACATGTAGATGCATGTAAAAACCCCCTTTCTCAAACCCAATTTCCCGAAATATAGCCCGATTTAAAGAATTTGACACACACAAAAAATATTCAAAACCAGAATTCTAAAGATGACGCTTAAAAAATTTGGTTCAAAGGGGGTTTTTCAAAAAAATGTCCATTTGTGTTTCAGGTCTTCGCCCCGTCTTTAAAGGGTATGTTAAAAATTTGATTTGGTTTCAAAAGCTGGGTTAGCAAAAAATGTCCTTTGGTTAATATTAATAAAAATTTAATTGTAATAAATTTTAATAAAAATGTATGGAATTTTTATGGTGAATTTTTTAAGCAAAATCAAAACGCTAGATGAACAGGGTAACCCTTTCCGCCTGTCATAAAAGCTGTAATAAAACATAAGATTTGTCCGTTTTGAAATGTTTTAATTTAGGAAAACCCGACATCTTTTTTTCAGCCGCCCCGTCCCCAACCCAAAGCGAAACGCAAAGCAAAAGCGCAGCGATGGGTCACGTATCCTCAAAACAAATCTCTTTGCCTTGAGGGACCTTTGGGCTTTGCCCACCCCAGACATCAAAGAAGAATGGACGTTTTTAAAATAAAAAATAAAAAAAAGAACAGATTGGAGGGTATCAAGACTTCAAGAGAACAAAGTAAAAAAAAAAAAAAAAAAAGGCAGAGATACTGTGAACGGGCTGAGTTTTTTTTTTTCCTAAAGAGGGAGGGAAAGAAACGAAGGAAAACCCAAACAAGCTATGTCAAAAAAGGGTTCGCCCACTGTCTGTCGTCTGATTTTCTCTGTGTTTCTATTTCACCCACACACGCGCGCGCGCGCGAACATTAAACATCACACGTACATACAACATACATAAATACACAACACACACACACACACACATTATTTATTTTAATTATATATATATATTATAAATATATATATATATAAAAAATATTTATTAAAAGAGAGGGGAGAGAGGAGGGGGAGAGAGAGAGGAGAGAGAGAGAATTAGGAGTGAGTGCATTTTGGGGGGGGGAGGGGGTAAAAGTTGCAGTGCAGGTTTGAGACAAAGTCTTCACGGTTGTTGTGTGGTGTGTGTGTGTGTGTGTGTGTGTGTTGTGTTTGTGTGTGTGTTGTGTGTGTGTGTGTGTGGCGCGCCTGTGTGTGTGGTGTGTGGAACTGTCTTTGTGTGCGTGTCGTGTGTGTATTTTGGGGAATTCTCTTTTTCGATTTTGGTGTGTGTTTTTTTGGTGTTTCCCCCCCCCCTCTCCTCTCTCTCAACCACACCAACACACACAGGATGAAAGAAAACTCATCTAAATACCCCACAATTCCCAACCCTACATCGCTTCAGTGCACACCCCTTGATACATCACACCCCGATCTGACAATGGCTTTGTCCTTCATTCTTCCTTCCACCGTGAAAGCGGTCCAATCCTGCATTGCCCCTTTTTTCCCTGCCCCCCCCCCCCCCCCTCTCTTTATTCCCCACCTCCTCCCCCCTCCCTTTCTCCATATAATATAGAGTGGTGATGTGTGTCTGTCTGTCTATGAGTGTGTGTGTGTGTGTTGTGTGTGTGTGTGTGTGTGTGTGTGTGAGAAGCTTTGACGTTTGCCCAAATTTTTATTGTCATGGCCCAAAGGGGCCCTATTGAACAAGGGGGGTTATACCGACTTTTTTTGAAAATCAAATAAATCAAAAAAACACATGATGCATTTAACGTAATGAAACCAAAAAACCAAAATGAGCTCTTATAAGGTACGATTTTTAGTCTGACGTAAATCATTTTAAAAATAAACAAAAAGTAAAAAAAAAGGATGAACAATGGGAAACCCAAAAAAGCAAAAACTAAAAAAATAAAAAGAACATTCTAGAAGCTATTTTAGCCACCCTTGAATTGATGTGAAATTTTCAAAATAATTTTGCTGGGCTACAGCGTAATTAAAAAAATTTTTTTTTTTATTGTTTCAAAAAATGGGAGTTTCCATAATAAATGTTATTTTGTTTATAAAATGTTACTAATTGGAAACTTAGCTGAAATTGTCTTAATTCAGTGCTTCGAAAAAAACTTTGCACGATTTGATAAATAAAAAAAAATATCTTGCCTGGAAAGCTTCTGTTTGAGAACACCCAGTTTTCACGTTGGAAAAATATGATTGACAATGAAAAGGAAATCACTTATCACGAATATGCCACAAATGGGTTGGGAATGTGTGGACGTCTCGGGTTGAAACCATCTTTTGTTTCTTTTGAAGCCGGTGTTCTTATCAAATTTTGCAAAAATTTGTCGATGCCATTTGTCGGACTATTCGAAGATACTTTTCAGCTTGAAAAGCCCCTTTAAAAACGAAACCATACAAACATAAAACATAATTAAAATGATTTCCAAAACTGTTAATTATCCGTCCTTCGAGAAACGCACCAAAATTCTCTCCAACTATCAATTCTAGTTTTTATATAATTTGTCATTCTTCATGGTCAGCTTGTTCTGACTGTCCTCGCATTTAAGTTCCAAAAATAAATAATGGTGTCCTTTTCGAAGTATTTACAAGGTTTCCTCTAATAAAATATACCCTTTTTTAAACCTCTTTTTCATTAAAAAAGGGCTCTTCCGGGCACATAGCAAGCTAGCAAGACAACACTTTATCTAAGTTAAATAAATCTTATTTTTTCTTAAAGCAATTGTGTTATACAATTAGCATAATTTCTTTACTATTTTTCTTAACTCCTGCACTAACAATAACACTCCCCCAGATTCCGCCTGGTGAGAGAGTTTTTTTGCGGGCCCCAACTTGTTTTTAATCCAAAAATTTTAGCGTAATCAAATGTGGAATCAAGAAAAATTCTGTGAGAATAAAATCAAAATCTATTTTCATAGTGTATAAAAGGGAAAATCTTTCAGTTTATTTTGCAAATTTTAATATTATAATTTTAAAACGTTTTAAACGCTTGGATGGCAAGCCTGTCTAGTTTCTTTGGGAAATGCTGTCGCGTCTCCCGTCGCTGTGTCACCCGTCTGCCGTTTGCTGCGAGAAGGATGGTACAGGTGCTTGCTGGCGAGTCGGGACAAAAAACCTTCTTCCCTTTGCCGGTCTGGGGGGGGGCTGTCAGTTTGCCCCTTTTGCTGGTATTGGTGAGAGATGAGGGAACGCCGCTGGCTGCAGCTCTCTACCCCCCACTCCCGGGGTTGCTCCCCGACGCTGCCTCCCTGTTACCCCACAGCAGGGGGGTTGAAAGAGGAGGTGAGAGAGAGAGGGGAGAGAAGAGAGAGAGAGAGAGAGAGAGATAGAGAGGAGAGAGAGAGAGAGAGACAACAGACAGACGAGGGGCGGAAGGCAGAGAGAGAGAGAGAGAGAGAGAAAAGAGAAGAGAGAGAGAGGGAGAGAGAGAGAGAGAGAGAGGAGAGAGGAGAGGAGAGAGAGAAGGACAGACGGAAAAACTGACAGACAGGCAGCAGGAGACATAGCACCCAAGAAGAAAAGGAAACGGGGAGAGATTTCCTTTTTCTTGAATTCAAATTTTTTTTTTTTCGAGGGGTAATGGAATAAGCATCGTTTGTTTTTTTCATCCAGCCACCGTGTCATGCGGTTTTTTTAAATTTTGTATCCGTTCCCCCCGGCACTAAAGGCCCACTCTTCCCAAAAAACGAAACAGGTTTTTAACGTGGCGCAAGAGATGCGTACGTTCCGCACGGGACCCCGGTTTAAGTCTCACATGAAGGACTCACGGGAGGGTGGGGGGGAGGGGGGTCTGCATGATGTTTAAATCCCGGGAGAAAATTCCTTGAACGGGATTTAAACCCCGGTCAGGGAGAGAGAGGACAAAACAGAGACAGAGACCGAGAGAGAAGGAGGGAGGAGAGAAGGAGGAGGAGGGAGAGAGAGAGAGGAGAGAGAGAGGGGGAGAGAAGGAGAGAGAGAGAGGAGAGAGAGGAAGGGGGAGAGGGGAGAGAGAGGGAAGAAAAGGGGAGAGAAGAGAGAGAGAGAGAGAGAGAGAGAGAGAGAGGGGGAAAAGAGAGAGAGAGAGAGAGAGAGAGACAATGACAAAGACAATGACAAAGTTTTTTTTTTGGGTTTGGTTTTCAAACCCCCCCCACAATCGGGTGTTGGGGGGGGGGACCGAAATCGAAAGATACAACAACAAAAATTTAAAAACTGACAATGTAACGATTCTTCGCGAGTGGTAACCAACCACGGTATTGTTTATATATAGTTCTGCATGTATGTAAATGTCACTGGTGATAACAGGCTGATCACCGATATCGTAGCAGGGAGCGGGGAACTCACAGAGCAGCATTACCGGTGCGGGTGTACTGCTGGCTGCTCACTGGGCGTGTCCGGTAGATTTCCGTCTTCAGCTGGTTTCTTTAATGATGCGAAGCCTCTGTCCATTGTGTCCGCAAGTTGCTGAACATGTTCCATCAACGTCCTGCAATCCTCGGGGGACACAGTGGCGCTGTTTCTTGCTTCCTTGATCGCAGTTGGACTTTCTGTATTTGTTTTGATCGGTTTCACTCTCTTGCTATTCCCTGGATTATTATTTTCTGGAGGCCTTTCTGGTAGAAATACAGCAAAATTCTTTACTCACTTTCGAAGCCACGTCTTGCTGGTAGCCAAGCAAGGGAAGCCACTCCGCGATAGAGAGAGAGAGAGAGAGAGAGAGAGAGAGAGAGAGAAGAGAGAGATGAGAGAGAGAGAGAGAGAGAGAGAGAGAGAGCGAGAGAGCGAGCAAATTCGAGGGAGTGCAGGACATTCCATAGCAACAAGATCGACAATCCACCCCCACCCCCGGCCCCTCACAAAAAAAAACAACACTTCGGTTTTTCTCCCTGCATTTCTGTCCTTAGAGCTTCGAAATTCACCAATGGTGAGATTTTTGCGTATGCGACGGTTTTTTCGTATGCGACCGTTTTTGCACGCCATTAAGGTAACCGTATTCCAACTTCGGAAATGGCGTCTAAACACGACACTAAGTGTGCATGCGGTTTAAACAAATCGTCGTCATCTGATATGGCCTACGCTTCCGAAAGGCGGAACGGGTTTTAAAGTGAGCGCAAGATTTTTGCGTGCGTTCCCCGCACAATACATCGGTTTATAGTCTCAGATTTTGGGAGGGGGAGGGGGGGGGGGGGGGGGGGGAGTGGAGATGGTGCTGGTGTTAAGTCTCGAGGGAAAAATCCCTCTAGTCGGTGTCTCGGCGCTGGCTCAAACTCAGGTCCTCAGATCACAAACTCAACGTTTTAACCACCACCCCCTCCCCTCTCAGACTCCAGTTTAACATCCACTCCTTCCCCGTGGGGATGCCGGGGAGGGAGGGGGGGGAGCTGTCAGTTTAAAACAGCATCCTCACATTCTGGAAATTCTCTGTTAGAAATTTCCTCTTTTCTATCCCTCTCTTTGTTTCTGCCTGATTCCTTTTCTTCCTGTCACCTCCTCCTTGTCTATTTTCTTCCTTCTTGGTCCATTCTCCTGCCTTTTTAAACAATTTTTTTAGAAAGATTTAAAAGATAAACAGTTCTCTCTCATGCCGAAGTCGGATGCGCTGGGCCTGACTTGTCAGGCGCTTACCGGCAGCGTGACGCATTTTCGTTCTATAACAAGAGAACAATACTTGCTGTCAAAGCGTTCGACGACGACGACGACGACGACGACGACGAAGAAGAAGAAGAAGAAGAAGAAGAAGAAGAAGTCCACTCCTAGCAAGTATTCTAGGGTTTTTTTTCCGGAAGGATCGTGTTTTTTTCTTCCTCACCCCTACAAACTTCATCTGTTTCCAGCTTCCATTTGATTGCTTGCGTGCTAATAACGAAACAAAATCAAAACCAAAGAAACCCAACCAACCAAAAATTCCCACAAAAACAAGGAAAGAGAAGCGAGAGAACAAAACAACAACAACAACAATAACAACAGGAAAACAGAAGCCAACTTCCGCGAGCCCATTGACAAGAAGGGAAAGGAACTGCACTTAAATTGCATTAGCAACAAAACAACATTTCGCTGCAATTAAAAACAACCAACAACAACAACAACAAAAACCTTATCTGGAAATGAATATTTCAGTTTAGCCGACCATAAATGTAATTCTCTCTCTCTCTCACACACACACACACACACACCACACACACACACACACACACACACCACACACACACACACACACCCGCGCGGGATAGCCTGGTGGTTAGAACGTTGCGCGTTGCCCTAGCGATCTGACGCCGGGTTCGAGCCCAGGTTCGAGGCATCACCGAGGTGCCTCTTCAAGATTCCCCCCCCCCCCCCCCCCCCCCCCCCCCCCCACCCCCCCCCCCCCCCCCCCCCCCCCCCCCCCCCCCCCCCCCCCCCCAACCCCCCCACCCCCCCCCCCCCCCCCCCCCCCCCCCCCCCACCCCCCCACCCAATTCACCCCCCCCCCTCCACCCCCCCCCACCCCCCCAAACCCGCCATGCCTCAAAAGGCGGCTGTTTTTGTAAAATGAAAAAAAAGCACCATGGGTGCTTATTAGATTATCCTGAAAAAAGAATAAATCAGAACACGCACACACACATATACTACAACACACACACGCACTCTTAGACACACACAGTCTTAGATACACACACACCCACACACACAAACGCACGCATGCACGAACAAAGAGGAAAATGCTTTTGTGGTTCGATATTGATCTCTCGATATCGATCAATCGATCTTGTTCCACAGTCAGGTATTTCTTCCAAAACCAATAACAGAAAGGCCTGTTTGAGAGGTTCTCGCCGTCATCTTCAAATGTATACGCTAACATTAATCAAAAAACCCAAGTGCGATCAATACACAAGCCCTTATTCGTGGAACTGAACACTACCACAAATCGTTATTCTTATTTGCAAATAGACCGACTTAACCATAGCAGCACTCTCTCACACAGGCATAAACTGTGTGCAAAACAAAAAAGTTCACACATAGCGTGCATGCACACAAACACACACATACATACTCTTGTGTGCGCACTCCCCCCCCCCCCTTTACACACACACACACAACACACACACACTCTTGTAAACAAACTGAAGAGAAAAAAGAAACAACAAAAGAAGAGGCAGCTTGAATAAATTGTGAAAATGTGCATGGGGGATGGGAGGGGTAGAGAGAGAAAAAGAGAGAGATGGGGGAAACAGAGAGACAGAGAGAGACAGAGAGAGAGAGATACAGAGAGAAAGAAGGGGAGTAGATGATCATCCAACAAACACTGCACTTTACACAGCCACAACAAACACACCACGAATTGCAATGCCATAAAAAACACATAATTTGCAATGGCACACACACACAACACTACAATTTACAATGCCACAACAAACACACGACAATATGCAATGGCAAAACACACTACAATTTACAATGCCACAACAAATACACTACTATTTGCGAAGCAACAACAAACATACCACAACTTGAAAAGGCACAACAAACTCACATGCTACAATTTGCAAAGCCACAAACACACTGCACCTTGCAAACCCACAAGAAACACACTGCGCTTTGCAATACTACAACACACACTGCACTTTACACAGCCACAACAAACACACTACACTTTGCACAGCCACAACATACACTACACTTTGCAATACCACAACACACACTGCACTTTACACAGCCACAACATACACTACACTTTGCAATACCACAACACACACTGCACTTTACACAGCCACAACATACACTACACTTTGCAATACCACAACACACACTGCACTTTACACAGCCACAACATACACTACACTTTGCAATACCACAACACACACTGCACTTTACACAGCCACAACAAACACACTGTACTTTACAAGCCACAACAAACACACTGCGATTTGCAAAGCCACAACAACAAACACACTGCACTTTTCAAAGCCACAACAAACACACACGCTACAGTTTGCAAAGCCACAAACAAACACACAGCACTTTGCAAAGCCACAGCAAACACAATATACTTTGAAAAGCCACAACAAACACACACAATTTGCAAAGCCACAGCAACAAACACACTACAGTCTCCAAAACCACAACACACACTGCACTTTGTAAAGCCACAAGAAACACACTACACTTTGCAAACCACAACAAACACACTGCACTTTGTAAAGCCACAACAAACACACTACGCTTTACAAAGCCACAACAAACAGGCTATTCTTTGAAAAGCCACAAACAAACACACATGCTACAATTTGCAAAGCCACAAACACACACATAGCACTTTGCAATGCTACAACAACAAAACACACTACACTTTGCAAAACCGCAACAAACACACCACAATTTGCAAAGCCACAACAACAAACACACTGCACTTTGCACAGCCACAGCAAACACACTACACTTTGCAAAACAACAAGAAACACACCACAATTTGCAAAGCCACAACAACAAACACACTGCACTTTGCAAAGCCACAACAAACACACTGCACTTTGCACAGCCACAGCAAACACACCACAATTTGCAAAGCCACAACAAACATTACACTTTGCAAAGCCACAACAAACACACTGCACTTTGCAAAGCCACAACAAACACACTGCACTTTGCAAAACCACCACAACAAACACACTTCACTTTGCAATGCCACAACAAACACATACACCACAATTTACAAAGCCACAACAAACACACTGCACTTTTCACAGCCACAACAAACACACACGCTACCATTTGCAAAGCCACAAACAGACAGCTTTTTGCAATGCCACAACAACAAAACACACTACAGTTTGCAAAGCCACAAGAAACACACCACAATTTGCAAAGCCACAAGAAACACACTTACATTCTGCAAAACCACAACACACACACTACACTTTGCAATACCACAACAAACACACTGCACTTTGCAATACCACAATAAACACACTGCACTTTGCAATACCACAGAAAACACACTGTACTTTGCAAAGCCACAACAACAAACACACTACGCTTTACAAAGCCTCAACAAACAGGCTATACTTTGCAAAGCCACAAACAAACACACGCTACAATTTGCAAAGCCACCAACACACACACAGCACTTTGTAAAGCCACAACAACAAACACACTACGCTTTACAAAGCCACAACAAACAGGCTATACTTTGAAAAGCCACAAACAAACACACGCTACAATTTGCAAAGCCACAAACACACACACACACAGCACTTCGCAAAGCCACAACAAACAAACACACTAACAACTGAAGAGCCACTAAAATAGTTTAACGAGACCGCGCGTTTAAACAGCACAGCAATAACAACATGCAATAAAACGGATGTAGCGAAAAATGAGGGAGGACAAGGACGGGCCACCACTTCTCCCCCCATTACTGAACTGAAGACAATCGATTGATGTGTTTGCCGATTGCTTCAACCAGGAAGGAACAGACTGCATGGCTAAAGATGCTGCCTGTCTCTTTCCTGTAAAAGATTTCCAACAGAGATATGCTCTTCTCTCTCTCTCTGTCTCTCTCTCTGTTTGTCTCTCTCTCTCTGTGTTTGTCTCTCTCAATGCTTACCTGTAACCCTTGGAAAAAAAAAGATCATTCATTCATTCAATTATTCATTCATTCGTGTCTTGTGTGTGTGTGTGTGTGTGTGTGTGTGTGTGTGTGTGTGTGTGTGTGTGTGTGTGTGTGTGTGTGTGTGTTCGACTTCATTTTAGTCTCTTCACAAAATGTGATATTAGACACATTAAGAAAAAGTGGAGGGAAGGGGGGAAGGAATTCTGGGAGTGGGGTAGGGGATTAATGTACTAATTAAAGCTACACAGAACTGTAAGAAAATGTAAATACAAATAATTCTTGAGTACAGAATAATAAAAATCCCAATTTCTAACAGAATCTAACGAATGAACAATAAAACTATTTGTAACCGTAACCAACGAGAGAAAATCTAAACCGCAGAAGGATAATGTCTTTAAAGTACATAATAATCATAATAACGAACCAATTGGACTGTGCAATCATGATTTGAAAAAATATTTACTTCAGTAAAAGATCACTGAATATAGCTGATGACGATACTGAGGTAGGAACGGGTATGTAACTTTTCAGCATATCAAAAATATGCAGTATGGCCAAAAGCTATACTATGGCCACATATGCATGAAAAATGTTCAACACATTTTGTCTCAAAACAGCTCATTTCCCATCTACAGGCCAGAGAAACAATTTTTTTTTACGTAATTAAGGTCGGTTTAATATATTTTACAAAGCGCTCAAATTTTACCATCTGTGTGTGTGTGTGTGTGTGTGTGTGTGTGTGTGTGTGTGTGTGTGTGTGTGTGTGTGTGTGTGTGTGTGTGTGTGTGTGTGTGTGAAGATTCAGATTCAGATTCAGATTCAGAATATTTTATTGCCATTTAAGTCATGTAGACTTATTTGACACAACAAAAACATCAACTATAATTATCTATTTTGGCTAAAAGTGATGTACACTAAAAAACATGTTGTATTCTACTTCTCTTTCTCTCTTTTTTCAAAACACTCATACACATATCTGATGATATCTGCTTGATATATATCAACTGTGATTATGTCACTTAATTTATGTACACAGTTTTTGCGTTCTTTGTCTCTCGTTTTGATTTTTAATAACAAATTATTTCTGAGTTCATCATATAAAATGCATTCATCAAGTAAATGAAATTCATCTTCAATTTTGTTACAGTGTCTACATTTTCTGTCCTCTCTGGATATATTTTGGTGTCTCCCTTTCTCTATCATTAAATTGTGACAGCTTGTGCGAAATTTACAATATGTCTTCTTATGAGTTTTGTTTTCATAGTTTACTAAGTATGGTTCCAATCTGTATTCTTTGGTAGCAAAATCATAAAATTTTAGTTTTGCAAACTCTTTCTTTTGGTAGATCCAAAATGTTTTATACATGTCCTCAAGTTTTCTTCTAACAGCGTGTGTGTGTGTGTGTGTGTGTGTGTGTGCGCGCGCGTGTGTGTGTAGGCGTTGTAACCGATTGAGTTTATTTTTCCAAATTACTTCCCCTTCCTGTAGCTGCTGTACTGCAACTTTACGAACAAGTTTTTGCCTGTTCCTTCGTTAACGTACCTGCGTTTTTCTCAAAGTGTTTGCTTAGTTGCTTTCCGTCTTTGTGTGCCTTTTTTCTCTTATGGAGAAATTATTTTCATCTTATTGTCATTTTCTCTACATTTCCCCCTCCTTTTATGTCGGTGGTCTTTTTGTGTTCGTCAATACCACGTAACTTCCGGATGTTTACGAAAAAAAAATATATCTGAAGAGTTTTTAGGCGGAGGGGAAAAGAAGAAGAAGAAGAGGAAGAAGAAGTTTGAGGCAACAAGGCTCTTTCTTAAAATCTTGAAACACCTACTATGAACAGCCATGGTTTGTTTAGCTGTGTTCTAACAATCGTTTATATCGACCCAGAGTTCCTCCCCGCCCTCTCTCTCTCTCTCCCTCCCTCTCTCTCTCTCCCTCCCTCTCTCATTCTCTCTCTCTCTTTCTATCACTCTCTCTCTATCTCTTTCTATCTTCCTATCTCTCTTTCTGGCTTTCTCCCTCCCTGACTACCCCCCTCACACGCGCGCGCACACACACACACTCACGAACGCACGCACACACACACACACACACACACACACACACACACACACTCACACACACACACACACACACACACACACACACACACACACACACACGTGCACACACACTTAACCCGGTTCTGCTTCTCCCACCCCATAAAAACACCCTCAGAGGAGTGACATCACTCGGGAGTGTCAACGTACTCTACCCGGGCTCAGCAACCCGCTTGTCACCACCCAGAGAAATCTGGTATGTCCGCGATAAATACGATACAACACAACACAACACAACTCGATACGATATGATAACGACAGTACACAATTCACTGCGATGGCTTCTGTGCGGATGAAAGTTCTTACGGATTTTCTTTTCTTTTTCTCTTGACTGGTAATTTTGCAGATGTCCGGGGGGGATTTTGTAATTCTTTTTATTTTTTATCGTTCCTTGGCTAAAGTTTTCACGTTCAGCAATGATGAGATTTTGCTCAAACGACCGTTTCGCCTTCTATTGAGGTAGCCGCATTCCGACTTCGGGGGTTTGTAATGATGAGATCAGGCATTGTAGATAAGAATGATTGCTGTTATTGTTATCATCATCATCATCTTACTATAATCATCATCATCAATGTTATGATTATCATGATTTTTATCAGCATCATTATCATTATCATCCTTACTATCATCCTCACAACGCAACACAACACAATACGCTGCACAAACAACACGATACAATACCATACAATCCAAACAATACAATACAAAACAATGTCTAACCTACCCGGAATCGACCCAGGCGTTGATCGGGGTAGCAGCTGAATACTTGACCCATAAAAGGCAGGGAAAAACTCTCTAAATCCTGGTTTTCTCCTCCTCCCCTGCCCCCCCCCCTCCCCCTCAGTTCATCTAGAAACTAGTGCAGAAGGCTAGTTGGTGTATTTTTAGACAGCCATGAAGACTTTCATTTTAGTATGTGCACGCACGCGAGAAAAGGGAGTGAAGAGAGGAAGGAGAGGGGGAGACAGAAACACACACACACACAAACACACACACACACACACACACACACGAGGGAAGAGAGACAGAGACAGAGACATAGAGACAGACAGAGAAGAGAGAGAGAGAGAGAGGAGAGAGAGAGAGAGAGAGAGAGAGAGAGAGAGAGAGAGAGAGACAGACAGACAGACAGAATGACAGGCATGGAGACAGAGAGCGAGCGGGAAGAGAAGAACAGAGATATAGATCTCAGACAGACAGAGAAGAGACAGAGCGACACAGAGACATCCAGACATGAAGGCAGACAGACATAGACACAGAGACAGACGGACACGACGACAGACAGACAGCCGTACAGACAGACAAGACACGGAGTCCAACAGACAGACAGACAGAGAAACAGAGAGCTATGCTAGCCTAGCTGACAGTTCGCTTGGCATGGCCTGCAGTGACTGTGATGGGCAGGGCAGGGTAGGGTAGGGCTGGGTAGGGTAGGGCTGGGTAGGGTAAGGCAGAGTAGGGTAGGCAGGGTAGGGTAGGATAGGGTAGGGCAGGGCAGGGTAGGGTAGGGCTGGGTAGGGTAGGGCAGAGCAGAGTAGGGTAGGCAGGTAGGGTAGGATAGGGTAGGGTAGGGAAGGGCAGAGAAGGGTAGGGTAGGGCAGGGTAGGGTAGGATAGGGTAGGGTAGGGAAGGGCAGAGAAGGGTAGGGTAGGGCAGGGTAGGGTAGGGCAGGGCAGGTCAGGGTAGGGTAGGGCAGGGTAGGGTAGGGTAGGGCAGTATAGGGCAGGGTAGGTTAGGGAAGGGTATGGTAGGCAGGAAAGGGCAGGGTAGGGTAGGGTAGGATAGGACAGGGTAGGGCAGGATAGGGTAGGGCAGGATAGGGTAGGGTAGGGTAGGGCAGGGTAGGGTAGGGTAGGGCAGTATAGGGCAGGGTAGGTTAGGAAGGGTATGGTAGGGCAGGAAAGGGCAGGGTAGGGTAGGGTAGGATAGGACAGGGTAGGGCAGGATAGGGTAGGGCAGGATAAGGTAGGGCAGGATAGGGTAGGGTAGGGCAGGGTAGGGCAGGGCAGTGCAGGATAGGGCAGGGTAGGGTAGGGCAGGGCAGGTAGGGCAGGGCAGTGCAGGATAGGGCAGGGTAGGGTAGGGCAGGTAGGGCAGGGCAGTGCAGGATAGGGCAGGGTAGGACAGGTAGGGCAGGTAGGGCAGGGCAGGATAGGACAGGGTAGGATAGGACAGGGTAGGGCAGGATAGGGTAGGGCAGGATAGGGTAGGGCAGGATAGGGAAGGATAGGGCAGGCAGGGCAGGGTAGGGCAGGGTAGGGTAGGGTAGGGCAGGATAGGACAGGGTAGGGCAGGATAGGGAAGGATAGGGCAGGGCAGGGCAGGATAGGGCAGGGAAGGACACGGTAGGGCAGGGAAGGGAAGGGTAGGGTAGGGTGGGGCAGGGAAGGGTAGAGCAGAGCAGAGCAGGGCAGGGCAGGGCAGGGCAGAGCAGGACAGGACAGAGCGGGGAAGGGCAGGGCAGGGCAAAACAGGGTAGGGCAGAGCAGAGCAGGACAGGGCAGGGAAGAGAAGGGCAGGGCAGTGAAATAAGGAAGACTATAGACAGACCGAACGAAGACTGGTAGTTTTTGCACAGTATGCAGCACGGTACTCCCTCACTGCATGCTGCCCCAACAACAATCGATAATACTACCATCCCCCCTCCCCACACCACTGGAGGTAGCCAGGCCGTATATGAAATGAAACATGCTCCTGTCATGCTCTAGCCTACCCCAGTACACACTTTCACAGGTCTGTCTCTACATGTAAGAAGTATTCTTATGGTGCGGTGGTTTGTTGCCAGTGGGGAGTGGCGTTCAGACTGTATTAGCACTTTAGGAGAAAATAACAGTGGTGTTGCGTTGTGTTGTGGTTGTGGTGTGGTGTGGTGTGGTGTAGAGTGGCGTGTGTGTTGAGGTTGTGTTGTTGTTGTTGTTGTTGTTGTTGTTGTTGTTGTTGTTGTTGTTGTTGTTGTGGTGGTGGTGGTGGTGGTGGTGGTGGTGGTGGTGGTGGTGTGTGTGTGTGTGTGTGTGTGTGTGTGTGTGTGTGTGTGTGTGTGTGTGTGTGTGTGAGTGTGCGTGTGCGTGCGTGCGTGCG
>CM054143.1:32726341-32778841 GCA_028751875.1 Rapana venosa
CACTGATGGCAGGACACAGGTCAGAAAAGGTGCCCCCCTATCAGTGTTAAGTCCGTGGGTAGAATTTGTGTCGGTGGATTTTTTTCTACTTGGTTAAGCAGTATCGAGCGTGGTTACCACTTAGATGGGGTGACTGTTGGCGCGCCTTGGCTTCAACACAGTTCCACCAGCTGTAATTGGGTACCTTCCTTCTTTAGGGTCAGGGAAGGTAAAGCAGCGAGGGAGAGGAGATGGGCGCCGCCTTCAATATGCTGGCCCCTTGAGAAGTTGAGGTCTCTGATGGCTCACTCCCTTACGACCACATAGGTTATGGGACACCTTTACCTTTACTTGTGAGTTATATTTTGAATGTGGACGTTGCTCCTTGGTTTTTTGGTTTGATTTTTAATGTCTTGGGGGGGGATGTTTCCCCCTTCCTCCCTCGTCATATGTTTGAGTTGGAGAAATGCGGAAAGGAGGGGAGAAGGAGGATATCACAGGTTATTTCAACAATAAAACCGGAAATGGGATTACGGGAACGCGAGAGTCCTGTTTCGAGGTAATTTCCGGTGTTTTACTGGTCGAAGAATAGGACGACATAGCGAGAAAACTGTTTGTCAATATTTGACCTACTGGTCCATTTTCTGCTCGACATCCTATTTTCCCCACTGATGAAAAGATCAATGGTATATCTCTACAGATCTACGCCACTAGAAGGGGAAATGGAAATGGTATGGTACGGTCATGTTTCAAGATCAGACAGCTTTGGACAGATTAGCTTGCACGACAGACATACTCCATGAAGACGGAAAAAGAGGCAGACAGAGCACTAGAATGGATGGACAGCATCACTGAATGGACTTCAAGGAGCTTTGCTGAAGCCTAGGCACTGGCAAAGGATCGTCACAATTGAAGAGAGCTGGTCTTCTGTTAGTGGGAGTGAGTGAGTGAATGAGTGAGAGAAAGAGAGCGAGAGAGCGAGAGAGGGAGAGAGAGAGAGAGAGAGAGAGAGAGAGAGAGAGAGAGAGAGAGAGAGAGAGAGAGAGAGAGAGTGTGTGTGTGTTTAGTTGTTAAATGTTTGTTATCGTTCGTTTGTTTGATTTTGTTGCCGTGTGATAATATTTTCATACTTTTTATTCCTTCCTATCTTTCAAACGAGCTTCATATATCAGTAATTCCAAAATTCACCAAGCCTCTTTAAAAACAAATAACCAAGAACCCTAACTAATAGACACATATCATAAAAGTCACTTTAAAAATATTCCTTTTCTTTGGAAGCTTTCCACAAAGGAAGTGTTTTGTGGCAGAATTAGGTCTACAAGCACGTGAAAACTGTCTGCTTGTCCTCAAAGCCCTTGTCAGATCTGAACGATAGCCCCCACAGCCACTAAGAATATCTTAACGCACGCACGAAGCGATATTCCAACAAATAGGAACATATTTCTTTTATGTCAAAGAGACCTCCTTCAACATCAGGATCAGTACTATACGGAATCAACCACGCCCAAAACGAAAACGGAAAAAACGGACGCCGAGTGGTTAAGACCATTCGAATTCAATCCTATGGTTCCACAAAGTTGTGGGTTCGAATCTCGGCGGCGTCTCGTGAATTAAGGGTGGGGATTTTCCCGATCTCCCAGGTCAACTTTGAATGCTACTGCCAGTGCCCTTATCCCCTTCATGCAGAAGATCAAAATTATTATGCATATTGAAGATACTGTCACTTATGTCAACGTTCGGTGGCTTCGGAAACCCGAGTGGAACCAACATACATCTCCGAAGTCGGAATGCAGCTACCTTCATAGTGGGCAGAAACGGTCGAATACGCAAAATCTCACCATTATAAATCTACTATCTCTAGCCGAGGGACGAAAAAAAAACCCCCACTTCATAAATATTCCAAACTTTTCATATTCATTTCTACCTTCTCGCCGATGCTAAGAGTGTTTATTTTTTTCTTCCCTAAAAAGCAGTGGTGTGCCACTTATTAAAACTGTAACAGATATTACTTGATGAAGCGACTAAGGAGCATTTTCATTATGTGTGTATTCTGTATCATTATCAGAAAGAATCATAATATTATCTGTGTCAAGCGAATTTTGTCTTCCATCTCTCTCGACACCCCCCCTCCCTCCCACCTCTTTCCCCCTTTTTTGTTCTCCTTGTTTTCTTTCTAATAGCTGAAGAGATTCTCTCTCAGACTCCCGAGCCTGACTGAAGCTAACTGAAGAGATTCTCTCTCAAACTCCCTTGTGACTGAACCAAACTGAAGAGATTTTTTCAGGCTCCCTTACAACTGAAGAGATTCTCTCTCAAACTCCCTTGTGACTGAACCAAACTGAAGAGATTTTTTCAGGCTCCCTTACAACTGAAGTTAACTAAAGAGATTCTCTCTCAGACTCCCTTACAACTGAAGTTAACTGAAGAGATTGTCTCTCAGACTCCCGAGCCTGGCTGAAGCTATTTGAAGAGATTCAGACTCCCCTTTGACTGAAGCTAACTGAAGAGATTCTCCCAGACTCCCTTGTGACTGAAGCTAACTGAAGAGATTCTTTCAGACTATCTTATAACTGAAGACAACTGAAGAGATTCTCTCAGACTATCTTATAACTGAAGCCAACTGAAGAGATTCTCTCAGACTATCTTATAACTGAAGCCAACTGAAGAGATTCTCTCAGACTATCTTATAACTGAAGCCAACTGAAGAGATTCTCTCAGACTATCTTATAACTGAAGCCAACTGAAGAGATTCTCTCAGACTATCTTATAACTGAAGCCAACTGAAGAGATTCTCTCTCAGACTCCCCTATAACTGAAGCTAACTGAAGAGATTCTTTCAGACTCCCTTATAACTGAAGCCAACTGAAGAGATTCTCTCAGACTATCTTATAACTGAAGCCAACTGAAGAGATTCTCTCAGACTATCTTATAACTGAAGCCAACTGAAGAGATTCTCTCAGACTATCTTATAACTGAAGCCAACTGAAGAGATTCTCTCAAACTATCTTATAACTGAAGCCAACTGAAGAGATTCTCTCAGACTCCCCTATAACTGAAGCCAACTGAAGAGATTCTCTCAGACTATCTTATAACTGAAGCCAACTGAAGAGATTCTCTCTCAGACTATCTTATAACTGAAGCCAACTGAAGAGATTCTCTCAGACTCCCTTATAACTGAAGCCAACTGAAGAGATTCTCTCAGGCTATCTTATAACTGAAGCCAACTGAAGAGATTCTCTCAGACTATCTTATAACTGAAGCCAACTGAAGAGATTCTCTCAGACTATCTTATAACTGAAGCCAACTGAAGAGATTCTCTCAGACTATCTTATAACTGAAGCCAACTGAAGAGATTCTCTCAGACTATCTTATAACTGAACCAAACTGAAGAGAGTTTCTCAGACTCCCTTACAACTGCAGCTAACTGAAGAGATTCTCTCTAAAACTCCCTTACCTGACTGAACCAAAGTGAAGAGAGTTTCTCAGACTCCCTTGCAACTGAAGCTAACTGAAGAGGTTCTCTCTCAAACTCCCTTACAACTGAAGCTAACTGAAGAGATTCAGACTCCCCTTTGACTGAAAGCAGCTGAAGAGATTATCTCAGACTATCTTATGAAGCAAACTGAAGAGATTCTCTCAGACTATCTTGTAACTGAAGCAAACTGAAGAGATTCCCCCAGACCCCCTTGCCGTGACTGAAAAGATTCTCAGACGGAGAGTGTGCGGTGAAAGTGATCGATAATGCAGGTACTGACTGCAGTGCAGTACAGGATATTGATCGTTACTGTCAGTGACTTGAAGTGCTGTTAAACTCGTCAAAGCTCATTATGTCTATCCCCGGAGAGTGTACTTTTTTGAGTTCTGCTTTTTTTTCTGTCCTTATTCTTTTAAAAATAATTTTGGAGTGTTGCTAGATGTGTCTTTGTTTGGTGGCTGTGGTGGTGATAGTGATTGTGGTATTTTCTCTCTCCCTTCCCTGTTTTGTTTTTCTTTTCAAGATTTGCAGCTAAGGTGGAAAGTATATGGACAACTCTTCATGTAAGACGAGAACTCGAAACTGCTAGATCTCTGTGTGTGGTGTGTGTGTGTGTGTGTGTTGTGTGTGTGTGTGTGGTGTGTGTGTGGTGTGTGTGTGTGTGTGTGTATGTGTGTGTGTGTCTGCGTGTGTGTGTCTGCGTGTGTGTGGTGTGGTGTGTGTGTATGTGTGTGTGTGTGTCTGCGTGTGTGTGGTATGTGTGTGTGTGTGTGTGGTGTGTGTGTGTGTGTGTGTTTCATCATACATTTTTTTAGAATTATGCATCAAAACAGAATCATTGACCTATAAGTTTGTCTTTTTCTGTACATAAAAAAATCAAAATAGAGAGAGAGAAAAGAGAGAGAGTGAGAGAGAGAGAGAGGAGAGAGAGAGAGAGAGAGAGAGAGAGAGAGAGAGGAGAGAGAGAGAGAGAGAAAACAGACAGACAGAGAGAAAGAGGAAGAGACAATGACAAATTCTTTTATTTCGAGGAGAGAGAGAGAGAGTCAGAGAGAAAGAGGGAGGAAGGGAGAGAGAGAGAGAGTCAGAGAGAGAGAGAGAGAGAGAGAGAGGAGAGAGAGAGAGAGAGAGAGAGAGAGAGAGTAGAGAGAGAGAGAGAGAGAAGAGAGAGAGAGAGAGAGAGAGAAAGGATTAGAGTGGACACAAAATAAACTACTAAAAATGGAGATCAGCCAGGATAAATAATGCCATGAGGCTGGCATATATTCTGCATTGTCTACAGGGAAAACCTGTTCAAAGGCAAAAATATCTTTCTATTTTGAGAGCAAGGATCACAAAATAACATCCTGTTTTTGACTCGCATATTGATCCATCTAAAAGTCTTTCAAGACGATCGTTTTGGTTTCAAGATTTATTTTTAAACAACACACGCAAATGTATCAGAGTTGGTTTCTCCTTTGGAAGCAGTATAATCGATAAAGTTAGTAACTTTGTGTACTACACATGCTAAGACATGGAAGTCAGCTTTTATTTTGAAAATAGTATGATCAATATCAGGTTTAGTTTCTTTTCTTCTTTACCTCGACATCTTAGGTACTTTCTGCATTACACATGCTAGACATATGAAACTCAGTTTCTATTATGAAAATAGTATAATCAATATGAAAACTAGTTACTCTGCAAACAACATATGTTAAAATATGAAAGTCTGTCTCAAATCTGAAAAAAGTAAGCTAGTATTAAAGTTAACTACTACCTACTAGCTACTTGAGTACCTATGGTACTCCTGGGAAGTTTTGTGGAGTCTAAAAAATTTAATGTGACATTCGTTCATTAACCTACCAGAACAAGAATGGAAAGGAATTTTCATTTTTTTTACTTTCGTATTTTTGGAGGAAACTTATTTTCATTGAAGGTAAAAATGACACCGATTCTCTTAAATAGTGCTGCTCAAGCCGTAGTGTCATAATAAGAATTAAAAAGACTGCTTTGGTCCAATAGGTAAGAAATAGGAAGAGATGCTTTAAACTGTTTAAAGCGAAACGCAGGATTTGATACAGGGCTGAAGTTCAACACACAGATGAAGATAGTGGTGACAGGAGTGGCAATGAAGGCGGTGGGGGTTATGACAACAAAGACAAAAACAATGACAGTTGCGTGATTATATATATATATATATATATATATATATATATATATATATATATATATATATATATATATATATATATATATATATATAAATATAAAGGTAAATGTGCGAACCCCAACTTCTCTTCCTCGCTGCTTTACCTTCTTAGACCCTAAAGAAGGCAGGTACCCATTTACAGCTGGGTAAACCGGGGGGAACTGTACTGAAACCAAGGCGCGCAATCTGTCACCCATCCATTTAATAACCTCGCTCAATGCTGCTTAACCTTAGCTTGGGGAAAGCAAGTGCTCTGACCACTCAGCTATCCCGTCTCCCATATATATATATATTTTTTTTTCAATGAACGGAGAACACCTGTGGGCTACAACCAAAACAAAAACAATGGACGGTAGACATTTCTGGGGGAAACAAACCTTCTTCGATCCAACCTCAACCTCAACCACACTACAACTCTCTTTCCATATAAAGAGAAAAAGAGACAGAAAACTAGTCCCTGGAATCGAACAACTTAACGTTCTGGCTGAAAACACTGACAAGCAATGAATTTAGACCTCGTTACGCTAACATGCCTTGACGAGCCTCTGGGGGAAACTCTACCGTCGATACATGGGCAATTTTCTCTCCATTTGTATATCGATGGATTTATCGCTTTTAACGATCAGCGTCGGCACACAATCCATTGCAGGCTCCGTACCAGTATTCAGTGATATTTTAAACGGTGTTTCGGTTCTCGTGTGTGTGTGTGTGTGTGTGTGTGTGTGTGTGTGTGGTGTGTGTGTGTGTGTGTGTGTGTGTGTGTGTGTGTGTGTGTGTGTGTGTGTTCGTGCGCGCGCGTGCGTGGCTGTGCATGCTTCCTTTCTTCATAAAAAACTTAAGCCCTTAAAATGGCTACAGAAATAAACTATCAAGTTCACAGCTTATCAAGTCATATTATTATGTATTGGCTGAAAAGTTGCCAAAGTTTCTTTTGGTTTTTTTACCTGCCTATTTATTGTTTCTAGCAAAGTGGAATAATATTAATCAGTAAAATGTCTAAAACATAATCTCCAAAATATCACATAACTGTATAGCGCACCAGGTCTTCATTTCTGTTAACAATAACAAATTATTGTTAATTCGTGGAAAACCAATAGAGGAAGACTGCAATGTTCTTTTTGTGTCCATGTGAAAATCGAAAATATGTATACATACACATATATAGATCTGTGTGTGTGTGTGTGTGTGTGTGTGTGTGTGTGTGTGTGTGTGTGTGTGTGTGTGTGTGTGTGCGTGCGTGTGTGTGTGTGTGTGCGCATGTGTGTTTACGTGTGTCTGTGTGTGTTGTGTTGTGTTGTGTGTGTGTGCGTGCGTGCGTGCGCGCGCGTGTGTGTGCGCATGTGTGAGTGAGCATATAATCGGGCTAATCAAATAGTTTTTGATGCAAAAGGGCTTCAAATGTTGTCGCTAAAGTATTATGGTACCTATCTACCTATGTACCTACCTACCTACCTACCTATCTATCTATCTATCTATATCCAGTATATGTGTATGTGTGTATACACACAGATATAAATATATATATAAATATATATAAAAATATATATGTATTATACATATAGTATAGATGTGTCAGTGTGTGTGTGTGTGTGTGTGTGTGTGTGTGTGTGTGTGTGTGTGTGTGTGTGTGTGTGTGTGTGTGTGTTCGCGCGCTCTTATTTGTCTATTTATCTATTTATTCTTTTAGTTCGAGTAGCTAAAAGCAATGTACTTCACCCCTGCTTCTTAAGAAAATGTTCCTACAACAGCCACAGGGAATGAGATTCGCGACGGAAGAGTGGAGAAGGAGGAAGGCGTGTGAAAAATAACAAAGGAACAAAACCACACAAAGTGAAAACAAGAGTACAAAGACTGAAACAAAGAAAAGACGGAAAGGGGAAAAAAGCTAAAAGAAAACAGGGTAAACAATCCATGGATCTATTTCTGACCAAGACTATATAACACAGAAAGCCTCTCTTAACAATAAACCAAAGAGAATTTTTTCAAAGTTAATAATGGTAGCATTTAACCTGCTGTTTAAACTGAACTGCTTTTGCATTGACGCCACTGAAGGGCCAACAATGATAAAAAAAAATGCATAAAATCCAGATGAAATGCACCAGTGATGTTAATCTCTTCGATCCATTCCTGAAGCTTTCTTTTGATGACAGCACTAGTCGATCACGAGTCGATTGCCTGTTTAGTTTACACAAAGGCATTGCTTGCTTCTTTTCCCTGTTGGTTTGCTCGCGTCGCCTTTTGTGTCACTGGCAGTTCGATCGGCTCTGTTAAACTCTCAGAGAATTACCTTTTATTAACGAAAGTTCAAAAGAATTTTACATCAAAACCCCATCGCTCTGCGCGCTGTTTTCGTCTGCTCGTCAATAATAATATTCCATCAGGGCCAGCGGTTTTGCGGTTTAAAAAGAAAAATGTTCAGCCCCCCTCAAACAGTTCTTTGTGCTTTATACTGAAACTTTTAATGCGATAATTTCTGGGGCTAGTTTTCTTTTAGCTGAAATAAATTCCTGTGCTTTACGAGGGGCGACTAAAAATGTTATGGAGATAACAACGACTCATGAATACTCTCCCCCTCACCATTCTGATTCGTCTATATATAATCATTTCTTTCAATTATTTATGAAACTAATGGAACTGGGCCATCCAAGGATCTATAAACTGCCCTTACAAAAAGCCCGACTTTTATTTTGAAATTCGCTGACTGCACACCACACAAGTCTTGACTGTTCACAGCAGTGACTGATTTTACCTGTCTTTTTTTTTTTAAACTTCACATAACATTTAGTTTTGTTTTCTCTTTTCTAGCGCTAAACGGTTCAGTCCTTGTGACTGACAAACTCAGTCTTAACCGTCTCAAAAAGTACAGGAAGGAGGAGGGTGGGGGGGTGGGATGTGTGTGTGTGTGTGTGTGTGTGTGTGTGTGTGTGTGTGTGTGTGGAGGGGGGGGGGGGCAATAGATAGAGTGTGGCAATCATGACGGTTAACTGAGGGCATTAACTCCAGCCTCGAGCAGGTGGGAACTGATGACAAAATTAACAAAATCCTCTGCTCACGAGGACTAAATCTAAAAAGCGGATGACTGCTTATTCATTATCATCGGAATAAAAGAACTGAAGTTGAAATTTGAACCGAGGCTTGATATCTTTGTTCTGTTACGTTTGTCGGTTAATTAATACAGCTGCTGTCCTTGTTGTTACAGTTAATCACGGTTTTTAGTCTTTTTTTTCTCTCTCTCAGTCTGATTTGCGTCGTTTGTGTGCGAATAATTATGGGCGGAGGGGTGGATGAGGGATAGGGAGGAAAAGATGCTATTTCAGTTACGGCACCATTCAATTGGAACTAGCTTCCGAACTCTGCTCAACGATCTGATTCACCGTTTCCATTTCAAACGTTTCTCAAAACGGCCACATGAACTATTCCAGCACTCTTGTACAAACGACGGCTGTGTTCATTTTTCCTATTCTTCTGGGGGAATTTATGCGTGCACATATTTGTGGAGCTGCCTTTTGTTTCCGTTGATTTTAAATATTAAATAGGGGTTTTTGTTATTCTGATGCAAATTAGCGATACTGTTTTTAGAAAAGAGATGTTAAAAAGATATGTATCCATCTATTAAGGCTAAGCGTATCTCTCTGCTGTGCTCTTCAGAACAGTTCGCACAGACAGCAAAATAACTACGAATATCTCTGAAGTTGTCAATGAATTAATGTGACCTTTCAGTAAAATGTTACATCTGTTGTTTGCCTTCACCACCTATCATGTGGTTTGGTTTTCATCAGGTGTGGAATGTTTGCCGAACGACGCGAGTTCTTCACAATGATGCTGTGAAACATTATTGTTTTGTGCTGGTATTGTATCGATTTGTACCACTGCACCGCATCAAGCTAACCACAGGCTTCTCTGCTTGAACTTAAGGCTTGTCTCTCTGATACGAGAAACACTATACATTGCTTTAACTCGCCACCGCCACCCCGCAATCCCCCTCCCCCCATATGCACAAGTGAGCGAGTTGTTTGCTTACGAGAGTAGGTTTTTGAATTAAGGGAATTTCGCTGGAGGCAGCTCTCCCTTTGCAACGGTAGCCAAACACTGAGAGGCCCCCGAGGACTGCAGTGTCTAAGAGGAAGGACAGAACAACGGTAACTGTGGCTGTGTTCAGTGCTAATGGAATGATAGACAAGGCAGAAACAAAACAGCCTGCTTAAGACACGAGGCAGCTAAAACTAACCAACCAACCAATCAACCAACCAACTAGCTAGGTAGCCAACCAGCCAGCTAGCTAGGTAAGCCAATCAGCCAACCAACTGGCTAGGTAGCCAACCAACCAACTGGCTAGGTAGCCAACCGACTAGTTAGCTAGGTAGCCAATCAGCCAACCAACTAGCTAGGTAGCCAGCCAACCAACCAACCAACCAACTGGCTAGGTAGCCAACCAGCCAGCTAGCTAGGTAGCCAATCAGCCAACCAATAGCTAGGTAGCCAACCATCCAACCAACTAGCTAGCTAGGTAGCCAACCAACTAGCTAGGTAGCCAACCAACTAGCTAGGAAGACAACCGGCCAACCAACCAACTAGCTAGGTAGACAACCGGCCAACCAACCAACTAGCTAGGTAGACAACCGGCCAACCAACCAACTAGCTAGGTAGCCAACCAACTAGCTAGCTAGGTAGCCAACCAACCAGCTAGCTAGGTGACCAACCAACTCACTCCTCTGTGTGAAATCGAGGGGCTTTGTTAAAGGTAGTAGGGGTTTCTTGACTTGGTTTGAAAGTTCGATCACACAGACAGACAGACAGGCCGGCAGTCTTTTTTCCCCATTTCAACCAAAAATGCGCAGGAACAAACATACTACCACCACCACCACCACCACCACAACAACAACAACATAAACAACAACAACAACAGCACTCTCTCTCTCTGTCCGTCTTTCTTTCTCGTTGACTCACCGGCAGCAGGGAGTTGCTCACAATGCTGAGTCGTGACAACCTCCCGCTCTGTTCCTCCATCTCGAAACGTCCGCCGTGAACGCGTTCCCGCCCTCCTCACGTGACCGCAGACCCCGAGACAAGGGCCTCTCATTGGCCGCCAGTTTCTTGACGTCACTTCCACCCTCACTTCCGCCGACAGGGTTCAGCTGGTCCAAGCTGCTTGCGAGGGTGGGCAGGGGGAGGAGGGGGAGGGTACCCCCCACAGACGCTGGGTAAGCCACAACGTCCTTGACCCGCAGGGGAAAGGTCACGGACACCGCTGAAGCTGCCGCTAGGGCTCGGGCCGTTCTGATGGGGGTGGGAGTGCAGATTGTGATGAAACTGGTGGTGGTGGTGGTGGTGGTGGTGGGGAGTGCTGTGGGAGCTCTCTCCTCCGTTCATGCTGAAGAGGCCGAAGAGAGGAGCGCTGCCGAAGGCGTCATCGTAGGAGGGAGGCGAGGCACCGGAGATGCCCGGGGGGTCGTTGTGGTGGTCGTCCTGGCAGGAACCGTTGAGGGCGTTGAGATGCATCATGCCGCAAGAATCCGGCGAGTGCCGGGAGCAACTGGAGATCACTGGCAGGTTGAACATGATGACCTGGACACAGAAGAGATGTTTTTTTCTTGTACTTTGTATGACACTTTCCTCCTTCATATATCTGTTCCTACTTTTCGACAGCATCCTTCATCACCGCCTAAGTGTGTGTGTGTGTGGGGGGGTGGGGGGGGTGCGTTGTGTTGTGTGAGTGTTTGTGCATGTGTGTGTGCATAAATTTAAAAATATGTTATTTGAGGAAAGTTGCATGCGTGTAAATGATTTGAGTGCGAGCGCTTCGATTTGTTTGTTTTACAGGATCCAGCACTATATAAATTCCATATATTATTATTCTTATTATAATTGTTGTTGTTGTAGTTGTTTTCCTTCTTTTTTGTTTTTTTCCTGATTTTTAGTGTTTTTCACTTTATTAATTTTTTATTGTGATTTTTATGAAGGTCAGTAGTTTTGTAAGTAACACAATTTATGTATGAGAGACAAACAGACAGAGAGTCTCTCTTACACACACACACACGCGCGCGCGGATGAACAGACTGAAACAATGAGAGACAAAGAGGGAGAGACAGAGTGATTTACGCTCTTCCACATGTCCCCCTCTCTCTCTCTCTCTCTCTCTCTCACACACACACGCACACTACACATACGCACCTCATTCACATGCCACACACACACGCGCATCACACACACACTCCTCCCTCACCCCATCACGCACCCTCCCCCCCCCCCCCCACGCACCTTACACACTCCCTCACACACATCACCCTCACACACATCCCCCCCCCCCCCCCCACGCACTTACACACACGCGCGCATACACCACACACACACTCACACACATCCGCCCACCCCCACCCCACTCAACCCGCCTATCCACACACACACACTACACCCGCGACAGTGCGATCAGGTAAAAGGGGGGGGGGGGGGAACCCACAACAAAACCACAGGTAGGTGGGAGTCTGTATTGTAGGAAAGTATCCTATGATGACTTCAGCACTGTTTAGTGTAAATACACTGTGATAAAGACCTCACAGTTACCGCATTATCTGTCCGTTGTGGTGATAATGACCGGAGTTTATGGTATTACGCGTCCATTACCTCCTAGCGTGTGGGATATCCTCAATGAATGGGGGTTGGTGGGTGTGGGAGTGGGGCGGGGGTGGGGGTAGGAGTGGGGGGGGGGGTATAGGTGGGTGGGAGGTAAGTAGTGTTGTAGCAAGAAATGGGAAGATGGTTCATAATAGCAGTGGTGTGTGTGTGTGTTTGTTTGTGTGTGTGCGTGTGTGCGCGTGTGTGTTCATGCGCGTGCGCATTATGTGTACGCGCAACAGAGCAGGCTAGAAAAGAACAAAGAAGTTGTCTTTGATTAAGTATACTGACATGCGAAGAGAAGATAACAAAGAGCAACAGACAGACTTCGAGAGAGACTTACAGTAAGAGACAGAGACCAATAATAACGAAAAAAACTGACAATAGCTATCATTTATTAGCTCTAGCAGCAAAAGTGAACTTGCGTGAAAAATTAAAACCTGTTACACATCAGAGTGGGGAGAATGTCCAAAGCAGGGAATTTCCAGTGATATATCGAGTAACCTTAGCTTGATACTATAAGATTTTTAAAATTTATTTATTCTTTTATTTCGAGGATAATGGAATAAGCACTCATATGCTTTTTTAAAATCCAGTCTCCGTGTGTATGCAGTTTTGTCAATTTTGTAATCCGTTCCCACCGGCACACAATGGCCTACTCTTCCGAAAAGCGGAACGGGTTTTAACGTGTGCGCAAGATGTTCTGCGTGGGTTTGCACACGGCACCTCGGTGTATAGTCTCATCCGGAGGACTTTCGGGGGAGAGTGGAGTTGACACTGATGTTTAGAGGAAAAATCCTCTTGAGCGAGATTCGAACCCGAGGAGTTGATAGTTATTACTACGACAGGTAGGAAGACATTATTACTAAACATTATGACAAAGCCAACGCTGATAAAACGCTGTCGTATCGTTGTACTGTCAACCATGCCAGTTACAGGACTTTCAGCAGCTGTGGAGACGATGCTGAACGCCTTCTGACAAACAACAGCGTCACCAGCAGGTGAGGCCGATACCAGTGTCACTGGTTTGCGATTCAACCCCTGACAGTCCTCAACAAGCCTGGCAGCGCCAGTGTTAAACTGCACGTCACAAGTGCAATACCTCGCAAAGAAATCGCCCAGTAAACGTGGCCTGTGATCTGAGGAGGACACAGCTGCATCAACAGAAACAGGTAAGCGTGACAAAACCCTTAACCAACTAGTCTGGACAGCGTGTTACCTGTCACAAAATCAAGTTTGCCTAAAAAGCTTTGCATACAGCACGAACTCAGCACAGTACACGACACAACAACAGAAATAGATCTGTGTAACAGGGAACAGGGTGTGTTGCATGAGCTAGATGATGCAGCTTCTTTGTGCTCAATGGACTGTGTGTGACAGGGGTCGTGTTTAGAGATGATTTCCCCTGCCAGAGTTTGACGGCACTGTTGATGGATTTGACTGTGGGGGGTTGGTTAATTAAAGACTATGTGGCAACTATACACTGACAGATCCGTGATAAGACACCTGAAAGATCAGAAGCAGGAACAAACTGTTTAGAACAGCTGTGGTGAACAGAGAGACAATGTAGACACAGCTGTGTGTGAAGCAGACGAAATTGTTTTGGAATGGTCATGTGCAAAAACTGACTGTGTGTACTGGTTAATAAAAACAACGATGAAAACATTTGCTGCTGGAAGAATATAACAACTCCACATACTACACAAAGGCAGAAGAAATGGTTACTGAAACAACGATGAAAACATTTGCTGCTGGAAGAATATAACATACTCCACATACTACACAAAGGCAGAAGAATGGGGAAGACACGATCACACGCTTTATGGCTATCGAACAATCTGCATGGTCTCATCTGCTTCAATGTGGGATTGGGGTGACATCACAGCTGAGTCAGTGATAATGGCTAAACTGTACACACCTTACAATGTCCTTTTTGTTGACTAACACATGGCGAATGCCTTTTGCTCTCCACTGGCCCAGTGATTTTAAACACAACTTGTTCTGACGTGGTTCCCATGTCATTTTTTAAAGATCACAGTCGGTTTTCCACACTGCCTATTTTTAACAAACGAAGTAAAACGCATGTATCAATGAATCATGCGCCGAATAGACTGTGAAGTTTTAACAGCAACAGATTTTTCTCATTGTTCTCATTCTGCACATACTACAGTAATCATTGTTTCCCATACTTGTGTTTGTTGCAGCTAGTGTTAAACCACGGTGTGGAACCTATGCTATGACGATAATTTGGACCGTAGTTAGCAATTTTTTTCTTTTTAGTTAACTTTGCTTTTGTTCCCAGTTCCCTTCCCACTCACCCTTGTAAATGGGCTTGAAAGCTTACCATAATAAACCATTCTCTGTCTCTCTGTCTGTCTCTTTGTCTCTGTCTCTTTGTCTCTGTGTCTGTCTCTGTGTCTGCCTGTCAGTCTCTCTCTCTTCCAGGGTTGGGTGGGAGAAAAGTCTATATACTTAGTCTATTATCCTCATGGAAGAATACTATTTCGTTTCGTGTCTCTGCCCCTCCATAACTAGTGCACACAAGCCATGTACTCTCCATGGCCTTCGGCTATGGCCCAAAGAAGACTCGGCAACACCTACGCTTTTCGCCACAATGAATAATTGCGTCCTGCCAAAAAGCCGCTTGCACTAAGGTCGCTGACTTTTTCCGCCTGTATTTACAACGGGCCTGCAGGACAGGTCAATACTGCTGGCAGGTGGACACCCCCACAAAGGTGACTGTATGGAGGTGCAGAGATTGGTGCAAAAGCACGTTTGACCGTAAGCAAAATGTTCTAGCATATGCATTCAGGCGCGCGTGTGTGCATAATTATGCCCATTATATTTTTTCACTTGATCACTGACTCGCTGAGAGAGAGAGCGAGAGAAAGAGAGAGAGAGAGAGAAGAGAGAGAGAGAGAGAGAGAGAGAGAGAGAGAGAGAGAAGAGAGAGAGAGAGAAAGAGAGAGCGAGAGAGAGAGAGAGAGAGAGAGAGAGAGTAAAACTCAAAGTTGGTAAAAACAGTAACGGTAAGAATAGGAAAAGTGGGGTGGGGGGGGGGGGGGGGGGGAGCAGGTAAATGAAAACACACGCACGCACACACACATATCAAAAAACAACTTTTTTTTAAAACGAGGAGACTACAAAAGAAAACCTTAACCCCAAAACAAAAAGAAATAATAAACAAAGGAAGGAGGGAAGAATAACAGCAAAATCGAAAGCAAGGTAGCTACATATGCCTTAATAAAAAAAAAATACAAAGAACAGAAAACAGACGGACAGACAGAGAGAAAGGAATCGAAATAAAAGAAATAAGAAAAAAGCACCCAAAGGATAATGCAGTTTAATAGAAGACCTGAGAAACGGAAAGAAAAGGAGAAAGGAGAAAAGAAGTGAAAAAAGAAAGCATGAAAAGGATTATGCGGTTTTATAAGAGATCAGACAAACCTGTTATTGATACATCATGTCCATCTATACCTGTTTAATAAAGATATGAGGGAGAGACAAACCTGATATTGATCCATCATGTCTATCAATACCTGCTTAATAAAGATATGAGGGAGAGAGAAACCTGGTATTGATACATCATGTCCATCTATACCTGTTTAATAAAGATGAGAGAGAAAGACAGTCTAACAGAGAGACTAACAAACAGACAGACACAGACAGAGAGAGACAGAGAGACAGACAGACAGACAGGCAGGCAGGCAGAGTCAGAGACGCTACCAGACGGAGAGACAGAACGATCATACACACACAACACACACGTACACACACACGTACACACACACACCCACACCGTACTCTCTCTCTCTCACACACTCACAACAAACACACACTCACAACACACACACACACACATACACACACACATCACACTCACAACACACACACACGCACGCACGCACGCACACACACACACACACACACACACACACACACACACGCACACACACACACATACACACACACTCAGACTGGCGCGCAAACTGACAGGGGTGATTAACTCAACACTGGGTCAATACCGCTTTCAGGTAGAAGTTATCAGCTGCGATTCGTATCCTGGAGGATCGTAAAAGATTTTCCTCAGAATAGCGCACAGAGAGAATCCAAACAGGGGTTCTGGCAGATCGCACAACAGATGTCTCAGAATGGCACTGGGTGAGGATTAAACCAGAGATAGGGGGCATGGCAGGGGGTAGCCTAGTGGTTAGAGCGCTGAGCTCGCTATCTGAGAGGCTCAGGGTCGACCTACCATGGAGGCACCCGTTCGCGGGGACTTTTCCCCTGGACTTAGCATCAGTGCCTACTCCGCCCTCCTTAAAGTCCTTCCGATGAGACTATAAACCGAGGTCTTGTGAGCGAACGTTCGCAGGATATCTTACGCACACGTTAAAACCCGTTCTGCCTTTTGGAAGAGTAGGCTATTTTGTACCGGTAGAAACGGGTGACAACATTTAAAAAAAAATGCTTGAAAACCGGTGTCGCGTTTAGACATAATCCCCGAAGCCGGAATGCGGCAACCTCCATGATGTGCTTTAAAAGGTTACGATGAGATTGTCGGCATCCACGACAAGCTCCTAGCATAACAATCTGTATTCTTCGGGGAGAAAAGATCGTCTAGAGTACGGCTGAGTATAGTGTACGATGGTGTACTTGAAAGTAGTCATACATGTACACTTCTCATCCAGTGTGTAATTCACGGTCTTAGAGTGGTAACCAATAGTGAGTCATAATGTATATTCCGCGTGACCCCCTAGTGTGCTTAAGCTCAAGAACGCTCAACAACAATAACTTCTACAACATAAGCAACGTCTACAAGAACAACAGCAGCAGCAACAATTTATCCCCTTCACCGGAAAGACTAGGACAGCGGTCATCAAAGTCAAAGTCTCATGAAATAAAGAAGAGAGATCCCCTGTGGGGATGCCAGGGGTCTGTATGTATAAACAGCATCCCCACCTTCTGGAAATTCTGTTCTAGGAATTCCCTCTTTTCTATCCCTTTCTTTGTTTCTGCTTTATTCCTTTTCCCCCTGTCGCCTCCTTGTCTATTTTCTGCCTTCTTGATCCATTCTGCCTTTTTTTCCCCAGGAAGACTTAAAAGATAACATTTCTCTACCACGTCAAAGTCGGATGTGCTAGGCCTGACTTGTCAGGCGCTTAACGGCAGCGTAACACACTTTTGCTCATATGACAGACCGTGATAGTTGCTGAGTGTTCGACGACGACGACGACGAACAAGGAGGAGGGGGAGGAGGAAGAAGAAGAAAAAGAAGAAGAAGAAGAAGAAGAAGAGAGATCCAACGACAGGATTTAGTTTTTATTTATTTTATTTATCTATTCTTTTATTCCGAGGATAATGGAATAAGTATTCATGTGCTTTTTTACATCCATTTCCCATGTGTATGCAGTTTTGTCAATTTTGTCAATCGTTCCCACCTGCACACAATGGCCTACTCTTTAAAAAAGTGTAACGGGTTTTAACATCTGCGCAAGATGTTCTGCGTGCATTCGCACACGGGACCTCGGTTTGTAGTCTCATCCGAAAGACTTTAAGGGAAAATGGAGTCGGCACTGATGTTAACTCCAGAGGAAAATATCCTCTTGAACGAGACTCGAACCCTGGTCAGCAGATCACGAGCGCAACACTCTAACCACCAGGGCAGGATTGGAACTTGCAGACCTCCGGCTTTCCAAAGCAGGAGTGTGACAGCGAGGCCCCCAAGTGAAGGCGTTCCGTTAACTGACCTATCGGCATTGTCCGATCATCCGTCAGTGTCTGCTGATCACAGAGATGGAGATCGATATGGCGATCGAACCCCTTCCCTTTTGGCAGCCTGCTTGTTGTGTGCTGGTGGTGGTGATGGTGATGGTGGTGGTGGTGGTGGTGGTGGTGGTGGTGGTGCTGGTGGTGGTGATGATGGTGGTGGTGGTGGTGGTGGTGGTGGTGATGATGATGGTGGTGGTGGTGGTGGTGGTGGTGGTGCTGGTGGTGGTCTCTTTATCTATTGTTATGCAAGCTAGTCTAAAATTGCGTCGTGCATGTGTGTGGGTGAGTGTTGCGTTGTTTTGTGTTGCGTTGTGTTGTGTTGTGGTTTGTGTGTGTATGTGTGTGTTGTGTTGTGTGTGTGTGTGTGTGTGTGTGTGTGTGTGTGTGTGTGTGTGTGTGTGTGTGTGTGTGTGTGTGTGTGTGTATGTGTGTGTTGTGTGGTGTGTTGTGTGTGGTGTGTTGTTGTGGTGTGTGTGTGTGCGTTGTGTTGTGTGTGCGTTGTGTGTGGGTTTTGTGTGTGTGTGGTGTGTGTGTCGTGGCGTGTGCGTGCGTGCGCGCGCGCGCTCGGGCTCGCTGCCACAAACCATAAATATCATAGGTAAAACATAGTTGAGGTGTGTTGAGGTATGATGTGTTTGTGTGTGTACGTATGTGTTGTGTGTGTATGTGTGTGGGGGGTGGGTGTGGGTGGGTGCGTGTGTTGTGTGTGTTGTGTTATGTTGTATGTGTGCTGTGTTGTGCTGTGTCGTGTATTTTGTGTTGTTGTGTCGTGTATGTATGTGTGTTTGTGTTTGTGCGTGCTATCACAGACCATACACACCACAGGTAAAACAAAGTGACACTGGAACAAGAAAAAAATGCTAACATCTAACCTAAAGCAAATGGGCAACTGGACTTTGAAACAAACATTCACAAATTCTGAACATCAATTAAAGAAAAAGTCACTGAAAACACGTTCAAATGAACGATCAGGAACACTGGACCCAAAAAAAAGGACTGTAAGATATAGCATTCAATAATTAAATGATAAACGTGACTGCTTGCGCCCACGCAGGTGCACATACACATACACCTACACTTTGAGTCTCACACAAAAATACCCTGTACAAGTACACACGGCCAACAACAACAAAAAAAACCAACCCAATCCACTGACCAAATACTAGAGCAACTCCACAGAAATGACTAACACCCACAGTCACACCAAACTAATCCGACAGGCCTACTACTACTACATCCCGACTTCACATGATTGTGGTGATGGCAAAAGTATACACTGATCACCACTGACCTCTACAGCCCGCGTGTTCTATTCTGAGATTCTAAGCACAGAAACGGAACATGCCTTGCAGTAACACCTCTGTTATTTGGTGTCCATTCTGGGTAGTAGTAGTAGTAGGAATTATCAGCACCTCTCATACACTGGGACTTGGGGATTTGGGGATTTGGTCACTTTTATTATTTGACTGGCCTTTTTTGGGCTTGTTGCATTCTATTTTTGATATTGTAGGTGTTATTCTTAGGTACTTTACTCCCTGTTCGTGGCAACGTGGATCAGAATATGTTTCGGCGTTTTGATAATTTTGTGTGTGTGTGTGTGTGTGTGGCGCGCGCGCGTGCGTTGTGTGTGTGTGTGTGTGTGCGCGCGCGCGCGTTGTGTGCGTGTTGTGCGTATAATTATGTATACGTGCGTGCGTTATTCCTATACCAGAGTTTTAACGTTTGTGTGCGCGTATGTAATCAGTTTTGTGTAATTCTGTTTAAGAACGTGCACAAACATGGACAAGATTAATGTGTGTGTGCGCATGTGTGTGTGCGTGTGTGTATACATGCGTGCGCGCGTGTATGTAATGTCATAGTCCTCTTTGAGTGCAAAACGGTTAACATCCTATTTGTTGTACGCCAACTCCAACAAAAAAAAAGTGTAAAGATCAGCTTAGCGACCTCTTCATGATCTTTGTCGACTTGGGAAAGGCCTTTGAGCCGCTCAGCAGTCAGCAGAGAAGGCTGATCAAAGATCACGAGAACGTTGGGCTGCCTGCCCTGAGCACGTTCAGTACCACAGTTCCAGGACACTATGGTGAGCGCTGTGCGGGATGATGGTATCATATCCAGTCCCTACACTGTTCAGCATGGCCTCATCTGTCATGCTTCGCGATACCTTCCAGAACTGCCAGGATAAGCTTGCTTCTCCAGAAACAGGACGGATGGCGTACTGTTTTACCTTGCCGGTTGCAGGCTGTCACTAAGGTTAAGGGAACTGTCATTAGGAATTGCCTGCTGTGTGCTGATGACAGTGCCCTCAACGCCTGCAGAAAGCAAACAGTGCAACATGACATGGCCCATTTCTCATTCAGAGACCTGTGACAACTTCGGTTTCATCGTCACATTGCTAACAGACTGCAGTAATGTACCATTCCGCAAACGAAAGGCCCAACCAAAAGCCGCATACCACGGTGACAAGATAAACCTAACAGAACATCGATGATTTCACGTACCTTGGGTAGCATCCTTTCTCATGTAGTCAATACAGATGCTGAGACAAATCAACAGACTCACAAAGGCCAGAACCGTGTTTGGAAGCAAGACAATGAGAAAGCGTCTGGAGGGGAGGAGGACTGAGTTCTGCCACACAGCTGAAGGTCTGCTGCTCAGTAGCTCTCACCACCCTGGAACCTGGAGTCTACAATGCCAAAGCAGTGTCATCCCCCATTTACCACGAGAGAGAGAGAGAGTGAGAAGAGAGAGAGAGAGAGAGAGAGAGAGAGAGAGAGAGAGAGAGAGAGAGAGAGAGATTTTTATTTTATTTTATTATTTATTTTTTTATTTCGAGGATAATGGAATAAGCACTCATGTGCTTTTTTACATCCAGTCCCCATGTGTATGCGGTTTTTAAAATTCTGTCATCTGTTTTCACTGGCACACAATGGCCTACTCTTCCGAAAAGCGGAACAGGATTTAACGTGCGCAAGATGTTCTGCATGCGTTCGAACACGGAGCCTCGGTTTATAGTCTCCTCCGAAGGAGAAGAGAGAGAGAGGGAGAGAGGGAGAATGAAAGAATGAGAGAATGAGAGAGAGAGTTGCTCTTCGGTTAAAGGTCTTTTCAACAAAAACTGATTTAGACAATTCAACATAACAAACAACAAGACACCGTTTTCATGCCATGGATAATCTGTAACGAGGACTTTAAAAAGAACACACGTACACGTTACACCTCACCAACACACACGTCGCAAATGAATTCTCTCCCCTCACTACCAGAAAAATAACTTCCACTGTACGAATGTCTCTGCTGCTTCGACATCATGGCCATTAACTCATGAACCGATATACCCTACCCATCAGCATAATCCTCGTCCCTATGAGAGCTCCTGACCTAAAAGAAATGCACTTAATGAATACTGGTAATTAATGAAAGATGTAAAGTTTTCGAGCACTGACCGCCCATCAAGACTATGGGAGGTATGCAAATCTCCTTATGCTGGTCAACCCCGCCATTCAGTGTGGTGAAAAGCCACGCATATACTATTCAAGACTGTTACAAGGCACTGGGTGGCACAGGGACCTGGCAGTGCTATTCTGTTGGCAAGCTGGCAAACATTTCCGTGTAGGGTATGACTGTACGGCGCTGTGATGTAAGGCATCATGCATGATTCAAGCACAGCAGTCAAAACAAAGGATACCCACTTTTATCTATATCCCGATACCACCTAGCACCGGACTCTTTCTTTTAAGCTGGACATCAACACCATTAGCCGACAATATTAATGAAAAAGTAATGGCTCTTTATCCACACGACTTCAGGCGTGAGGTACACAACAAGAGCAACATGCTGTGAAGCAATGATCGAGTGGCTTTTTCCCCTTCCCCACCCCTCTCCAGGTAGCTCAGCAAGGGCGATAACTTGGTAGTCGAAATGGCTAAATACCTTTCAACGGTACCCGTTCCCTCTCTCGCGCCTTGTTTACAAAGCTGTTGTTTGGAAATGTATCCGCGTGTGTTTCATAAACAATAACAATGCAAGGGAAGCAACTGCTGTAACGAGTAAAACCGGAAGTGGAACCGGGAGAGTTCTGTTGATACAGAACATGGTGGATGTAACCGGTGTAAACGTAGTAAGTTGTTTACCGTGTGCAATTTGAATGATAGCACATGAATACGACACCAACCATCCACGCATACATACACACAAAATACAGATAAGACAGGATGGGGTTTTTCCCCCCCACAAAAATACGACTTCGGGATACGGTCGGTGGACATTCAATTGACTTGGTGAAAGAAAAAACAGAGTTGAAGAAGAGAAATGTCCCAGCTTCAGGGCATAAAGAGCGTTTGATGAAACGTTCTGTACAGGGCTTGGGGTGTGAAATGAATTGGCTTAGAATGGGGGATGTGTAGGAGGTAGTCCAGTGGACAGACCGTTGCACTCGCGATATGACGGCTCGGGATCGAGTCCAGGTTCAAGCCATCGCAAGACGCCCGTCCAAGGGAATTCCCCCTGGAGGTAACACCAGTACTGACTCAACTCCCTGAAAGCCCCTTAGACGAAACTGTAAACCGAGGTTCCTTGTGCGAACGCACGCAGAACATTTTGCGCACACGTCAAAACTTGTTCTGCATTTGGGAAGAGTAGGCCTTTTGTGCCGATAAGAACGCAACACCAATGTCGTGTTAAGACATCATCGCCGATTTCGGAGTGTGTCTACCTTAATAGTGGGCCAAAATGGTCGCATACGCAAAAATCAAACAGAAAAGGAAATTCCTTTGTGTCAGTAGTCATTCCAATTCTCAATTCACACTAACATTGACTACCCATTCTCACTTTTTTCTGCAATACATGCATTATTATTACTATACAAGTGCAGTCAATATATTATACGAGCATGATTGGTGTATGCGTCAGTAAGTGTGTGTGTGCGTGTGAGTGTGATGTGTGTGTGTGTGTGTGTAGGTGTGGTGTGTGTTTGTGTGGTGTGTCTTCTTGCTTCATGGTATAGAGGAGGAATGTTGTGTGTTGTTATTGTTGTTTTTTCTTTTTCATCTTTGTATGAATTATTTTTCATTTAATATTTTCTTTTCAATCTATTATTACTATCTATCTATTATCTATCTATTATATATATATATATATATATATATATATATATATATATATATATATATATATAAACACACATAATTATAGTCTATCGGATAATGTTCCACTAAATCACTGTTCGTTAATGTTCCAAGAAATCATACTCAAATCAGACTACTGGTTACTTCTCCAATCAATCATACTCCATTGGTTCGTGTTCAATCAAGCCATTCTTTGCCACTTAATGTTCAAATAAACCATACTCTGTTGGTAATTTTTCAATGAACCATATTCTATTGAGTAATGTTTCAATGGCCCATACTGTATTGGTAGTACTCCAATCAACCATACTGTATTGGTAATACTCCAATCAACCGTACTCTATTGGTAGTACTCCAATCAACCATACTCTATTGGTAATACTCCAATCAACCGTACTCTATTGGTAATACTCCAATCAACCGTACTCTATTAATAATAATAATAATATATGGAATTTGGTAATACTCCAATCAACCATACTCTATTGGTAGTACTCCAATCAACCATACTCTATTGGTAGTACTATCATCAACCATACACTATTGGTAGTACTACCATCAACCTTACACTATTGGTAGTACGCCAATCAACCATACTCTATTGGTAATACTCCAATCAACCATACTCTATTGGTAGTACTCCAATCAACCATACTCTATTGGTAATACTCCAATCAACCATACTCTATTGGTAGTACTCCAATCAACCATACTCTATTGGTAATACTCCAATCAACCATACTCTATTGGAAATGTTACCAAGTTAGCCATACTCTAGTGGATGATGTTGCAAAGAAACCTACTCTGATGGTATCCTACTAATAAATCTCACATTCTGTGTTTTGAACCGTTCCAAACATCCCTTCACGTGTGGGTGTCGTGCCAATGAACCACGCTCTAATGGATGCTGTAGTGTGGTAAACCAGTACTAATGGACGCGGCAGCAGCGACCCGTAGGCTAATGGATGTCAGTTAGATGATATCACTTTGTTCTGCCGGGTAGTTTCTGCAGCCGGGCATTTGTTTGATTCCAGTGGATGGTGCTCTGATGGGTACTGTTGGAGATACATTATGAGCCATTATTACCAAATTACCTCCCCCTGACGAATGACTACTGAAACAAAGGAATTTCCATTTCTGTTTGTTTTGCTGTTGTCGCACTGAAAACAGCGTCCTGAAGGCAACGATTGAGATTAAAACAAAGCGCAGCATGGAAAAAGATCGGCCTAGATGGCAATCGCCTTGTGTACAAACTGCTGATTGCAGAACAACGTCCAAACTCTTTGTTCTTCTCCAGTTCTGAAGAGATTTTCTGAATTCTGTGAAGAGCATTCTTATTTTCAACACTTAGGCTATTATAACAAATAAAAGCAAAATTTAGAACGACGCCTGTATAAGACTTATCAAACAAAGAAAGAGTATTTTTATAAAAAAAGAAAAGAAAACTAACGAGTTAAGCTTTCTAAGAAGATGCATACGATGTTGGCCCTTTTTTGACAATATCTTCAGTGTTAGCATCCCAGTTTAACTTATGATTAAAAACAGTTCCCAGACACTTATAAATTGAGATGTTTTCAACTTCTTGGTTAATAACAATATTCTCTGAAGTGTGCCCCGATCTTCTGAAATCGATAGGAAGATCTTTAGTTTGAGAATCATTTAGCTTCAGATAGGCCTCATCACAATTGTGGGCGAACTCGGCGAGGGTTGAACCATGGTCTTGGATTGATCCAGATAAGAGAGACAAAAGAGCACCGCCGTCCGCAAATTTCACAAGCAAGGAGTTTTCGTAACTACTTCTACAGTCATCTGTTACAGAAGTACAGAAATTTTGAAAGAATGCAGCCTTGTGGCGAACCAGTACAGGTAAATCTTATGGATCAAAACATCTTGTTGGTAAAAACACGCTGTGGTCTATTGGTAAAAAAAATAATAAATTCAATCAGCCAAGGAACAAAATGATTGTCTACGTCAATTTTGAAAGCATTTTGTTAAAAAGAACGTGAGGCTGCCTTGTACTGAAAGTTGAACTAAAGTCAGCAAACAGTAGTCCGGCATGAGATTCAGGTGTTTCCAAGTGGTTGTACAACCTGTTCAAAGTGAATATTAGGCATCTTCTTCCGAACATTTACGTAACAAGGTTAGTCAGAACAGCATCTATGAGAGTACAGCTGATCTGAAGAACGTACATCGGCCTACAATTCATGAAACCAGCATCCATCAGAGCATAGTATGAGAGCGCGCGTGTGCTCCTGTCCGTATGCGCGTTTGTCTGTCTGAAAGTGTGCACGCAAACTATGGCCGATAAATATCGACCCCAAGGTGTGTAGCATCACTGGAATGGTCTGAATTCATGTCGCTGCAGCGGAGATTGCGGCATCAATCTTTGCACCTGCCCAGCAGTTCCATTGTCCCGGCCTCACAATGCTCTATTCAGTTCTCGCCACTTGAACAAGAAACTGTGTGCAAGCACGCACTTGCCTGCACACGCACGGGCACAAATACAAACACCAAAGTGCGTGCACGCGCGCGAGCGCACACACACACATACACACACACAGAGGCACACACAAACAGAGGCACACAGTGGTGCGCGCGCACACATGCACACGCACACAGAGTCTATCAAGATGCTTACGGTTACATAACAAAACTTTTTTTTTTCACAACATAATCTGTTATGCCCAAAAGAGTACCATCACTGTCACATTGTATGAAAGGAAAAAACATTAAGGATAAAAGGTGGGAGGTTTGAAGTGCTGAGTTTCTGATGGTCCACAACAGAGGGGTGGTCAGCTGGGGTGATGAAGGAAACACAGCTGTTTTGCATTTCAAAGAGCTCTTCAGACTTATTACTGCTGCCTGGCGGACAGCCCAAAGAAAACTTCACAACACACACACACACACACACACACACACACACACACACACACACACACACACACACACACATAGGCTAGTGTTCCTTGTAAAATAGGAAAAGAACCTCCCCAAGATAAAGGTAAAGGTGTCCCATAACCTATAAGGTCGTAGGAGAGCGAGGCGTTAGAGACCTCACTTCTCTAGGGCCAGCATATTGAGGGCGGCGCCCATCTCCTCTCCCTCGCTGCTTTACCTTCCTTGAACCTGAAGAGGCAGGTAGCCATTTACAGCTGGGTGAACTGTACTGAAGCCAAGGCGCGCAAACAGTCGCCCAATTCAAGTGGTAATGGTAACCACGCTCGATGATCTCCAAGATAGGGATATGAAAACCCAGAGCAGAGCAAAATATTGGAACAAAATATGAAAACAAACATTAAACGAAAGTACGCTGACTTTTTTCTCAATCTGAAACGCGTCTTAAAAATAAACAGACGAAATAAAGGTATGTCTCATTAATTCTGAAAACGTTTCAACCCCGCTTATCTGGTCTGCTAAATAGAGAGAGATAGAGATAGGGAGAGAGTGTTGCTTTAAGGATGGTAAATACTAAGCAGTTTACACATTTAAAAAAACAACCAACTAGCCCTTACCCTTAAAGGGAATATATATATATATATATATATATATATCTCTCTCTCTCACACACACAATGTATGCACTGATGTATGCCAGAATGATGTATAACGTAAGCGTGAGTCTATTCAGCTATCTGCATTTCTAATATATATATATATATATATATATATATATATATATATATATATATATATATATATATATATATTATATGTGTGTGTGTGTGTGTGTGTGTGTGTGTGTGTGTGTGTGTGTGTGTGTGTGTGTGTGAGTGTGTGTGTGGAGAGAGAGAGAGAGAGAGAGAGAGAGAGAGAGAGAGAGAGAGAGAGAGAGAGAGAGAGAGAGAGAGAGAGAGAGACAGAGACAGAGACAGAGACAGAGAGAGATCATACCAAACAACATTCATGCTTGTATCATGTAGCACTTTCAACATTAGTTGAAAGAAAATAAAACGTAAAAGCACGGTTACAACTGTTAGTACTGATAAAAATAATAAAATCATACACCAAAATAGTTTTAAAGAAAACAAAACTCACACATGCACGATCAAAATAAGATTCCCCCCCCAAAAAAATTTACAAAGAAAAAGAAAAAGAGGAAGAAGAAGAAGGTGGAGGAGAAGAAGAAGACAACGAAGAAGATCTAAAAAAAATAGTAGTAGTAGTAGTTGTAGAAGTAGTAGAAGCAGCAGCAGCAGCAGCAGCAGCACCAGCAGCAGTAGTAGTAGAAGTAGTAGTAGTAGTAGCAGAAGTAGTAGTAGGAGAAGAAGAAGGAGGAGGAGGAGGAGGAGGAGGAGGACAACAGATAGGGAGGCAGTAGAAAAATAAAAGGGTGGGAAGATAATTATTATTGAGTTAAATAAGAAGACAAGACGAAAAAAAGAAGAAGAAGAAGATGAAGGAGAAGGAGAAGAACAAGAACAAAAAGAACAAGAAGAGAGAACAGATGGGAAAGGCAACAGAAAAAAACAGTGGGAAGACTTAGCATAAGGAGGAGTGGCGGGCCTAATCGTGATAGTGACAAAGTAATATCACAGTGCCACGCGGGCTCAACATTACTTACTACCCGTTCAACTTTGCTGTTTCATGATTTAAAGCTTTAACTGACAGATGATGTTTATTTCCAAAGTAAGCAGATTTGTGTTGACATACCTTTTTTTTTAATATCGGGCCCATATCCTGAATAGAGATAATGATTTATAATGGCAAATAATAATTTTAAATAAACTGTAAATATCCTTTCCTTAAAAAAGCGTAACGAATTAAAAAGAAGTTTGGAAATCACGAAAGAAAAAGAGTGGGATACAAAAAAAATGAAAATATAAAAAGTAGACGAGAGAGGATGAGAGAGAGAGAGTGAGAGTGAAGAGAGGAGAGAGGATAAGAGAGGGAGAGAGATGAGAGAGAGAGAGGAGAGAGAGAGAGAGAGAGAAGAGAAGAGAGGATAAGAGAGGGAGAGAGTGAGAGAGAGAGAGAGAGAGAGAGAGAAGAGGAGAGAGAGAGAGAGAGAGAGAGAGGAGAGAGAGAGAGAATCATCCAGTTCATGTAGAATATCAACAGCATCAGCCTGATGACTGAAATTATGAAATATTCTTTGTTCTGAAAACTGACCCTCACTAACACCCACAATATGACAACTAAGACACAAGTAACAAAGAGAACCGATAATCGATATGGGGGAATGCATACTTGTTCACGAAGCAGAGACCCTGCAAAATACAACCCTTCGTGACCGTGTTCAATATATTATTATCCACGATAAAAAGCCCCCCACTGTTTCATATCAACACCACTAAGAAAACTCGCAACAGTTAAAGTTGAAAGAGCTTTACACAAACAATGCCCCGATCGCACTGAAACATACACAAGCGTACGCAAAATTGCATGATCATCATATCTCTTTGTGTGTGTGTTTGTGACGCTGGATGATAATTATATGTGGCATAACCGTTTACTCTCCCAAGCAGATTTTAACATACCGTTTGTCTGCCAGATAAACAGACTTTAGTTCTGACAAAAATGTCTTCCCCAGTGTGTCTCCAACAAGGCAATTACGTGATAGAACTCACGCAGACGTAACTGCTACGTTTTCAAGAACGACAACCTACCAACGCTAGATTCGGACAGACTAGATTCAGGTTGAAAAGGTAGACCAATCACACATAACAGGTAAAATGCACTCGATTCAAATCTCGTACTGTTCCTTACCCAGGTAAACAGCTAACATTAAAAATGACCCAACAATAACGTACTTGAGATGTTTCAGTTCATTTCTCAGTTGCTCTTAACGCTTTCTTTTCGATACTTTATCGATTTTGCTCAGCAGTCATGAAAATGAATCTTTTCCCCTCCAAAAATCTTCCATAAAATTGACCAGTTTGCAGAATACAACAAGAAAAAAAGAAGCACTTACCTTGCTGCGTGCGGACGTCAAGTTTTGAAGATTTCACAAGCTTGGTAAAACAACCAGCACTGAATACAGTACAGACTTTTTCAAAGCGCCGGGCATGTTGCTGTAAGTAACGCAGACGACAACAATCGTTTCAGTTAGCCTGGCTGGCTCTGATCGCGCGGTCAGGTGGCAGGCGGCAGGGGCAGATAAATCAATACCCGGATGAAGGTTTGCAGATGTATGCCAACTGCAGACTTGCCGACAGCGCTGGACCCGCCTATGGCTCGCTTCTGGCAGATTTATGGCGATTTTAGGTAGGAGTTTTGCCCAGGTTTCAAGCTAGCAGAGCGCCTGTTTGCGCTGAGAATGACGGATGACAAGACTTGCGGGTTAGTGTTTCGCCGCGAGGCTTGGAACAGAATGATGGAGTCGCGATCGGAACGGCTATCAAACCCACTACTACCATGGCACGTGTGCGCGTGCGTGATGAGTATTACCGTTGCTGATTGCCACTATGCCTGCCTCTCTCTCTGTCTCTGCCTCTGTCTCTCTCTCTCTGTCTCTCTCTCTCTCTCTCTCTCTCTCTCTCTCTCCTCTCTCTCTGTCTCTGTCTCCGTCTCTCTGTCTCTGTCTGTCTCTCTCTCTCTCTCTGTCTCTCTCTCTGTCTCTCTGTCAGGCTGCCAGTACAGGTGAAGCTGAGGCCAGTTGAGGATGGCCAGAATCGTTGATCCTTTCTTGTTCACCTGTTTGGGTTTGGGTTATGAAGACTGGTGCTGCCGTTCTGTCTTTTTGTTTCCATATTTCTGATTGGTATCTTGTAAAAAAGAAAAAAAGAAGTGGATTTTAGATTTGCACCCCAGTCGTTTTTTCTTGGACCCCAATGCTCTGTCTGTGTCTCTGTCTCTCTTTCCCCCACTCACTCGCTCTCCCTCACCCACACTCCCACCCTCTTTAGCTCTCTCTCTCTCTCTCTCTCTCTCTCTCTCTCTCTCTCCCCTCCCCTCCCCTCCGGAGGCCCCTCTCTCTCTTTCACCATCCCTCTTCCCCACTCCCACCCTCTTTAGCCCCATCCTCTCTCTCTCACTGACTCTCTCTCTTTCTCATTCCCCTCTCTCTCTCTCTCTCTCTCCCTCTCTCTCTTTCTCTCTCCCTCTTCCCACTCCAACCCTCTCTCTCCTTTCTTCCCCGTCTATCTACCTCTTCCCCTCTACTACCGTCTTTAGGTCTCTCTCTCTCTCTTCCCCCTCTCTCTCTTCCCCACTTCCACCCTCTGTAGCTCTCTCTCTCTCTCTCTCTCTCTCTCTCTCTCTCTCTCTCTCTCTCTCTCTCTCTCTCTCTCTCTCTACATTGATCGATCAGTCCACTCATTCTGTGGATGTGGTGTAAGGGTCAGTAGAAGTGCATTGGAGTCCTCTACATTTCTGATCACCAGAAGCAAAAACAAACAACTGTATACGGCAAGTAGTTCGTAAGACTATTAATAATGGATGAATTGTTTTCAATACACTACGTACGCGCATTCGCATGCGCATGTGCACGCGCGGGTGACCTAAAGTATGCAATTGAAGTTTGTGGTCCTCTTCTCAACATTTAGATAAAGATTACTTCATGTTTCTCAAGTTACAAAATCGTCTTGAGTGTGTTTAGACTGGTGTTGGTCATGTTGTTTCTGTATAGGAAGGTAAAGGTAAAGGAGTCCCATAACCTATAAGGTCGTAGGGGAGCGAGGCGTCAGAGACCTCACTTCTCTAGGGCCAGCATATTGAGGGCGGCGCCCATCTCCTCTCCTTCGCTGCTTTACCTTCCCTGACCCTAAAGAGGGCAGGTAACCATTTACAGCTGGGTGAACTGGGGGAACTGTACTGAAGCCAAGGCGCGCAAACGGTCACCCATCCAACTGGAAACCACGCTCGACGCTGCTTAACTTGGCTGGGGGAAAGCGAGTGCTCCGACCACTGAGCTATCCCGTCCTCGTTTCTGTATAAAAGACATCAGAAATGCCGTTAATAATTATGTTAACAAGACACAGGAACAAGAGGACTTGATAGCTCAGTGGTCAGAGCACTCGCTGTCCTCAAGCTAAGGTTAAGCAGCATTGAGCGTGGTTACCACGTGGATGGGTGACCGTTTGCACGCCTTGGCTTCAGTGCAGTCCCCCAGTTCACCCAGCTGTAAGTGAGGTGAGGTGAGAATTATATTACAGTCCCAGCGGAAATATATCGGATTTAAGGAATGTGGTCGCAAGTTATCCCACTTGAGCTCCTCGGTCACACCCAAAATAGTACAATCCTGAAATACAACAGAAAAGCTCGCGCAGGTACGATAGCGCCACACGAGCCCAGCTCTCTCTCTCTCATATATCACATTGTTCACTGTTCACTGGTCCCGTAACCCGCCAGGGTCGTAGGGGCGCTGCATGGTGGACGAACGGTGGACCAGCTGGCTCCACTTAGCACGGTCGTGCAGCTGTAAATGGGTACCTGCCCTCTTTAGGGTTAGGGACGGTATAAGAAGCGAGGGAGAGGAGATGGGCGCCGCCATCAATATGCTGGCCCCTGGAGAAGCTGAAGTCTCTGACATATGGCTCCCCAAATACCGCATAGGTTATGGGAACACACTATACCCGTATCTTTGACAAGACACTTTAAATGTGTTATATACCTCGCCCGTTATTATTATTATTATTATTATTATTATTATTATTATTATTATTATTATTATTATTATTATCAATGCCATCATCATCATCATCGTCGTCAGTATAATCGTTCTTTGTTCTTTGTGCTGTTGTGACACTTTCTTGTTGATTCCGGTAACTCGATATTTCTGACTATTTATTTATATATAACCCCCATCTTAAAGTGGCAAGGTACTTTAATCAATGGATTCTCCTCTCCCGTATTCCTCTCTCTCTCTCTGCCCCCCCTCCCCCTCCCCCCTTGTCTCCATCCCCATCTCCTCCTCTATCTCTCTCCACCCTCATTCTCTGACATCCTGCCCTCCTCACCCCCCACCCCCCACCTCTCTCTCTCTCTCTCTCTCTCTCTCTCCAGCAATCAGGGGAAGGAATTGACAGTCTCCTCTATGACATGGTGTATGTTCCTTTCTCCTCAAGTCGGGCTGTAAAGACGTCACTGGCAAATCCACTCTGGTTTTTATTTCACGGGAAAAAAAGTTTATTTGCCGTTCCTCTGAAAAATACAAAATCTTACATATACACGAACTGTAGATTGTTTTTCCTGTGGATTGGTTAAACCTTTTTTTGTGTTTTGATGAGGACGGGAGATTACAAAAAAATGTGGTAATGCTGGTGACGTCACAGCTACCCGACTTCGGGAGGGTCAGGCTATTATTGCTTCCCCCTTCACACAAACTGGGGCAGCAAAGAATCGCGCGCGCGCTCCCCCCCTCTCTCTCTCTCTCTCTCGCTCTCTCTCTCTCTCACTCTCCTCGCTTTTCTCTCTAGCTCTCTCTCTTCTCTCTCTCTCTCTCGCCCCCCTCTCTCCTCGTCCTCTCTCTCTCCCCTCTCTCTCTCTCTCTCTCCTCCTCTCGTCTCTCGCTCTCTCCTCCTCTCTCACTCTTTCCTCTCTCTCTCTCTCTCTCTCTCTCTCCTCTCTCTCTCTTCTCTCTCTTCCTCTTTCTCAGCCTGCTCCTGCTCTCTCCCTTCTCCTACCTCTTTTACTCTGCCCCTATTAGGTCTGATGCGTGGTACTCAGCCCCCACACTTACATCTTCAGAACTGCTCCATGTTCAATACAGTCCATCTGGGCTATATTACATCGCATGCAAGGGATATCACCGACAACTGACATGAATAACAGGATCTTTAACGGGCATATTTGATTTTCGGGCATGTGTATTATATACGAATGAAACCAAGGCACAGGCAGATCTGCACTTACACCTGCGAGATGGGAAAAATTCCCATCTTTAAATCACCAGACCACACTGCCTGGCTTCGAACTCACGACTTAACTGACCTGCGGGATTGAAGTCAGTTCTTAACCACTTGGCTGAAGCGTCAGTATGTTGAACCCTCCTGAGATCCGGGTCAAGAGTGACGTCATCGGTAATGTCAACACGTTTTCTCCGTCCAGCGAAAAACTGACCACTATGCAAGTAAAAAACATACTTTTAAAAAAAGTAATCTTTCTTTTAGGTGGAAAACAAAAACGCACACTGTTTGAGAATACATTGTAAACTTACATGTTCACAATCATGTGGATCGCTTGTCTTGAGGTCACGCGCTTGCTTCGAAAGTGAAAAATCCGGGTTCGATCCCTGTTTGTGCCGGTTTACCCCATCCACTTAGACCGTGATTTGTGGTCTGTGTGTTAGTCTTTCGGATGAGACAATAAACCGATGTCCCGTATGCAACACGCATGCTGCGCACATAAAAGAACCCACAGCAACGAGAGCTGTCCATGGCAAAATTCTGTAGTAAAAAAAAGCTACTCTCATAGAGAAGTCAGGAAAATAATAATCTAAAAAAATAGGTGGTGCTGTTGTTGTGGCGACGCGCGCACTCTCCCGGAAAGAGTTCCTCGCAGAGAAATCTGCTGTGACTTGAATTGATATACAAGTACAAATAGTTTATACAAATACAAATGTATACATTTTCCTCCCATACAAAGTGGTTCTTACTGTTCAATAGCTACCTTCATCTCCACCACCACACCTAAGCGTGTTGAGCTGTATGTGAGTGTTTAAATTTGATATTTGTTTACCTTGATATTTGTGGACGGTTGCATTCGTGTGAATGATTTGAATGCAAGCGCTTCGATATGGTTACTTTACAAGATTCAGCGCTATATAAGTTCCATACATCATCATCATCATCATCATCATCATTATTATTATTATCATCATTATTATTATCTTCATTATATTGCAGGTGAAGTCACACACTAAACGGACTTGATGAGAATCGAACGTCTGCGTGGACAGATGCGGGGTCAGAGAGAGAGAGATGGGAGGGACGAGAGAGAGAGAGACGAGAGAGAGAGAGAGTGAGGGAGAGAGAGAGAGAGGAGAGGAGAGAGAGAGAGGAGAGAGAGAGAGAGAGAGAGAGACAGACAGACAGACAGACAGACAGACAGACAGACAGACAGACAGAGAGAGAGTGATCGATCTGCACACATACCCTGCAGGCAGCACATAGTGGCACTGTGTACACCTCCTTTATCACGTGCAGGATAGCAGGCAGCACAGTCACACCACAGCCCAGTCAAGTGAAGGGGGGAATGAACGGAAGCGTCTGGTACCAGGCTGATGACACAAAGCTTCTGCGGTAAAGGGGTCCCTGCCTTCTTTAGGGTCAGGGAAGGTAAAGCAGCGAGGGAGAGGAGATGGGCGCCGCCCTCAATATGCTGGCCCCTGGAGAAGCTGAGGTCTCTGACAACTGGCTCCCCTACGACCGCCTACCTTTACCTTCACACACAGAGGAGCTGAAAGAAGAAAGAGTTGTATACCCCCCAGGGCCCACAAAAACTTATCACAATTTGAAAAAAAAAGGAAATCAGAAGAGAAACCGGGGGACAATGAAACGTGCTAATATTCATCTCAGTTCTTCTGTACTTTTTCCATCCATTTGTTTAGGTATTTTTGTTTTTTTTGTTTCCGTCTCATTTTTTATGTTTATAGATTTGTTGTCTGAGGTGTAAGTATGTAGTTAGTTTGAGCTAATATTGTGCAAAATTGTCACATACTTTCCTGGGATTGTTTTTGGTTGATCAACTGGAAATTGAAGTAAGAATTTGCCATATTTATACAGAAAACAATGACATTTGTTCCAAAATGTAAAAATGATCCATTAGGTCTAATGTAAATATTATGATATCACTCTGTATCGGATCCTATCTACCTGTCTGTCTCTGTATCTCTGTCCTATCTGTCTGTCTGACTTTCCGTCTGTCTGTTCTGTCTGTATAACAGACTTGTCTGTCTGTCTGCCTGTCTGTCTGTCTCTCTGTCTCTGTCTCTCTCTCAATCTCTCTCGCCCTCTCTTCCTTCATTCAAACACGATCGTGTAGTCCGCTTTCTGGTGTAAAAAGTGCGGCATTGTTTGGTCTGCAATGATGTTACCATGGCAATTCAATCTGCAGAATGGATTCAGAAAGTTTGAGATGGAAAAAAAGTGTGTGTGTGTATGTGTGTGTGTGTATGTGTGTGAAATTGTTTTTTTAAATTTTTCTTGCACGCAAATTTGCACAATCAAGACATAATAAGTACGGGTAATAAAAGCTCTGAAATAACCTTTTTACAAAAAGAAGATTGCATATCATTGCGGTAATAGAATGAGTCGAAAAACATTAAAAATGTAACAAGAAAAGAAATGTGGAAAGGTGCATTGACTTACTTAAACGAAAAGTTGAGGAACAATTCTAAATTTAATGGGAAATATGGCGAAAGCTTGGACGGGGTCTGAAGGTACTTGTGGACAGACAAACAAAATCAACAATACCATCTCTGACACTTGGAGGAACAACATAACTTTTCGGAAGAGCGAAACACATTCTATTGCCGCACTGAGAGGGGTGATCTAAAGAAATGATTTTTTTTAAAAGCTGAACTACAAAAAAATGCATGTGATAGTGATGAGGAAGATGATGCAAATTATTAAGTGTGACTTCTGTTGCTTTATCTTTGATTTATGTCGTTTTATCTGTGACTTTCGTCACTGTTGTTTTATCTGTGACTTTTGTCACTGTCGTTTTATCTGTGACTTCTGTTGTTTTATCTGTGACTTCTGTTGTTTTATCTGTGACTTTTGTCGTTTTATCTGTGACTTCTGTCGTTTTATCTGTGACTTCTGTTGTTTTATCTGTGAATTCTGTCGTTTTATCTTTGACTTTTGTCGTTTTATCTGTGACTTCTGTCGTTTTGTCTGTGACTTCTTTAGTTTTATCTGTGACTTCTGTCGTTTTATCTGTGACTTCTGTTGTTTTGTCTGTGACTTCTGTTGTTTTGTCTGTGACTTCTGTTGTTTTATCTGTGACTTCTGTCGTTTTATCTGTGACTTCTGTTGTTTTGTCTGTGACTTCTTACGTCTTATCTGTTACTTCTATTGTTTTATCTGTGACTTCTGTTGTTTTATCTGTGACTTCTGTTGTTTTATCTGTGACTTCTGTCGTTTTATCTGTGACGTCTGTCGTTTTATCTGTGACTGCTGTCTTATCTGTGACTTCTGTTGTTTTATCTGTGACTTCTGTCGTTGTATCTGTGACTTCTGTCGTTGTATATGTGACTTCTGTCGTTTTATCTGTGACTTCTGTCGTTTTGTCTGTGACTGCTGTCGTTTTATCTGTGACTTCTGTTGTTTTATCTGTGACTTCTGTCTGTTGTTTTATCTGTGACTTCTGTCGTTTTATCTGTGACGTCTGTCGTTTTATCTGTGACTGCTGTCTTATCTGTGACTTCTGTTGTTTTATCTGTGACTTCTGTCGTTGTATCTGTGACTTCTGTCGTTGTATATGTGACTTCTGTCGTTTTATCTGTGACTTCTGTCGTTTTGTCTGTGACTGCTGTCGTTTTATCTGTGACTTCTGTTGTTTTATCTGTGACTTCTGTCTGTTGTTTTATCTGTGACTTCTGTCGTTTTGTCTGTGACTTCTGTCGTTTTGTCTGTGACTTCTGTCGTTTTATCTGTGACTTCTGTCGCTATCGCTTCATTTATTCATTCATTCGCCTGTCACTTGATCAGACCAGAGAGCGTTTTATCATCCAGGACGCTGTGATCGACTTAAAACCCACACAGAACGGGAATGACCTTCACCTCTGCGGTCGCTATGTAAGTGATCGTCATTTCCATTATTCATGCTAACGACTTGTTAATCCGTCTGATGAAGAAGCGAAGAAAAAAAGTCGGTCACTTTTACGCGTTAACTAACCCTCTGAAAGCATCATCGTGTGTTAGGGGCAGAGGGGGACTGAGTGCATTTACCAGAAAGGAGAAAACAAGGCTCTGGATTTGTATTTACCTGACACCCAGAAGCAAGCTGCAGGGGATGGGGAAGTAGAGGGGGGGTTGGGGGAGGTGGCTAAGAGTATTAAAAGTCATTCGGGTGAGACTATAAACCGAGGCCCCGTGTGCGAACCCACGCAGAACATCTTGCGCGCACGTTAAAATCCTGTTCCGCTTTTCGTAAGAGTAGACCATTGTGTGCTGGTGGGAACAGATGAGAATTTACAAAACCGCATACACTCGGGGACTGGTTGTTAAAAAAAGCACATAAGTGCTTAATCCATTATCCTCGATATAAAAGAATAAAATAAAACAGTAGAATCGCGGACAAATTCCTCTTGCGATCTCTCCACTGGCTGCCTGTGCCACAGAGAGTAAATTATAAGATCAGTACCCTCTGTTACAAATGTCTCCACAAAACAGCACACTCCTACCTCAGTGAATGTACCTGTACACTCCTTCACGTTCCCTCCGCTCTGCTGCAGATACCTTGTGCCTACGAATACCTAGATTCAACCAATCCACCGTTGGCCGCCGCTCTTTCTCTTTTTCGGGTCCATCGACCTGGAATGAGCTCCCTCTCGCTCTTCGCCAAAAACCTAGTTATGACACTTTTAAATCCAGCCTCAAGACATATTTATTTCAAACCTTAGATTTTCCCCCCTCCTGTTTCATATCAGAAGTATCCTACCTTCACTAACCCATGTCCTATCACCCTGCTAAAGTATACGACCTGTGTGAGTGTGTGTGTGCTTTTGAAAAACATTATTGACTATTGAAATTTTATTTCATAGATTTTGTCTGCAGCGCACCATGTTTGTAAATATCTGTTTGTTTAAACTAGTGATTATTTATCATTGATTGCATGACTGTGTAAGATTAGGTTGAATGCATGCGCTTTGATTTGCCTTTGCAAGATATAGCGCTATATAAGTTCCATTTATTATTATTATTATTATTATTATTAAAGCCGGAGTATGGATTCCTGTATGAAAATGATGGTGAGGTATTTTAAAACAAGCACGCATCCCAACGTCTTGCCCCGTCCATTCTTACAGCCTCCCAGTGATTGATTGCCAGGTGGGACGGGTGAGGGGGAGATGGTGTGCACATCCTGGGTGATCCTCCAGGGTGTCAAGCTGAGGGAGGATCGCTCAACAATGACCCGCAGAAGTAATGGAAGGAGGGATGAAACTCCTTAATTAAGCACACCTGAAGCAGCTCTCTCTCACTCTGTCTGTCTGTCTGTCTGTCTGTCTCTCTCTCTCGGGGGGAGTTGTTGGGGGGGGGGGGGGAGGGGCTGCTTTGAAAAGGGTTATTTCCCCAGGTTTCTACTGTGAGACTGTATAAGTGTTGGGTTATTATTAAGATGTATCCCTACAGGCGGGGACTGGATGTAAAAAAGCACATGAGTGCTTATTCATTATCCTCGAAATAAAAGAATTTGTCAATTTTCTCTCTCTCTCTCTCTCTCTCTCTCTCTCTCTCTCTCTCTCTCCCCTTCTCTCCTTTGTTTCTTTGCTAGATTTTGAAGTACATCATAAGTAAGATTTGTTGTTGTTGTTGTTGCGTGTTACGACATTTTCCTCACCATTAAGGTCGCCACAATCCGACTTCAGGCAAAGATGCTAAAGCACGACATCTCTATGCAAGTGTTTATATTTTGTCATCTACTCCTTGTACAGACATGCCTTAAGACTTCTCTTCTGCAAATGGCGGGGATTGGATTTAGCATGCGTGTGTAGTACGATTGTCTATGTTAGCACACTGGACTTTATTTTCTAAATTCTGAATCTCTCGGACTGCGCTGTGAAGGGGATGGGAATTGTGCGCGAAAGTTGGCTCCGCAAAGAAAGTCTCTGGCAGCTGCCCGTGAGATTCGAACCCGTCACCTTTGGACCAATGTCAGTTGTCATATCCACTGAGCCAAAGTGCTTCATCTGAGGAGTCTGCATCACACAGAGACTCCTCGCCTAACCCCGTCTCACCTAATCTATATCCCGTAGTCTTGTAGAATGTTGGGGCACCACTGAAGATTTTTGCAACCAGCTTCCTCCGTTCCTCGCGGTTTTCAGCTTTCTGGAGTAAGTCAGTCGTTCCACTCAAGTGCCAGTCCCCTCTCTGACGTTGTCTTTGCAGAGATTGGTTCAGAAGTGACAGGAGTGGCGGTTCTGCCTTGTGTCATGGGCGCTAAGTAATTAAGGTAGGTGCATTTTAATCATACTGTTATGTCTTGTCCAAGTTGTACCTGGTTTATGTCTCGGTATTTTACAAACGTTGCATGTTGCTGATTTGCCTGGGTCAGTATTTTTTATTTTTTCATTCTTCGGCTATAGCTCCGAGGCTCATCAATGGTGAGATTTAGTGTATGAGACCGTTTTTACCCCCACAGTTAAGGTAGCTGCTATCCGCCTTCATGGAATATGTGAGTGTACATTAGCTTCTTGCTTGGTGTTGCTGTTTTCTTTTCCTTCACGTTGTTAATAACATAGCCTTTGTTTATTTATCTAGTATTACAACGCAGCAGAAAGTAAAGGATTACATTTTTTGGGGGTGTTTTTGTTTAGATAAGTGACTCGTCTTAAAGCCTGATAAGAGGGTTAAGGATGATGTTAAAGGTGTCCGTGTGTGTGTCCGTGTGTGTGTGTGTGTGTGTGTGTGTGTGTGTGTGTGTGTGTGTGTTAGTGTTATGCTGAAGTTTTAAGCTGCGGTGTATGTGTGTGTGAGTGTGTGTGTCTGTGTGTCTCTGTGTGTGTGCGTGCGCGCGCGTGTGTGTGCGAAGTGTGTGTATGTGCGTGCGTGCGTGTGAGCGAGTGTGTGTGTGTGATGCAAAGAAATTCAGAGAGAGACAGAGACAGACACATAGACAAACAGATATAGGTACAGACAAACAGAGACAGAAAGAGAACAGAAATAAGAAGAAACACAATTTTCTTTCTCCATCCATTCATCCATCCATCCATACACACACACACACACCTCTCTCTCTCTCTCTCTCTCTCACTTCTCTCTCTCTCTCTCTCTCTCTCTCTCTCTCTCTCTCTCTCTCTCTCTCTGCAGAAAGCCACAGCAGACATCAGCCAAGTTCTGTTTTGTGATCCAGGTTTGTCTTATTCTTATCCTTCACCCAGGAACGACAAAATTTGCTACAAAACTGTGTGAACGACAACAACAAGACAATAATATTTGTACCCTCCCTGACAGAACCCCTTCCCTGAAACAATCTTAACCTTGACCTTGACACAGATCTCGCATACATGGTTTTGTTTCAATTTTATTTTGCACACACAAAAAGTCTTTGTTTACAGCTCATCATAATACTATTGCGGCAAAGATTGTGTCGTTTTCTCTTTTTTTAATTTTCTTCTCTTGTAGTCAGGTTCCAACCACTCTTTTCCCCCGGTATAAATAAACATCAACAACAAAAACCATAAAACACATAAAAGTTCGTTGTTACGTTGATGAAGAACAAAAAAAAAAAACACCAGTCAAGCTAAAGATCGAGAGAAGAGGTTCTGTCAGGGATGGGAAGTTTGGGTGTGGGGGGGTTCCCGGCAGCGATGACGAGAGAGAGAGAAGGGCGTTTAGGCCTCCTCTTCACCCTCCTCCTCGTCGAATTCACCCTCCTCTTCGGCGGTGGCGTCCTGGTATTGCTGGTATTCAGACACCAGGTCGTTCATGTTGGACTCGGCCTCAGTGAACTCCATCTCGTCCATGCCCTCACCAGTGTACCTGTTCACAGGAGCGAGCGAATTACAGTCAGTACTTCAGTCTCTGTGATAGGGGAACACAAAAGTTAGCAGGAATCATGTTGGTGGTAGTGGTAGTGGGTGGTGGTTGGATGATTGATTGGTGGCTTGATTTGTTTTTCATAAAGTGTAGGTGGGAGAGAGATAGATGAGAGAGAGAGATGAGAGAGAGAAGGGGGGATGGAGAGAGGGAGAGAGAGAGAAAGACAGACAGACAGAAAACGAAGACCAAGAGCTAGACATACAAGGGTATAACACACACACACGCACTACACTACACTGCACTACACTACACTACACTACACTACACTACACTACACTACACTACACTACACTACACTACACTGCACTGCACTGCACTACACTAGACTGCACTACACTAAACTACACTACACTACACTACACTATTCTAGCCAGCATCTCTAATGGAGTAAGGAGACGAGCCAGTATCTCAATGATAATGATGTCTGTGTATATAATATACGTGTATTAATCAACAACTGCTGATACCTGTCGTTTCCACGTTGTCGTGTGTTTGTTCTGCTTCATCTTTGCCTTTCCTTGACTAATGCTTTGTTTGTCACTTCAGTTACTTGGTAGGTTCATTGGAAGTTGACTGGCTGGTTGGCTAGTTGGTTGGTTTGTTGGTTGGCTAGTTGGTTGGCTGGTTGGTTCGTTGCTTGAATAATGCTTTGCTTGATTGGTTGGTTGGTTGGTTGGGTTTAGATGTTTAATGACAAGGTGTATGCTTTACATATTCAGCAACTTGCAATGCTATGCTATTGTTGATTGTTATGTTTTCCTTTTTTGTGTTTTAACAATAATCACTTATGACAGCCTACCCTGAATATTTACACACACACACACACACACAACACACACACACACACACACACACACACACACACACACACACCAAGACTTAAACCACTGACCAGTGGAGGAAGGCCTTGCGGCGGAACATGGCGGTGAACTGCTCGGAGATACGCTTGAACAGCTCCTGGATGGCGGTGGAGTTGCCCACGAAAGTGGCAGACATCTTCAGGCCCCGGGGAGGGATGTCACAGACGGCGGTCTTGACATTGTTGGGGATCCATTCCACAAAGTAGCTGCTGTTCTTGTTCTGCACGTTCAGCATCTGCTCGTCCACCTGAAGAGAGGAGAGGAGAGAAGGTTAATGGGAGCAGCCAGTGATGGTTTAGGGTTTTTGAAAGTTGGGGTATGTAGGTAGGGGTGGGTTGAGGGATGTGGTGGGTGGTGGTGGGTGGGTGGTGGGTGGAGGTGGGGGTTTGTATTTGTGGGGGGAGGGGTGGGGCTGGTAGTGGTGGTGGTGTGTGTGTGTGTGTGTGTGTGTTGGGGGGGGTGGTCGTGTGGTAGGAGTGAATGAGTGAGAGAGAGAGTGCGTTGTGTGTGTGGTGTGTGTGTGTGTGTGGTGTTGTAGTGTGTGTGTGTGTGTGTGTGTGTGTGTGTGGTGTGTGTGTCGTGTGTGTGTTTGTGGTGGAGGCGGTTGAGGTGGTGGGTGGTAGGTGTGTATGCACGCCCCCCCAAACAGAAAGAAATTCCCCAAACAGAAAGAAATCCCCAGAACAGAAAGAAAATCCCCAAAACAGAAAGAAATCCCCAGAACAGAAGAAAAAATCCCTCAAAACAGAAAGAAATCCCAAAACAGAAAAAAATCCCCAGAACAGAAAGAAAATCCCCTCTGGAAAAAAACCTCACCTCCTTCATGGACATGCGGCCACGGAACATAGCAGCCACGGTCAGGTAGCGGCCATGACGGGGATCACAGGCAGCCATCATGTTCTTGGCGTCGAACATCTGCTGGGTCAGCTCAGGCACGGTCAGGGCCCTGTACTGCTGGGAACCACGGGAAGTCAGGGGAGCGAAGCCAGGCATGAAGAAGTGGAGACGGGGGAAGGGGACCATGTTGACAGCCAGTTTACGCAGATCGGCGTTCAGCTGGCCTGTGTGCACACAGAGTTGGAAGTTGTGGTTTGGATTCGTTCGCTTTTACAAGATTCAGCGCTATATTATACACTTCATACATGATTATCGTGGATATAACTTTGGAGTTTAGTTGGCAGTGGTCTCTGTGATGTCGTCAGCAGTCTGTATGTATGGTTTGCTTGTGGCATGAAAAATGGAGGCACATACAGTGGGTGCTAGCGTGCTAAATTACTTGTTGAAAAATGTTATGTTGATACTTATCTGTTACGTTCGAAAATGAAAATAATAATCAATCCATGTCAAGAGGATTTAGAACAAAAGAACGTTTGTGCAAGATACAGAGTGGTGTGAGACCCGAAGCAACGCCATACCATCAAACTCGCAGCAATCCTATCTTGTCAGCACCAACGGTGGCAGACACTGCCATGCACGGATTGGTCTGCTGAGCCACTGCAGACGGACCTTGCGCCTAAAGAGACTGAAGGGAGGGACAAACAAGGCCCGGCCCTTGTCTCTCGCGACAGCAAGGGCTTCTTTTACAAACCAGCCGGTTCCTGTTTCCTGATTGATGATGGAGAGGGCGATTCATTCTGAATGGTCCCTTTTCTCTCCGTGAAAGGGGTGTGTTGATATGTGATTATTAGATGGTCGTTTTTCATTATACGGAGTCGTGTTCTGTCCGTTATTGAAGAAGATGATGATCGATGATGTTGTTGTTGTTGTTTTGTTGTTGTTGTTTTTTGTTGTTGTTGTTAAGTACACATAAGGTTATCAAACAGCAGGAGGCATTCGCTGTCTACACTGACGTGTTTGTTCGATGTCAGTAATTGAAGGATAGGGGAAGAAGGGGGGGGGGGGAGGGAAGAGGGAGGGGGGACTGTCGTGAACCTGGTTATGTATCTCTGTCTTCGTCTTCTCTCTCTCTCTCTCTCTCTCCTCTCTCTCTCTCTCTCTCTCCTCTCTCTTCTCTCTCTCTGTCTCTCTCATTATGTGTGTGTGCGTAGGCGTGTTTACGCGCGCGTGTGCTTGCGTGTGTGCGTGCGTGTATATTGCGTGCGTGTGTGCTTATGTGCGCGTGCAAATCTGGGGGTGGGGCGGGGAGGGAACTGAGAGCTGCTGTTCTGATCGATTTTCTTCTTCTGTTCTTGTTTCCTATACTGCTGAAGCAGAACCCAGACACAGACGCAGACACAGACAAGACGCAAAAAAACACAAGAAACCAACAAAGAAAACCAAGCCCAGCCAAAACAAGCAACACCCACCCCCACAATTTTAAAGATTTTCCCCCCATCACTACTTCTTCCAAGGACGCAAACAAGAGAAGACGACAACAAAAGAGAGAAAAAAACCCTCCCAGACATCACAAACAAGCTTATACAACCAGACACTAATGGGTCTCGGGAAGAAACCTAATCACTTCATTATTGAATTTCCCCTCCTTCCCTCGCACCCCTCCCTCCCCCTCTCCCACAAAAAAGAGAAAAAAAACCAACAACCACCCCCTCCCCTCCCACCCCAAGAATATACAGACGTCTGCTTTAGATAACGAAACATGACACAAACTACAGCCTTGAATGTTCACATATATATATATATATATAATTTAGTTATATTTTATTCATATTGTTATTATATGATATATATTATATTATTATTTATAATATTTTATTGCCATTTTAATATATATATATATATACAAACATGCGCTGCTCTTGTAGCCATTCGCTCTACCTGAGGAGAGCGCAGCAAATTTCACGCTTGCAAGAGAAATGTATGATGCAGTTTGACAGTGGGTGTGTCATGATACAAATACAAGACAATACAATATAATGCAATACAGTACAATACAATGCAATGCAATGCAATACTGTATATTTCAATACAATACAATACAATACGAAAGTATCTCTCGACTGCAAGAAACCCCGTTAAGACAGACGTAAGTAGCGAGTGTGTGTGTGTGTGTGTGTGTGTGTGTGTGTGTGTGTGTGTGTGTGTGTGTGTGTGTGTGTGTGTGTTGTGTGTGGTGACAAAAGAAGACTTATTGACTTATTTGCGCTTTGTCCGCTCGAGTGTGTGTGTGCCCGCCGCTGGCGTGTAAGACGATAGTGGTGTGCTGTGATGGTGTGTGTGTGTGTGCGCGCGCTCGTGCATGTGTGCGTGCGTGTGTGTGTGTGAAGACATATTGATTGTAGTGCAGGTGGACATTAGAGTCCAGACAAGCCACTATGTGGTCCTCTCTCAGCCACTAATATAATGGAGGCCGCATAGGAAGCGGGCTTCACAGTATTTACCTTCTCCTTTTCCCCCCCTCTCCTTGCACACAACAGCTAACACCACCACCACCACCAACAACAGCTAACACCACCACCACCACCAACAACAACAACAGCTAACACCACCAACAACACCAACTAATACCACAACTAACACACTACCACCACCACCCCCACCACACCACCACCACCCCCACCACCACCACTAACACACCACCCCACCACCACCACCACCACCACACCCCCACCACCAACCACCACCACCACCACCAACCACCACCACCACCACCACCACCAACCACCACCACCACCAACCACAACAACCACCACCCCCACCACCACTGTCCCCCATCCAAAAGCTCACCTGGGAATCGCAGGCAGGTGGTGACGCCGGACATGGTGGCGGAGACCAGGTGGTTGAGGTCCCCGTAGGTGGGGGTGGTCAGCTTGAGGGTCCTGAAGCAGATGTCGTACAGGGCCTCGTTGTCGATGCAGTAGTCTCGTCCGTGTTCTCCACCAGCTGATGCACTGACAGAGTGCGTTGTAGGGCTCCACCACAGTGTCAGACACCTGAGAGAGAGCGGGCAGAGGTCAAGGCCAGGTCAGCGTCACCGTCGTGATGGTTCAAATTTAATAATAATAATAATAATAATAATAATAATAATAATGTATGGATTTTATATAGCCGCTGAATCTTGTCAAGCAACAAATCAAAGCGCTCAGTTGATTTTTGTTGGAGTTGTGTTTTTTTGCGTGTGTGTGTATGCGGTTTTTAAAAAAAAAATTTGTCATCTGTTCCCCACCGGCACACAGTGGCCTTCTCTTACGAAAAGCGGAACAGGATTTAACGTGTGCGCAAGATGTTCTGCGTGCGTTCGCACACGGGACCTCGGTTTATTTGTCTCATCCGAAAGACTTAGAAAATAATAAAAGGTAAAGGTATTCCCATAACCTATGTGGTCGTAGGGGAGCGAGGCATCAAAGACCTCAACTTCTCAAAGAGCCGGCATATTGAGGGCGGCGCCCATCTCCTCTCTCTCGCTGCTTGTTTTACCTTTCCTGACCATAAAGAAGGGCAGGTACCCATTTACAGCTGGGTGAACTGGGGGACTGTACTGAAGCCAAGGCGCGCAAACTGGTTACCCATCCAACTGGTAACCACGCTCGATGCTGCTCAACTTTAGCTGGGGGAAAGCGAGTGCTCTGACCGCTGAGCTGTCCCGTCCTTTTCTTTATAATACTAAAATATACAATTTGGAACTTAAACGCGTGCGTGCGTGCATATAGACACAGACACAAAACACACAGACACACACACATATACGTATTGTCACGTCTAAGATTTCAGTTCCTGACGCACACGCATGTATTTAAGTATATGCTCTGTAGTGTGTGTGTGTGTGTGTGTGTGTGTGTGTGTGTGTGTGTGTGTGTGTGTGTGTGTGTGTGTGTGTGTGTGTGTGTGTGTGTGTCTGTCTGTCTGTCTGTCTGTCTGTCTCTGTGCTCGAGTGTGAGCGAGTGATATCCCCCCCCCCCTTACAACACCAGCCAGGTAAAACCTAGCGCACAAATTACATACAAACATCTTCCAAACACAAACAACAAAGTAATCATCCAATCCAACACTACACTACCACTACAACACGACCCCTCTCTCTCTCCCCCTCCCTCTCTCCTCTCCCCTCCCCCCTCCCTCCCCCCCCCCTCTCCCTCTCCCCCCACCCCCCTCTCTCTCTGTGGGTACACCTCACCTTAGGGGATGGCACAACGGAGAAGGTGTTCATGATTCTGTCGGGGTACTCCTCGCGGATCTTGGAGATGAGGAGGGTGCCCATGCCGGAGCCAGTGCCACCACCCAGGGAGTGAGTCAGCTGGAAGCCCTGCAGGCAGTCACAGCTCTCGGCCTCCTTGCGGACCACATCCAGCACAGAGTCCACCTGCAGCGCAGCACAGCACAGCACATACGATATCATGCACGTTCGGTGCAGCATCACTGCAGGGTGAAGTCGCGGTAGGAGGAGGTTACGATAAGTGTAAGTATGTTCTTTCGAGCCAGAAGGCCCATAGAGCCGGAGCTTATCCCGGTTTCTGTAGCGTTAAGCGAACTGATGGTTTTTCACCACCCCTGTGACAGGACGCTAGTCTGTCGCCAGATACTTCCCCAGCAGAGCTGGTACCCACTTGTACACCTGGGTGGAGTGAGGAAAATAGGAGTAAAGTGTCTTTCCCAAGGACACAACACCGAGCCGAGCGGGGATCGAACCCGCGACCTCTGGATCACGAGTTGACCGCCTAAACTACTCGACCACGGTGCCTCCTTACGGTAAGTGTACTGTGTAGCAAAGGGCTGAACGTAACTACGATCTGGTTGGTGCGGGGCGTACATACATGTCCAGCATCAGTGCTGTGGTCATGCTAGCAGGTTACGATAAATATCGTTATACATGTAGGAAGATCTGTTAGGATCTGTTTGGTGGTGGTGGGGGAGCGGATATGTTCAGCATCAGTGCTGTGGTCATGCTAGCGGGTTACGATAAATATCGTTATACATGTAGGAAGATCTGTTAGGATCTGTTTGGTGCGGGGGGATATGTTCAGCATCAGTGCTGTAGTCATGCTAGGAAGTTACAATAATTATACGTGAAGGAAAGGCTGTTAACGATCTTTTTGGTGTGGGATTTATAAAAAAAAAAATTCATCTAATTGCCAGTTTCGGTTTTTGGGGGGTTTTGTTTGTTTTTGTTTTTGCTGGTATGCTTCGTAAAAATAAAAAAAAGGTAAAGGTGTTCCTATAACCTATGCGGTATTTGGGGAGCAAAGTGTCAAGAGATAATTTGGGAAAGAAATCAGCTACAAAGTAGGACTCCATTAAACTTAAAACTATTTTTTTCCATATATGTTCCAATTTTTTGATGGCACATAAACCATGTACGTCAGAAGTAAACTCATATCATTACGACCTAGCATTCATAGCTTGTACTATTGTCTGATTTAACTTAAAGATTGACCGTAAAGAAACAACAAGGAATCATGATCATTCAAGATTGCAAGGTATGTTAATTCTCTGAATGAACATGACCCAGACAAAAAGTATTCTTCATTAAAGTTTTCACCTTGTAATTAAACTTACAAGGATAGCAGAGAACAAAGTACGATGAATGACTAATTTTTCACGCCGAAACAAGAAAATACTGGGGAAAAAAGTCTACAGTATGCCGACATGTTTTGACTCAAGGGAAAGTACTCACGAGCTCAGCGCCCTCAGTGTAGTGTCCCTTGGCCCAGTTGTTGCCGGCGCCAGACTGACCGAAGACGAAGTTATCGGGACGGAAGATCTGGCCGAAGGGTCCAGAGCGCACGGAATCCATGGTTCCGGGCTCCAGATCCACCAGCACGGCACGGGGCACGTATTTGCCGCCTGGAACATGGATTATAAGCATTGTTGTAAATCGCCATTTTTTTTAAAACCAAAGTTTTCATGTTAGCTTTGAGAGCGGCCGGTGGCTTGAGTGGGAGAGATAGGTCTGTTTTTTAGTTGTAGTCCCTACCTCGGACAACTCGGCTAGCTTTATACCACAATCAACCACCCGTCAACCCACCACAGTTCCATTCCCGTCTTAGAGGATTTTTCCTCTGGAGTTAACATCAGTGCAGACTCCACTCTCCCTAAAAAGTCCTTCGGATGAGACTATAAACCGAGGTCCCGTGTCGAACGCACGCAGAACATCTTGCGCACACGTTAAAACCCGTTCCGCTTTTCGGAAGAGTAGGCCAGTGTGTTTCGGTGGGAACGGATGACAAAATTTACAAAACTGCATACACACGGGGACTGGATGTTGAAAAACCCACATGAGTGCTTAATTCATTATCCTCGAAATAAAAGAATGAATTACAAATTTAATGCTAAATACTCTCTCTCTGTGTCACACAGACATAGTTATATTATATGATACATATCTATCTATGTATCTATCTATGTATCTCTCTCTCTCCTCTCTCTCTCTATATATATATATATATAATATATATATATATATATATATATATATATCCAACCCCCAAGAACTACAATTCTCCCCCTCCCACCCACCACCTACACCAACCCCCTTCCTTCCTCAACCCTCCCCCACCCCACCCCATCCCCACCAACCTCCCCAATCACCTTCCCATCCCATCCCAGAGGAGACAGACAGCCAGAGAGACAGCCAGACAGACAGCCAGACAGCCAGAGAGTCAGACAGCCAGAGAGATAGCCAGACAGCCAGAGAGACAGACAGCCAGAGAGATAGCCAGACAGCCAGAGAGACAGCCAGAGAGACAGACAGCCAGCCAGAGAGACAGCCAGAGAGACAGACAGACAGAGAGACAGCCAGCCAGACAGAGAGACAGACAGCCAGAGAGACAGACAGACAGACGTTGCAGACAAGACGCACCAGTGGCCTCATTGTAGTAGACGTTGATTCTCTCCAGCTGCAGGTCAGAGTCACCGTGGTAGGTGCCGGTGGGGTCAATGCCGTGCTCGTCAGAGATCACCTCCCAGAACTGTCACCATAGCAACCCAAATACCGTGTCACTAACGCACGAACACACACACGGACAGACGGACAGACAGACAGACAGACACACACACACACAGAGGACACACTTCCTTCCTTCCTGTCCCCAAACTGTCGCTGTGGCCACCTAACTGCTATGTTACTCACGTGCGCACCACAGACACGCACGTACGTACGCACGCATGGACACTACCCTATACACACACACACACAACTACACTACACTACACTACACTACACTACACTACATGCACACTACACTACACTACACTACATGCACACTACACTCACTACAACAACTAGCTAACTGACTGACTGACAGTTGAACTACCAACTATCTAATTTACCAACTGACTAACTAACCAACCAACTAACTAACTAGGGCAGTTTAAAGACCATATCACTGAAGTACATAATCAAACTTGGTCAAGTCGTCCAACATTTTTTCCTTCTTAAAATTGTCACCATGACTACACAACGCCTTGGGGGTAAATTAACTCCCCTTTTAAACTTCCCCGCATTCTATAGCACTGGCAATCTACATGCCGCTTTATTACGAAACATGCAAACTTGGTGAGCTAAGTCTGTTATAAGTTCGTCTTTTATAAGTTCACTTCCTACAACTTTTTGTAACGATGGCAACCGATATCGTGGAATATAGTTTTCCTGATATTGCAGCAGTGACAAACACCATAATTACTGTGTTATATTAATGCACACCGAAAATAACAACTTGATCAAGACGATAGCTATTTTTAGACGGTCCTAGAGTGTACTAATGTGGTTATCAACATTTTGGAATCATACTGATCTCTTTTATTATTTCTTTTAGTTTACTTTAAGTGCACACACAATATACGCAATGTGTGTGTGTGTGTGTGTGTGTGTGTGTGTGTGTGTGTTGTGTGTGTGTGTGTGACAGAGACACAGAGAACATGCAGATGCATGGAATGTGTAATACGCACACGCATACCCTGACGCACTCAAGCCTGCATGTTCATCTGCATTTCCGTCTTGGTGTGTATCACCAACGTGGGGGATTTCAGCCACTCGCATTATGTATGACCTCATAGACATCACAGGTGTGACAAAGTTCCTATTTTTTCTTCGTTTTTAGGGCAGTGAGTGGGCTAGGAGCTGAGAGGTCGAGCAGGCCATTCAGTGACTCACAGTGACCGTTCCGTTAGGTCTGGTTTCTATCTATAGTTTTGGGATCATCAAGGTCGTGTCAAGCCACCCCACGTGGACACGCTATGGCAGTCAGTGACAACACTCCTCGTCTCTACCCCATTCAAAGCCAACAATATGAATCATTCCGACTTTCACCCCCTCCCCTGCTACCTTCTTCCTCCTATCCCCCCTCCACTCACTCCCCCCCCCCCCCACCCCTCCCCCCCCCCCTCTCTCTCTCTCTCTCTCTCTCTCTCTCTCTCTTTCCAAAAGATCATGTTCCCGGATTACGGATCAGCATTACTACCAGTCTGTATATAGTTGTGCGTCATTACTGTGTCGGTTTACATTACTCGTTCTGTTGGAGACTAAAGCGATGTTTGCATTGACAATATACCGATGATGTTCTTAAAAGTATTTTTTGCAAGTAAAAAAACCCAGCAGAATACTATCCATTCCATTATCATACTCGTAGAAATACTGTTTCGACTCATCTTTTTTCCCCTGATTATTGTTTAGATTAAACCATCTCATCATCCAATTGTCCGAAAACTAATAATTCCGATTTTTAAACCGAAATCCACACGTTAGTATTCCATTAATGCTTGCAAGCTCATTCTTAAATCTTATTGGTGTTTTAAAGTTGAATTTAACAATGTAGCAACAAGCTATTTTTGAAATTCACCCCCTAGTTTTCAATAGTGTTTCCAGCTTTATTTTCTATCTAATCCTGTTTAAGAGTTGAAAGAACAAGGTCAATCCGATTTTCCACATAAAATTCATATAATTATCAGTATTCAGAAGCACGCTTGCTCCTGATTCAAATCGTGTTTTCCAAGTTGACTGACTGAAATGCCCGAGTGTCACTTAACACTGTGTGTGTGTGTGTGTTTGTGTTTGTGTGTGTGTGTGTGTGTGTGTGTGAGATTCAGATTCAGAATATTTTATTACCATTTAAGTCATGTAGACTTATTTGACACAACAAAAACATATCTGATTGTGTTGTGTGTTGGTCTGGTGTGTGTGTGTTGTGTGTGTTTGTGGTGCGTGTGTGTGTGACAGACACACAATACTGATTGCTTGATAGATATTCATCATATCTTTTTTTCTCCATAAATACATGTGCTGTCAATTCTGAATCAGCTTGATTACAAATTTCTTCGATTTTTTTTAAAGTATCATTACAGTTCATTTTTTTGAACCAGTTTGACAATGTTATTTTCACCTTTATTTCTTAAATATGAAACTCCCCCCCTCCTCACACTCTCTCTCTCTCGCTCCCCACTCTACCCCCCCCCCCCCCCCTCTCTCTCTCACCCTATCTCCTCCCCCCTCTCTCTTCCCCCCCCCCTCTCTCCTCTCCACACCCCCCCCCCTCCCCCCCCCTCCTTGACCCAAGCTTTAGTTCTAGTTTGACAAAGCAGCTTTACTTTACTGTACTTTACGTTACGTTACGTTGTGCTTTATCAGCGGAGATCAGAAGAGAAGTGGCCTAGCCTAGTTCATAATCCTCTGAAAGCAGCGATAGACAGACAGACAGACAGACAGAGAGAGAGAGAGAGAGAGAGAGAGAGAGAGAGAGAGAGGAGAGGGGGGGGGGGGAGGGAGAGAGAGACAGAGAGAGAGAGACAGAGACAGAGAGACACAGAGACACAGAGAGAGAGGAAACCCTGGACAGACATCGATTGTATGATCACTGCCGCGGAGAGCTCAAGAGGGCCTGAGAGATCCTGGAGACTGCTTGTTCAAAGTGTGTGTGTATATATGTGTGTGTGTGTATAGTGTGTGTGTGTGTGTTAGT
>CM054143.1:32781341-32788841 GCA_028751875.1 Rapana venosa
ACAGAAGGGCTATAGACACTGTTGGTAGTGCTACAGATAGGCTATATTTGTTGGTAGTGCTACAGATAGGCTATATACAGTGTTGGTAGTGCTACAGATAGGCTATAGACAGTGTTGGTAGTGCTACAGATAGGCCATAGACAGTGTTGGTAGTGCTACAGATAGCTATATACATTGTTGGTAGTGCTACAGATAGGCTATAGACAGTGTTGGTAGTGATACAGATAGGCTACACATTATATTGTTGGTAGTGATGGGCTTGCTACATGTACGTGCTCATTAACAAGTGTGCAGTCTTGATACGAATGAATTAGTTCTATCTGGTTTTCGAGAATTTTTCCCGTTTGCCTTCCCGTGCGTGCGTGCGTGCGTGCGTGCGTGCGTGCGTGCGTGCGTGGTGTGTGTGTGTGTGTGTGTGTGTGTGTGTGTGTTGTGTGTGTGTGTGTGTGTGTGTGTGTGTGTGTGTGCTGTGTCCGTACGTTTTGTATTGGGATAAACTGGTTTGACAGATTTTTATCGCAATAGAGATACGATCGCATTGTTCCTCAATATGCTACACGTACTCGGCACACTTTATCTTGAAAGCGCTTGATACTAGCCCCTACATAGTATATCCGTTTATCGTTTCTATGCTGTGTTAGACGGCGGTTGTATGTATGCTATAATTTCTCTCTCTCTCTCTCTCTCTCTCTCTCTCTCTCTCTCTCTCTCTCTCTTCTCTCTCTCTCTCTCTCTTTCTCTCTCTCTCTGTCACACACACCACACACACACACACACACACACACACACACACACACACACACACACACACACACATGGTGCACGAACTCGCAGTAGGATCAAAACCTAATCATGCACTTTATATCCTAATTATTTTTCGAGCTTATATCGATACCGGCTTCAGGCATTGACATTAAAATGACATAATCATCATCAGCAGCAGCACACACGTAAGCCTACTTGTCTCAAAGAAGCTTGAAAGACTAGACCATAGCACGAGTCAGAAGCTATTGAACATGCAGTCACACGCAACAGTTTGTATTATAGAAGATTAGCTAAGTTAGCATGATATTGACACTCCCCCCACCCACCCCCTAAAAAAATTACAGGCAGTTGCAGACTGTTTTATGTTATTTTCAATCTCTCTGTCCTCTCTCTCGTCTCTCTCTCTCTCTCTCTCTCTCTCTCTCTCTCTCTCTCTCCTCTCTCTCTCTCTCTCTCTCTCTCTCTCATCATGTCAAATACTACTTCGCCGTCCATGCCGACTTTGTGGTCATAAATAAACTTTGCTCATTGCTCTATCTTCCTCCAAGTTCCTCTATCATGGTATAACTAACAGCTCTCTACTGCCAAGTATGTCCATAATAACTATTTTCAACATCTCTGTCTGTCTGTCTCTCTGATGGAGAATATTTGCCAAGTTACCTTAACCAAGGAAAAGACTGACAGTTCTTCAAAATGTTGCCACCTTTTTAATCTACCCCTCTCTCTCAGGTGTGGAATCTTTTCTAAGCTACCCTGACGTAGGAAAAGACTAGACAGGTCTTCAAAACTTTGCCACCTTTTCAATCTCTCTCTCTGACAGTTCTTCAAAACTTTACCACCTTTTCAATCACTCTCTTTCTCTCTGACAGTTCTTCAAAACTTTGCCACCTTTTCAATCTCTCTCTCTCTCTCTCTCTCTCTCTCTCTCTCTTACCTTGGCACCGATCTGGTTGCCGCACTGGCCGGCCTGCATGTGCACGATCTCACGCATGGTTGTGTGTGGTGGTGGGGGTAGCGACTACCGTCAAAAGTGGTACAAAAATCGGGGTACGAGAGTGGTCGTTAAGGCAATCAACGCTACCACCGCCTACTTATATACCCCCAATAACCGGGCTGCAAAGGCTGTCGGGAAGGTTTATGCAAATCTGTCTGTCGCCTCAACGACAACCTAAAATAAGGTCAACCTACCTTCAGCTTGCCAGAGAGGATTAGGCTCTTTTTTTTTTTTTAATATAAAGTCAAGGTGTGGCGGGTAGATGCGTTGATCCAACACGTTCTGGGTGGGTTGGCGCGCTTGGCTAGGGCCAGGGTGATTAGTCCGTTAAGTAGTGACTAATCATTCTTTGTGCAGTCGTCAGCAGGAGTGGAGTTGTGCAGTTGTCGTGGTGATAGGGGCTTTGGTTGGGGGCTGGGGCAATAAGATTATAATGCTTCGTTTGCTTGGCATAGACTGCCCGTTGGAACAGCGCTTTAGGCTGGGAGTGATGAATTATATGTGGTCTGTTTCACTTGGTTTGGGTGATTAGGTTGAATAGCCCACACGTAGGCTGAGGTCCAAGAAGTTTTGTTTTTCGGGAGATGGTTTTTTTTTGGTGGGAATGGTCTTGGTTGGTGTGGTAGTACGTGAGAGAGAGGGCATCGTGTGTTGAGTCAGTCTGTCGGTACCTTTGGTCTTTTGAGTGGAGGGGTATTATGACTACTTTTGGCAATTCTACATAAACGTGTTTGGCAGTTCTGAATGTTTGGCAATTCCGTATCAGAATGCCTGGTGATTCTGTATGTTTGGCAACTCTGCATCAATATTTTTGACAATTTTGCATCAACATTTTTGACCATTCTGCATCAAGATTTTGACCATTCTGCATCAACATTTTTTAACATTCTGCATCAACATTTTGACCATTCTGCATCAACATTTTTGACAATTCTGTTTGGCTATTTTGTATGTTTGGGAATTCTGCTTCAACATATTTGATGATTCTGTATGCTTGGTGATTCTGCATTAACATGTTGGCACTTCTGCATCAACATGTTTGGCACTTCTCCATCATCATGTTTGGCACTTCTGCTTCATCATGTTTGGCACTTCTGCTTCAAAGTGTTCGACCATTCTTGACATTGTGCATCAAAATGTTTGGCAATTATACATAAAAAGTGTTGGTAATTTTGGAAGGTCTGAATTAAAATGTTTGGCACTTCTTCATCAACATGTTTGGCACTTCTGCGTCATCATTTGTGGCAATTCTGCGTCAAAATGTTTGGCCATTCTTGACATTGTGCATCAATATGTTTGACAATTATACATCAATATTTTTGGTAGTTTTGGAAGTTCTGAATCAAAATGTTTGGCAATTCTGCAGCAAAATGTCTGACAACTCTTGACAATTCTTTATCAAAATGTTTGGCAATTCTTCGTCAAAATTTCTGGCAATTCTGCATCAAAATGACTGACGATTCTGCAGCAAAATGTCTGACGATTCTGCAGCGAAATGTATGACGATTCTGCAACAAAATGTCTGACGATTCTGCAACAAAAATGTCTGACGATTCTGCAACAAAATGACTGACAATTCTGCAACAAAATGTCTGACGATTCTGCAGCAAAATGAACGGCAATCCTGCCTTAAAGTGTACGGCAATTCTGCCTAAAAACCTGTGGTCTAGAGGTAGCACACCCGTCTGGAAAGCACGGAGTGTGGGTTCGTTCTCCATTTGAACCCAATAATGTTTCCCCCCTCCACTAGACCCTGAGCGGTGGTCTGGGTGCTAGACTTTTAAATGAGATGATATACAAAGGTCCCAAGAGCACAACGCATTTAGCGCACTTAAAGAACCCACGGCAACAAGACTGACAAAAACTTTTAGAGAAAAAGCCACTCTGATAGGGAAACACATAAACATACAGATATGATTCTTTTTAATGGGTGGTGCTGCTCTCTGTCTTTCTGTCTATCTGTCGGTCTGTCTGTCTCTCTGTCTTTGTATGTCTGTCAGTCTGTGTCTGTCCCGTCCCCCCCCCCCTCTCTCTCCCTCTCTGTGGGGGAGGGGGGTGTCTTTTCTGTTTAACTTCTTTCCATCATCAGTGATATTATTTGTGTGTGCGTCTGTGCATGTGTACGTGCGAGGGTGCGCGTGCGTGCAGATTCACGTGTCTGTATGTGTTTAGACATGCTCGAGTACGTGTGTATATGCATGCATGCATGCATGCGTGTAACATGGTTTGAAGGTGGACAATATTCAGAGAACATTGTGCATTGCGAGAGAAGGGGGGTGGGGGGGGGGGGGGGTGAAGGGGTCTTGGTTTGAGCACAGACTTGTCACGTTTCAAAATGGCCTCTTTGATCACATACACTCTGAAGTCTGCCAGTCAGGGAACAGTAAAGATATGACAGAGCCCTAGGCTTGCGTGACTTGGCAATAATGTTATGATATTATGAACACGAAAGCTGTGTGTGTGTGTGTGTGTGTGTGTGTGTGTGTGTGGTGTGTGTGTGCGTGTGCGTGTGCGTGCGTGCTTGTGTGTGTGTGTGAGTAGTGTGTGTGTGTATGTGTGTGAGTAGTGCGAGTAGTGTGTGTGCTTTTAGATACCGTTTGTTAGGTAGTGGGGTATGAAAATTGGATTACCTTCTTCTTTTTTTGGAGACGCTTGCCAAAGACTGTATGTTTAATGTGTACGTCACTGGTGTGATCACACAGTTAGATACACACAGGCAAACACACAGACACAGACGCACACACGTAGACGCACAGAAGGACACACACACACACATGCACACGCGTGTGCGTGCCAGCACATAGACATACATGGACGCGGACACTAAGGCAGACACAGCTGCACAGACAGACAGACAGACAGAACAGACAACACACACACACCACACACACACACACTCATACACACACTACCCCCCTCCTCACACACACACACGCTACACACCCCCCCCCCCCCACACACACACACACACGCAAACACTACCCACACCTCACACACACACACACAAACACTACCCACACACACACACACACCACACACACACACACACACACACACACACACACACACAAACACTACCCCCCACCTCATACACACACAAACACTACCACCACCCACCACACCACACCACACACACACACACACAACACACACACACACACACACACACACACCACACACACACACACACACACACATACACAACACATACACCACACACACACACTTATGCCGTCAGTCAAACCCCACTTCCAACTGGCTAGGTAAGTCTTCCACCACCCCACCTCCCTCTTCAACCCCCCCCCCCCCCCCATGCCACAGACTTCGAAACCCCCCTCCACCCCTACCCCCTTCTTTCGGCCTCTCCAAGGTCCAGTGCCACTCCATACCCAGTGGCATAGCAACTATAAGACTGATCCTAAACAATGACCCAGCTAAACACAGTGACCAAACCAAACACAGCGACCAGACCAATTGAAACACAGTGACCAAACGAAACACAGTGACCATATGAACTGAAACACAGTGACCATATGAATTGAAACACAGTGACCATATGAATTGAAACACAGTGACCAAACGAAATACAGTGACCAATTGAAACACAGTGACCAAACCAAACACAGTGACCAATTGAAACACAGTGACCAATTGAAACACAGTGACCATATGAATTGAAACACAGTGACCAAACCAAACACAGTGATCAATTGAAACACAGTGACCATATGAATTGAAACACAGTGACCAAACCAAACACAGTGATCAATTGAAACACAGTGACCATATGAATTGAAACACAGTGACCATATGAATTGAAACACAGTGACCAATTGAAACACAGCGACCAATTGAAACACAGTGACCAATTGAAACACAGTGACCAATTGAAACACAGTGACCAATTAAAACACAGTGACCAATTGAAACACAGTGACCAAACGAAACACAGTGACCAATTGAAACACAGTGACCAACGAATTGAAACACAGTGACCAATTGAAACACAGTGACCAATTAAAACACAGTGACCAAACGAATTGAAACACAGTGACCAAACGAATTGAAACACAGTGACCAGCTGAATGTGTGTATATTTGTGTGTATTATATATATATATATATATATATATATATATATATATATATATATATATATATATATATATATATATATATATATATATATATATATATGCAGAGCATCAATTATGCACGTTAAAGATCCTGCCATGCCATTCGTGCAAGTGTTGGATAGGTTATCGAAACACACACACACATACCCAGCATGCATCTTGTACAAAACAATTAGCTGCTCTGAAGTCGGAATGTGTCAGCTGAGGCCATTGGGTAGACCTCCTACACAGGAGAAATCCAAGCATTACATCCCACTCAATAGGGGCAAAAAATGGAGGTAGAGCGAGGTCTGAACGCTGAACAGTTTTATCATGTACATTGGCCTTAGGCCACAATACACGGAGTTTGGGGGGAAGGAGGAAAACCGGTAGAATGGTATGCAAAATGTGACCAAACATGAAAAACAGCAACCGATTCTTTGAGGCTCATGATCGCAATGGCCATATCTCCAACCATAGAACGGAGAGAAGAGAGAGAGAAGGAGACAGAGAGAGAGAGACAGACAGACAGACAGACAGAAAGACAGAGAGACAGAGAGAGACTGAGATAGTGACAGAGACAGACAGAGACAGAGAGAGACAGAGACAGACACAGAGACAGAGAGAGATCGAATGAACACTTATGACCGAAAACCAAACAGTGACCCAAACTTGGCAGTCTACCAGCGAAAACTTCCTGTCTATACCGTTTGACGCAGGACTATCTCCAACACCACCACATAACAAGAATGATAATGATAATAATAACAATGTTGAGAGACAATAATAATGATAGTTCGTGTTAAGGAAAGTCTTGAGCCGCGCTCACCTCTTTTGAAGCAGGATTATAGATTTACAGAGTCAGCCAGTTGCGAGAGACAGCTTTAGTAGGTTGTGAAGACTAGGAGTCCTCCTTTTATGGAAGAGAGAGAGAGGGAGAGACAGAGACAGAGAGGAGATGGGGGAGAGAGGGAGAGAGAAGCAGAGACAGAGGGAAGAGAAGAGAGAGAGACAGAGACAGAGAGGGGAGAGAGGGAGAGAGAAGCAGAGACAGAGGGAGAGAGGGATAGACAGACAGAGGGAGAGAGCGGGAGAGACAGAGAGAGGGAGAGAGACAGAGACAGAGAGGGGAGAGACGGAGAGAGGAGAGAGAAGCAGAGACAGAGGGAGAGAGGGAGAGACAGAGAGAGGGAGAGAGGAAGACAGTAGAGAGGGAGAGAGAGAGGGGGGGAGGGTGAGAGAGAGAAAGGGGAGAGAGAGGGGGAAGAGACGGGAGAGAGGAGAGAGAAGCAGAGACAGAGGGAGAGACAGAGAGAGGGAAAGAGCAGAGAGGGAGAGAGAGAGGGAGGGTAAGAGAGAGAGAAAGGGGAGAGAGAGCGGGAGGGGGGGATGGAGGAGAGAGAGGGTGAGAGAGAGAAAGGAGAGAGACAGAGAGAGACAGACAGAGACAGACAGACGGATAAAGAGAGAAACAGAGAGAGAGACAGACACAGAGAGAGACAGACGGACAAAGAGAGAGACAGAGAGAGAGACAGACACAGAGAGAGACAGACGGACAAAGAGGGAGACAGAGACAGATACAGAGAGGAAATACCATGGCCACAGTGGTGGGGGGGGGGGGGGGGGG
>CM054143.1:32803841-32833841 GCA_028751875.1 Rapana venosa
GAACTTCAAACCCATCGATCTGCAATCGATCTGATGCTCCCTTCACACTGAGAACGATCGATAACCATTGGCCGGCGCGAGCAAATTTCACAGTCCGAGAGAGAGAGAGAGAGAGAGAGAGAGAGAGAGAGAGAGAGAGAGAGAGAGAGAGAGAGAGAGAGGAGAGAGAGAGAGAGAGAGAGAGAGAGAGAGAGAGAGAGAGAGAGAGAGAGAGAGAGAGAGAGAGAGAGAGAGAGAGAGAGAGAGAGTTCATTTATTCTTTTATTTCGAGGATAATGGAAAAAGCACTCATGAGCTTTTTTTTTCTCCATCCAATCCCCATGTGTATGCAGTTTTGTAAGAGAGAGAGAGAGAGGAGAGAGAGAGAGAGAGAGAGAGAGAGAGAGAGAGAGAGGAGAGAGAGAGAGAGAGAGAGAGAGAGTATAGAAGAAAAACGAAATTGAAAGCATAAGAGAAAAAAATTACAGGAAGGAAGGATATAAATTTATTTATTTATTTATTCTTTTATTTCGAGGATAATGGAATAAGTACTCATGTGCTTTTTTTTCATCCAGTCTCTGTGTGTATGCAGTTTCGTCAATTTTGTCATCCGTTCCCACCGGCACACAATGGCCTACTCTTCCGAAAAGCGGAACGGGTTTTAACGTGTGCACAAGATGTTCTGCGTGCGTTCGCACACGGGGCCTCGGTTTATAGTCTCATCCGAAGGACTTTTGGGGAGAGTGGAGTCTGCGCTGATGTTAACTCCAGAGGAAAAATCCCCTTGAACGGGAATCGAACCCGGGTCAACAGATCACGAAAATATCACTGTAACCACCAGGCTATCCCGTCCCCCCAAGAACAAGTCAGAAACGTGGGGATAGGGGAGGAGATGAAGAACGAAAGAAAACAAAAAGAAAAGCTGACCCCCGAACAATACAAGGGGAAAAAAGAAGCAGAAACCAATCAAGAAAAGTAGCAAGAAAAAGAAGAAGAAAGAAATGTTCGAAGAAACAGTGGGTTATAAAAAAAAAGGACAAAAGAAGAGAAAAACATCGAAAGAAAGAAAGACAATAAAGTGCAGGAAATTGGAAAGAACAAACGAAAGAAAGAGAGAAAGACCTTGACAAACAAACAAACAAACAATCAACGTTGATTACATTTCAGTCTCCATCATACTCTAACGATGATTATTTCAGAAAAACTGCACAGAAAACTATCTTTTTACTTCCGACGATGACGACTGTAGTAGAGGTGGTGGTGATGGTGATGAAGAAGGAGAAGATGCTAATGATGATTGTGGTGGTGGTGATGGTGGTCATGATTGTGGAAGTGACGATGATGGTGGTGATGATGATGGTGTTGATGACGACAACAATGATGGAGAGAGAGAAAACGATGATTAAGATTACTGTGGTGGTGGTGGTGATGGTGATGGTGGTGGTGATGGTGATGGTGATGTTGATGATGATGATGATGATGATGATGACGACGACGACGACGACGACGACGACGACAACGACGATGATGATGATGATGATTTCGTGTCGTCTTCGATGTCATGGCTATTGCCAGCATCTTTGATAGAATCCATCCAGCCATCCATCCATCCATCCATCCATCCGTAGCTGCTTATATCTTCATACCTTTTCTCATTCCAGATATAACTGTTTCCAGACCATTTGTGAGATTGATTCAGCGCTGTATGAAGCGTTCACTATCTACAATTCCTTTTCCTTCTTTTGCAAGTTTGTGCGTGGCATGATGATTGGCGGGCTATGTTTTATTGGTGGAAATGTTGTTGGTCTGTTGTTATTGCTGTTATTATGGATGTTGCTGCTGGTGGTGGCAATGGTGGTGCTGCTGTTATAGATATTCTTAGGTTTCATGATGCAAAAGTATTATTGTTCCTGTAAAAATCCGCATTAAAAAGATGGATATTTCTTTATGTGTATATAGAAATGGTAATCACAAAATCACCAGTAAGTAATTGCATATTCTATTCATGTCTTATAACGTACTAAGTTCTAAAATGTCCCATAATGTTTGAACAAACTGTATATAATTTAGCTTAACAGGCAAGCCTAAAGTGTTGCTGTTACTTCTGCTGCTAACATAACGAGACTGTCGAATCTGAGAAAAACGAAACCGGTTTTGCCGGAAATGTTCCATTGCCCGGAAGTCACCCCGGCTATTTGCATAATTATAGGTCCACTCACAACCTCCTCAGCAGACGGCAGTTCACACAAAGAGAATTTCCGTCAGTTCGAGTCAGCGGTTGCTTTGAAGAATTCAGTGGGCTAGTTCCAAACCTCTGTTTGAAGTCCAGTGTGTAGGACCTGGCTGTGCACACAAACACACACACATACACACATGTACATACCACACACACACACACACACGCACACAGAAGGGGATGGGGGGTATAAGCAAGATCAGTCCCTATACGTCAAAGCCTGGCATCAAGTGTACATAAGTCCTAGCCCCAATCAATCACATGTAGACAGGTATTTATCCAACACACACACACACACACACACACACACGCGTGCGCGCTCGCAAATACACACACACACGCACATTTATCTACTGCAAGCGCGCGCACACACAAACGCACGCACGCACGCATACAAAAACATTCACACATATATATATAATTACAATCAAACGTAAGAACGCATGCACCCACCCCCACCCTCACGCGCTTGCACACACACACACACACACACACACACACACACACACAGAGTTGTCGTTTGCCAACGGGAGCTTGGCCCAAACCACACACACAGAGGACAAGGTGGTAAAAAAAAATGCATAGCTCTTTCATCACTCTTTGTCCATTTGCTCTATTCTATTACAGCCTGATTCATCATGATCGTGCTATTAGGGCCTCTCTCTCTCTCTCTCTCTCGTCGAGTGATCTCCCTTGGTTATAGTCAGGGAATTCTTTGCTCTGCCAATTTTTGGTTGAAATGACCAATTCATCCAGCACCATGCCTGTTGTTGGACTGCCAACAGCACTGGACGCAACCCTGGGTGCCCTGCTGCAAGACAGTCACCTGACTTCCTGGAGAATTTGCGGAGAAGGGAGCAACACGACAGTCATACTTCGACTGAGGACAGACAGTGACAGTGTCAACATGGCTGGCCAGCAAAACCTGTCATTGTCATTGTCTCTGGGTAGCTTCCCTTGTCTGGCAGCCAGAAATACGTGTCATCCTCAGCTCTTACAATATCTGCAATCTTTTCATGGTATTTCAGTCACAACACCCGCTGAAGGATCCCATTAGTAATTGAAGGCATGTGGAGTGTTGTGCTGAAAGAAATGTCTGTATGTTCTTTTAAAATCGATGGCTGGTGGCATTCAGACTGTCGTTATTCTACGATTGTTACCTTCAACTTCGAATCAATGCCCTTCAACACAGGCCAACAATATCTACAGAAATAAATCCGCGTCACAAATCAGTAGAGATAGATTTAGAGCTGAAAAACACTGGGCAATCCAAGAAAAACCAGAAACTGAATCTCCGCCTTCCTGTTTATTTCTCCCCACCTCACCCAGTGTTCATTACAAGAAGGAATGTTTTTCAAGCGGCTGTGTTATGTGTGGTGTCAGAAGTAAATCACCAACATGTACAGGTACCAAGTTCGGCAGTCAGCATATATACTCTGATTTAACACTTTAGAAACGGTTATCAAGATACAATTGAAAAAAGAGCGCACACACACTCAATCACTCACTCACTCACTCTCACACAAAGAGCAAGATAAAAAAAAAGTTGGGTAAACTTAATCTTTTACCTTCAATAAAGATAATTTTGATTTGATTTGACTTGACAAACTTCAAACACACACACACACACACACGCACACACACACGCATCGCACGCACGCACACACACACACACACACACACACACACACCACCATCACCACCACCCCACCTCCACCACCACACAACACAACACACACACTACAAACCCCTTCCATCCCCCCCCCCCCCCTCCCCCCCCCTCACCCCCCCCCCCCCCCCCCCCCACCCCCCCCCCCACCTCCCAACCCAACAGACGACAAGCCTATCAACTACACATTTACAACAAGAGTCAGACCAAAAGCCAGGCAGCCAACTACTCCCCGTTGCAAAGGTAACCCGGCTTATCAGAAGATATCGAGCTCTGGTTGTTGTGCAGTCTTATCAGCTGGTCTGAAACAATCCCCGTCAGCTTTCCAATCACAAATGAAGTGCTAGTCTGGCACCGGGGCTCTCAGGGGCTTGAAAGCTTTCAACAACCGTGTCTGGCATTTCAAGAGCCAAAGGGATAAGAGTTTCAATGAGCAATCAATGTTATCAGTGCTTCAGTCCATTCTTTGCGGATTTTATGGCCGTTCTTTTAAGAAAAAAATTGGGACCACTACTTCTAGTGTAGGTTGGGGTGGGGGAGTGGGGTGGGGGGATTGTTTTTGAAGTGGAGTAGTAGTAGGAGGAAGGAGAGAGGTGGTGGTGGTGGTGGTGGTGGTGGTGGTGGTGGTGGTGGTGGTGGTGGTGGTGGTGGTGGTGGTGTGTGTGTGTGTGTGTGTGTGTGGTGTGTGTGTGTGTGTGTGTGTGTGTGTGTGTGTATTGGGCATACTTTGTACTTGACGGGAAAAAACATTCAGTTGGCAAAACACCCCTGTAATCTAGAAACATTTCAAATTCAGGCCTTTCTGAATACTACTTCTGCTTCTTGTTGTTGCTGCTACTATTACTACCACCACCACCACCACCACCACCCCTACTTCTACTACCACCTTCCCCCTCACCACCTCCACCCCTACCACCAACACCACTACTTCTACTACCACCTCCACCCTCACCCCCTCCACCCCCACTACTACTACTACTACCACTACTACTAAATCGCACAATAAAATTATTTGCATTGTCAGCTCGTTTCAAATTAGACAATTAAAGTGGAAAGAAAGTGTATACAGGAAGGAAGGATATAAAGAAAGAAAAAAAGGAAGCACAAGTATATATTATGGCCACTGCATCATCAGCACAAACTATTTTATTTAAAAAATCATCTCAAAAAGTCCTGATTTTTCTGCTTTGGGTAATGGTGTTTCCTACCCTCACTCCTCATCCCTTTCTCCTCCCTCCTCTCGCCTTACCCTCATTGCACACGCTAAAGTACTATTTCATTCCTTCCTGCCTTACTCTTGCTGCACAAGTTAAAGTACTATTTCATTCCTGCCTTACTCTTGCTGCACAGGTTAAAGTACTATTTCATTCCTGCCTTACTCTTGCTGCACAAGTTAAAGTACTATTTCATTCCTTCCTGCCTTACTTTTGCTGCACAAGTTAAAGTACTATTTCATTCCTGCCTTACTCTTGCTGCACAGGTTAAAGGACAATTTCATTCCTGTCTTACATTCGTTGCACACGTTAAAGGACAATTTCACTCCCACTTCACCCTTGTTGCACACGTTTCAGGACAATTTCACTCTCACTTTACCCTTGCTGCACACGTTTAAGGACAATTTCACTCTCACTTTACCCTCGTTGCACACGTTAAAGGACAATTTCACTCTCACTTTACCCTTGCTGCACACGTTAAAGGACAATTTCACTCTCACTTTACCCTTGTTGCACACGTTAAAGGACAGTTTCACCTCGGACACACACATACACACACACACACACACACACACACACACACACACGAGTGCGCGCGCGCGCGTGCGCACGCACTCACGCACACTTGACACTGATATCAGTGGCCTTTTATCTCTGGGAGTAGGGTATGTGTCGACTAGAAATAGAAATTCACTGACAGCCAAAGAAGATAAGCTTGTATCAGGGAATGCAGCCCACTGGTCCTTTTTCCTTCTCTTTGAAGGGGGGGGGGGGGGGGAGCGGGGGCTGAACTTAGAATCCGACAATAATCAGTGTCCATTAGATGGCGTGGTGGTGGTGGGTGGGGAGTATTGTGCAGAGAGAATACGTGTGTGTCATCACTCTCATTGACAATTGTTATTGTTGCTGTTGTTGATGCTGCTGTTCACTTTTTGTTCCTTGGGGTTGTTTTTTTGTTTTTTGTTTCTTTTTCTTTACTTTATGGTTTTCGTTTTTGGATGGGTATAATCAACAGAGAAAGTCACTTAAAAAGAAGACCATTTCAACTGAAGCACACTTCCTTTACGTGATAAAAAAAAAGATCGATCAGCTTGATAGAAGGTGGTTCTCTACACTAACACTAGTCGCTGTGTTCTGATTGTACTGACATCCCAACGGAGATTGCTACGCAAACACGAGTCAAAGTCACGTCAAAATCCAGTCAATTTGACAAACCAATCGTCTTCTTAACATTATCACAATGGTAGACAATATTATAAGGGGGACAGGCTAGCTCAGTGATCAGAGCATTTGCTTTCCCCCAAGCTAGGGTTAAGCAGCATTGAGCGTGGTTACCGAGTAGATGGGTAACCATTTACGAGCCTTGACTTCAGTACAAGTCCCCCAGTTCACCCAGCTGTAAATGGGTACCTGCCCTTTTCAGGGACAGGGGAGGTAAAGCAGTGAGGGAGAGGAGATGGGCGCCGCCTTCAATATGCTGGCCCCTGGAGAAGCTGAGATCTCTTACACTTTGCTCCCCAACGACCACGTAGGTTATGGGAACAGGTTTACCTGTACCTAGATAAGAAAACAATAATGAAACGAAAAACAGCACCGTGATAGACTATGTTTTAGGTTTAAGAAACATACCCGGGGTGGAGGGGGGGGGGGGGGGGATGGTGATGGTGGTGAATAGTTTGGCTTTTACCCGACTATGGAGATATGGAAGATGGTGTTGTGGTGTGCAGAACACGATATACATGTTACCCCAACTCAGAAATGTATTGGGTTGAGCCAGTAACGTCAAGGAGACTGTCCTCTCAATTGTTGATTTATGGAAAAACTGTCAAGCTGCGATATACAAGGAGTTTCTAGAGCCATAAGCCTGAAATCGTGCTTATCACAAACTCTCTCTCTCTCTCTCTCCCACGCACACACATATATATATATATTATATATATATATATATATATATATATATATATATATATATATATATATATATATATACTTCCTGCAGTTCCTCGTTAAGGCGTCGAATTTACACACCCGTGAACATCCTTTCGTTTTTCTTCTCTTTAATTCTACTAGGTGGATGTTCCCGTGGGAAGAGAGAGAGAGAGAGAGAGAGAGAGAGAGAGAGAGAGAGAGAGAGAGAGAGAGAGAGAGCCCCCTACTTGCAAGGCTTTCTGATAGCACAGATCTGATGGCTGGTGACCATGGCGATGAGTGATGATGTCACGAGTTAGTTTAGCCAGTGGTGCCTGGTTTTTACCCCACAGAAGATGGCCAGATCCTGGTGATCGTTTTCTGTTTGACTTGTGCAGCAGTATTCACAAGAGGCAGAGGATCTAGCCACAGAAAGAACAGCTGAAATGAGAGATGGGCTCTGATGACGTGTGCTTTGCTGTTCGCTTTTGAAAATGACGCCCCATTATCCGACCCATTATTGACGGAGTTCGCGTTATCTCCCTTTTTGCTGAAACGTCACTTAGACGTCATTAGCCGGGTGATATCTCGTTTCCTTATAGTCTAGATCGTTTTCTCATAGTCTAGACTATTCTCTAGATCGTTTTAATAATAATAATAATAATAATAATAATGTATGGAATTTATATAGAGCTGAATCTTGTAAAGCAACAAATCAAAGCGCTCAATTTCCCACAAACTTCTCTGGCACAATCAATCCTGATGAGCGGACTGGAATGGCGGTCTCTGCTGATGTTGAGGTACAGCTGCAAGTTTCTGGACAGCCTCGGACACAGGTAGGTAGGTAGCTTCTCCTCTGTGTGCAGTTCAGAGATGGGTTTTCTCATATTCTAGACTGTTTTCTCATAGTCTAGATCGTTTTCTCATAGTCTAGATCGTTTTCTCATAGTATAGATCGTTTTCTCATATTCTAGACTGTTTTCTCATAGTCTAGCTCGTTTTCTCATAGTCTAGCTCGTTTTCTCATAGTCTAGCACGTTTTCTCAGAGTCTAGATCGTTTTCTCAGTCTACATCACTAAATCATAGTCTACATCACTAAACCATAGTCTACATCACTAAATCATAGTCTATATCACTAAATCATAGTCTACATCACTAAATCATAGTCTACATCACTAAATCATAGTTTAGACTGTTTTCTCATAGTCTAGATAGTTTTCTCATAGTCTAGATCATTTTCTCATATTCTAGATCGTTTTCTCAAAGTCTACACTTATCACTTTATCATAGTCCAGATTGTTTTATCTAGATCGTTTTCTCATCGTCTACATCGTTTTCTCATCGTCTAGATCGTTTTCTCATAGTCTACATAGTTTTCTCCCCTGCTCTTTCTCGGGGGTGGCCCGTCATTCGGGCGAAGATCGCGCAGCTCACCTTTGAGATGTGGGGAAGGGGACAGTATAATCCAAATCCAAAAGGGGATTATTGATGAAAAGAAAATGCCTACCATTAGCCATGAGCACACAAACAAGAGCGTTGTCTGTTCAAACAACACACTAATACAATGGACCAACAGTAATTTGTCTCAACCATGATTATGATTCCTACCAATCTGTGGGTCTCAGTGTGCCGATAGCTAATTTTTGGCTGTAGATGTTGCGCGACCTTGACCTCTCCTCTGAGTTTTTGTAAGCGCTACAAGTAGCGAGCTGGAGATCCAACACTTGAAATCTCAACGATTAACATACATTTTCAAGATTTTTTTGTTTCAGAGGTAAGTATTGCTGCTGTTCTTTTGGATGGGAGATGAATGTGTTAGCTGTATGAAGAAACGCTACACAATACCACATCAAATGATTATAAGCAAAGAATGAATACAATGGAAGTGGTTTTTTTAAATGCCATACGAAGTGTTTTGGGGTCTACAGGTATATGTCAAGTCAAACATTTTTTGAATGATCCCATTAAGGTCAGTTACAAATAGGATTTACTGACAGGCACACGCATTGGTAAGGAATCGTATGGTTAAGAAAGCTTACTGTTAGTACATGTGGTTATAGTGTGCTGTTTGTGAACAGACAAAACTCTTGTCTGTGGCCTGTGGTAGGCATTTTCTTTTAACCCCTTTGTGACGATACTGTCCCCCCACCCTCCCCACGTGTCAAGTGACCAGCTTGCACGTCTTCTTGTAACACACAAGCCAAGAGCTTGTGGTTCCGCCCAGTGTTTGTAGAGTTGATTGTCGACACATGTATTCCATGGCTGGTGACAGAGCACTCTCCCGTGTTGTCAAGCGCTCTGAGAACTCCCCTTCAAAGTCCGGTATTCACACACACACACACACACCCACGCACGCACACAAACCACACAGTGTGCGTGCGCGTGTGTGTTTTCTTTCTTTTTTATCCTCTGTTTCTATTTTTCTTTTGGAGTTAGTTTTATTATTAATGGTTATGGTAATAATGCAGTTAGATACTATTGATCAAGTTGTTTTTTGTTCCTAGATAGATGGCTTGATGAAAAAAAAGCAAATGCATTGCTTATTCAATGTACCATCTGGAAATAAAAATTTGACTTGACTTGACCACCATCACCAACAGCAACACCACCACCCCCACTACCAACACACACACACACACACACGCGCGCGCGCGCGCGCGCTCGCACGCACGCACACAGAGAGTTATGCAGGCTGATGGAGTTTTCGTTTATTATTTTAACTATCTTTTAAAAACAAATGTATAATCTCCACACATCAACAACCCACAGAAACACATGCCCACTCCGCCCACATTCGGGTAAATCCACGCTTTTCCTAAACACATACATCATCAACTGTCCCGATTACGGCGAAATGGCTGAAACAAAAGGATCTCAAAACTCGTTATTTTGTGATTGACTGCGGCTAAAAACAAACTAGTACAATCAGTAGCGGAGGAAAACAGTGCATAAACCAGTTACAATCTTGCAATAACGTGTAAATAGCATTTCACAGAACCATTACACACACACACACACACACACACACAAGAACCAGCCATTCTTAAAAAAATATTTCTATGGCAGCCATTAAAAACAAAAAAGAACCATTACCTCTGTTCCCAACTGACACACGGGTTTCGCCCCCTGGATGAACCTTGTCCAATACCTACCGATGGTTTAGTTTAACCTTTCCATGTACTTTACAGCAACAAAGCACAGATTTTAAAAAATCGAAAATCGTAGCAAAGTGGGTTACATGATAAAAAGAGTTCTTGAAGACATGATTTGTTTTTCAGATATAAAAGTCACGCAAAAACATATGCACAGAGGCTGAAGCGTATACTACAGAGATAATGTTGTTCTTACCGATCATTGAACAACTGGTTTACAACCAACTTAAGTATATTCGCATTGTTTTGCTGAAAACTCCACAACATACAAATAAAATACAAAACGTTCTTCATTTGCACATCTGTTGTTTAAAATAATTCACTGCGCAAGAAAAAGCATCGGTCTCCAAAGCTCTGCAACACTCACACCCTTAACCATTGTAAATTGTCACTGCCATATAAAAATACTTATAAGAAAAAAAAACAACCCTCTGCATTTTCCTGGAATCGGTACCAATATATCATTCAGAAACTCACATTTATCATAGGCAATGATTTAGCCACTACGTTAACAGTTTTGTAACGGAGTTAAATATTAAGACAAAGTTGATCAATCGTGTCTTCTTTACACACATACTATCATCACGTTTCCTCACACAATCATCATTTTTTGTTCTCTCTTACAAAGTAGGCACTCTTTCTAAGTAAGTGCATTCGTGCAAGATCTGACAAAACAGAAGACACAGCACTCTGAACCCAAAGACCCTGAAAGAAACCACGGCCACGAAAGACTTGTCCCTGGATCAATTCTGTTTTTAAAAAAAGACACTCCCACAGGGAAACAGAATACACAATCAAACAGGGAACAAAGTATTAGGTGGGGGCAACTACTCTTGTAATGACATACTCTCCCCCAGGGAGAACAGCCCGACTTTCACGAAGAGAAGTCTGCTGTCACTAAATGTCGTAAGCAAACCATCTGTCATATAAAATTGAACTCGTAGCAGCCACCCCCCCCCCCCTCCGCGATAAACTGTTAAAAACAACACCCCCACCCCACTATCCCACCCGCCCCTTCACCCTTGTTGAATATGCAACATCACCAACAGTAGTTGATCACACACTGTGCCCTTCGATTTAGCAATCTTCTTCAAAGAAGCAGACTATTCCCCGCAAAGATCCCATACTTGCATCACAAGTTCTGCACATCACACTCCTATGAACTTGGCTGAGCTCCGTTTTCAATCATCACCCTCTGAAAAAAAGGCTACAGTGATTGTACTTTTTCTCAAAACATGGGTAAAATTCAAACATTTTGCTTTCGAGAGAACAAGTTGAGCTTTTTGAAAAGATGTTGCAACGACCTGAGCTAAGATTAGAAAACAGTGCATTAACGCTTAGCCGCATGCGGCGAAAAATTGATGCTGCCTTTTATTTCCTGAACATTTTTCCTTAAACACAATCATTCACACAGTACACATATACTTCTGCTATATACTGTCATACTGACTATGGCTAACGGTACAGACCGACGGATGGTCGGAAAGGAAACAAAAATCAATGGGTTTTTTTTTGTTCACAGCTGAAGGGAGACTATTACACATCACATAGAACCTGAAAGTTAGGTTGCTTCCCCTTACCTTTGCGTTATAATTCGCGGTCGCAGTCTGAGAATATCTGAAAGTGCGTAAAGATTGCCCCCCCCCCCCCCCCCCTTTTTTTTAAAATTTACTTTAAATTTGTAGGGTTGTTTTTTTTGCCGGTTCATAAGCAGAAAGGTTTTCGTATCTTTGTGGCCTTCTACATGTGTGTGTGTGTGTGTGTGTGTGTGTGTGTGTGTGTGTGTGTGTGTGTGTTACATTTTTTAGCAAGCGCATGGCACACACACACACACACACATGCATGCATGCACGCACATACACACATTTTTTTTAAACGCCCCTCCCCCTTCACACACACACACACACACACACACACCCGTCAGGCCAGACGCAGGAAAGTTCCAATTTCCAGTTCACTACCTCCACAAAGGCAAGCACACAGTCTCCGATATCGATCGATACACAGTCACTCTTTCTTTCCTATCCTTCCTTCCTTCCTTCCCATCAGTATACTACACCCAAGCCTGCCATGCATATATGTGCCCCAAAACAACAACAACAAGTTAATAACATTAATCCAACAACTACAACAATAATTATTTTCTTACAACATCACCTGAGCCCATCACAGATTTGAAACTCACAACAGCAAAAAAAAACCCAAACAAGTTAATACCATGTAGATCACTACCAGAACAACAACATAACTTTACTACATCTGATCTGATCACAAGAGGTGAAAACCTCCTTCCCAACTTGTTGAAGAGTATATTAATAGCATAAAGGTAAAGGTAAAGGAGTCCCATAACCTATAAGGTCGTAGGGGAGTGAGGCGCCAAAGAGCACTTCTCTAGGGGCTAGCATATTGAGGGCGGCGCCCACCTCCTCTCCCTCGCTGCTTTACCTTCCCTGACCCTACAGAGGCAGGTACCCATTTACAGCTGGATGAACGGGGCACTGTACTGAAGCCAAGGCGCGCAAACGGTCACCCATCCAACTGGTAACCACGCTTGACGCTGTTTAACTTGGCTGGGGGAAAGCGAGTGCTCCGACCACTTGATTAATAGCATAGCCTTTACTATATTTCCTCGCTTCCATTTTCTGACTGATTCTGCCACAAACAGCGGACATACAAAAGTGTGCCAGCAACATCACAGCAGCTATGCACGTGAAAGAAGCAGTCGTCACGGGGCAGCTAGCTGTGTCTCGTATATACATACCACTGTTGTTGAAGTTGGGCACTCCCCAGTTTAACAGTCAAAGGTTGTTTTTTTACCCACAATACGCACTGTGTCCCTCTCATCAATCTTGGGACGCAGTGTGAGACTGTATGATAGATACACACTGGATAAGAAGCGTGCGCTCGGGGATGTTTTCAAGTATTTCGCCACTCAGGCAGCCATGCTTCGACTTCAGAGGATAAACTGTTGTGGTGGGGAAGGCGTGTATTCAATCAATCCTCAGAATGTCGGATAAGGTTAGGTGTAACGCATCATCGGCGATCTCCACGGTTTCGTTTTCTTATCCACGGAATAAGCTCACCACTACTGAAGTATGTGTGTAGAGTTAGTTACCTGTAAGATATCTTCCAGTGGAAAGGGAACACTATGTTTCTGATTTTTTTTCTCTCCAGAAAACAGCAAGGGAGGAAAACAAGTGTAGGTAACCACTGACAACTTCTCCATCGGTTTGGACATTATTTATCACAGATTCAATAATAATAAAAAAAAACCCAAACAAACGAAAACAGTATCTTTCAATGACAGCATTTAAATTCATTTTTGAGTAAGGACCATGCCTTTGGCCTGACCTGACTTGAGTTTCGGCTCCTGAATGTAGCCTTTGTCAGAGGTCCTGGCCGTAATAGAAGCTTCACTCTCGGTGGTACCTTACAGCAAGACACTTTTCAGAATTTACCTTTTTATCTGTATCTGGCTCTTTTTTACGTAAGAACAGTAGAGATTGCCAGTGTCGTCATACCTAACTCAAGGGAAAGGAGAATAGAACATTCCCTATTCCCTTGTACAAGGGAGATAAGTGGAACAGGGCTGTTAACGCTCTCGTGACACTTCTGGGAAAGTCCAGTCCCTATTTTATATCTGAAGACAAATCAGTTATGACAGATTGGTTTGATAATTCCCCCCCAAATACAACACACCTTAAACACCATCACAACAATCTTCCTATTCACGGAACAGTTCGCTTGTAACGCGCTATAATGTTTGATACAGAACATCAGTCGGTATACCACATCACCATAAATACATCCTCTGGGTAAAGGTATACCTCTATACTTTTTCTGTATATCACCATATTATTTTATAGCTGGGCGAATTCACTGGGTGCACGTGTACATAGATTTGTTTTCCTTCACACACGCGCTCATGCACACGCGCTCACGCGCACGCGCCCGCGCGCACACACACACACACACATACACACACACACACACCCGTGTGCGAACGCACGCAAAACATCCTCTTCCGCTTTTCGTAAGAGTAGGCCATTGTATGCAGGTGGCAACAGATGACAAAATTTACAAAACGGCATAAAACACGGGGACTAGATGTAAACATGCACATAAGTGCTTATTCCATTATCCTCGATATAAAAGAATAACATAAATAAATAAATAAACAAAACACACACTCTCTCTCTCTCTCACACCATACCACCAAAGCTTATCCTTCCACGACACACGCATTACTCTCCTCTATCACGCTACGCCTCATTCGCTGGGAACGGTTGAAATGCTATACTTCCCTGTGTTTAATAATCATACACGTCTCAGCCAGCACACCGAGCCAGTCCCTGGGAAGACAATGACTGAGACATGGGAGTGGAAAGATCCCTGCATATGATAGGAGAAGTTTTGGGTGCAGGCCTCTCTCCCTTTTTTTTTTCCTTCTGTCCTGCACTCAGTGCCAATATGAACAACAATCACGGAACGGGTAATTATGATACCCTAGTCCTGTCTGGAATCGGTCACTGCTGCACAGATACTCGATCTTGATCCCCAACAGCGAACGTGGTGTAGGCCTGTAGCCTGTGGTCACGAATCAATCCCCAAAGCCAAATCATAAAATTAATTCGCCAGTTATTTCGAATTGGTAATGGTCGAGAGAGAGAGAGGGGAGAGAGAGAGAGAGAGAGAGAGAGAGAGAGAGGAGAGAGAGAGAGAGAGAGGGGGGGGGGGGAGAGAGAGAGAGAAATATGTGTGTGTGTGTATGTGTGTGTGTGTGTGCGCGCGCGCGCGCGTGTGTGTATGCGCTTGTGCGTGTGCGTGCATTTATGTTCATTCATGTGCACCATTTAAGTGTAAGCGCCAATTCTTCCCACACAGCGCATCTGTGGTTATGTTGAAATATAATTAGTGTTCCCAGTGTTTTTGCAGCAGTCATTCAAAACACACACACACACACACACACACACACACACACACACACACACACACACACACACACACACTTCTGTTCATTCATCATTCCTGCGCATATGTTCACATAATTATTGTTCCCAATGATATCGCAGCATCGTTCAAATCAAAACAAAACACACACCACTTCTATTTTCCTGATTATTTAACGAAACAAGTACCCACATTGGCAACTACGCTAACCGCCTAAACCCAACGTTTATGTCAAGATCGTGACAGCATATGTATGTATGGCTTGATGTCAGCCACATCCTCGCCCTCCTCTAAGGGCATATTATACATTTAAAAAAAGAAATACAAAATCAAAACATCACAGTTCTGCGCCGCCGTAAAAAGGGTGTGATATGGATGGGTGCCTGTGACGCCATCACCGGACAGGACAGGACTGGATGGATGGATGGATGGACACGGACGTGGACATACAGGAGTGTGTCCGGGCAACGTGTACGCTACTATGTACATTAAGACTTCTTTCGCCACACATCACCAGAACAACCGCCTCACACTACACAGAACGTCACACACACACACATACGCACGCACGCGCGCACACACACACACACGCACACACACACAATATCACAACTGTGAAAAGACGTTAAATGAATTTGAACACACACACGTACGCACACACGCGCACGCACACACGCTTGTCTATAACTAAAGAAAGAGGAAAACAGCCCAAAAGGGGCACGGAGTGAGAAGGAAGTGAAAACATTTTTTTTCTTTTTAAAAAATGAAACAACCTCCCCTTCTTGTAAGAAAGGAATAAGTACTAAAAACATATATTTTCCGAAATAAATAAAAAGTATGATTTTTCTATATATAAAAAGCCAACTTTTGGCCTGATAGGTACAACATACATTAATATCTCACTGACCTTCTGGCTTATATGAGCTCAGATATAGCTATCATATTAATTAATGTCGGCAAATTGTAGCGCACATAGTAGAGAGATGATTTGTCTACAGAAGTCTGAATGATATCAGTCACTTTAAAAAAAGGACTTGTTTTCATAATTTTCATCGTGAAAAGAGAAGTTGTGTACCTTAAGTATGCTTCATGTCTGGTAAACTAAGCATTTGTTTCGTTCATCAAATTCATAGTTCACCCCTCGACCTCAAGATCGAAAGTGAGATCTTAAACAGAACTATGAGATCTTAAAGAGAATCAAGAACGCCCTCTCTATATATTGTTTCTTACCCAGGATATCTTAGACACAACCTAGAAGATCTTAAACACAACCTAGGAGATCTTAAACAAAACCTAGAATATCTTAACAGAACCTAGAATATCTTAAACAGAACCTAGAATATCTTAAATATAAACCTAAGAGATCTTAAACACAAACCTAAGAGATCTTAAACAGAACTTGAGAGATCTTAAACACAAACCTAAGGAGATCGTAAACAGGAATTTACAGATCTTTTAACAGAACTTGAGAGATCTTAAACAGAACTTGAGAGATCTTGAGAGATATTAAACACAAACCTAACTAAGGAGATCGTAAACAGAAATTTACAGATCTTTAACAGAACTTGAGAGATCTGAATCACAAGCCTCAGAGATCTTAAACAGAACCTAACAGATCTTAATGAGAACCAAGAACGCTCATATCCTCTCTCTCTCTCTCTCTCTCTCTCTCTCTCTCTCTCCGTTTCCTTCCTTGATATCGTACCGCTTTGTTTCACGTTACCCTCTGACACTAAACAATTTTTTCCCCCTCTATTTGGCGCTAACAGTCTTTTCTCCAGACACGGACCGCCCCAGGCTTACTACTACACGTCTATCTGTTGCACCACCGCGGAGACCAGGGCCTGTAGATCGGAACTCCGGGACCGCCCGGCCGCTAAGACCTCCTCGTGGTTGGCCACGGTCTGGGCCTCGTAGCCGCTGATCATGATGTTGGTGATGAGGCTCATGCCCAGCACCCGCATGCCCGCGTGGCGCGCCACCAACACCTCGGGTACTGTGCTCATGCCTGCAAAGGTACAAGAGAAGGTGGAAACGTGTAGGCTGATGAATCATGATGTCCTGGGCTTTATCACAGTTCTTGATTAAACCATTGACGCTGGGGGGCAACAGCAAGGTGAGAGGCTGTATGACCGGCGGCTTTTCCACTCATGGAACTCCACTTTACAGCTTAGTCTTTAGTGATCGACTATGACTCTCTGACTAGGAGGCTTGACTCGCACAGTCCTTTATGTGCTGCAGCCCTGGGGGCTGGTTGGCCTTTGGAGAACATCTCCAACGCTGACTGTCCTTATGCCCACTTGGCCGAGAGAGTGGGGATGTGCTGTGGGCAAGGCATCTCCACTATAATCAAATTTCTGCCCAGTTTCCAAAACAGCAGCTGTCTCCTCTGCTGTTTTGGAGGTCATCGTCGGACACGACGGACAAACATACAAAAGTGCAGTGTGTTGTGTTGTATTATTTTGTAGTGTATCGTGTTGTGTTGTATTGTATCGTGTGGAATTGTATTGTATGGTATTGTACTGTATTATTCTGTTTTATTTTGCGTATTGTGTTGTATTGTATTGTGTACCACTTTAAGTCATGGCAGATTCCTCTTGCGTGAAATTCGGGTTGCTCTCCCCGGGGAGAGCGCGTGGCCACAAGAGCAGCGCCACCCATTATTTTCTTTTCTTTTCCTGTCTGCCTGTATAATTATTTGTTTCCCTATCAGAGTGGCTTTTTCAACAGAATTTTGCCAGGGACAACTCTCTTGTTGCTGTGGGTTCTTTTACGTGCGCTAAATGCGTGTTGTACCCAGGACCTCGGTTTATCGTCTCATCCGAAAGACTAGCACCCAGATCAACACCCACGGTGTCGTGGATGGGGAGAAAGTTTCGGGCACAAACAGGGTCCGAACCACCATACAGCACTTCAAACCCGGACTTTCACTTTCTAGGCAGGTGCGTTACCTCTAGACCACCGATCCACCAGTTAGGATGGGTGTGTGAATGGGTGGTTGGGGTGGTTAGTTGGTTAGTTGGGTGAGTAAGTGTGTTGGTTGGTTGGTTGGTTGGCTGGCTGGTGGATGGATGAATGAGCTGGTTGGCTGATTGGTTTCTTTTGACATGGTGTATTGGCTGGTACGGAGATTAGCAAGCCAGGCTGGGGCTAGTGTTTAGTTACTGGTTGGCTGGCTGGCTGGCTGGCTGGTTGGCTGGCTGGCTTCGTCTTTTGGGTGCTTCTGCTCTCACTGGCTGGTGAAGTGATCAGTTCCACAATAACAAAAAGAGTGTTTTGATTGGCCGCTTTCTCGGTGAATAGTTAGACTAACGAGAGTGATCGGTTACTGTATTTGTTGGTAGGTTAGCTGACTGGTATTCTTTTGGCTTGTGGACATGATGGTGACCCCGTGGCTTGGCGAGGCTGGTATAACAATTTTCTCCAGAAACGTTTTCAGCTAAACAGCATGATTGGGGGTTTTCAGCTAAACAGCATGTTTGGGGGTTTTCAGCTAAACAGCATGTTTGGGGGTTTTCAGCTAAACAGCATGTTTGGGGGTTTTCAGATAAACAGCATGTTTGGGGGTTTTCAGATAAACAGCATGTTTGGGGGTTTTCAGATAAACAGCATGTTTGGGGGTTTTCAGATAAACAGCATGATTGTGGGGTTTTCAGCTAAACAGCATGATTGGGTGTTGTACAGCTAAACAGCATGATTGTGGGGTTTTCAGCTAAACAGCATGATTGGGTGTTGTACAGCTAAACAGCGTGTTTGGGGTTTTTCAGCTAAACAGCTTGTTTGGGGGTTTTAAGCTTAACAGCATGATTGGGTGTTGTACAGCTAAACAGCGTGTTTGGGGTTTTTCAGCTAAACAGCTTGTTTGGGGGTTTTAGCTAAACAGCATGATTGGGTGTTGTACAGCTAAACAGCGTGTTTGGGGGTTTTCAGCTAAACAGCATGTTTGGGTGTTGTTCAGCTAAACAGCATGTTTGGGGGGTTTCAGCTAAACAGCATGATTGAGAGGTATTGATAAAATAGTATTTAATCTCCAAAATTTGACAGACTTGCATGCACTTTGCTCACGTTGCGTTAATTTTTCATTGATGTGTTTACTTTTTTCTGTCATCAAAATGCCGTGCGTGCAATTGTACTGCCGTGTTTTTCTTCTTAGAAGAACAAGTCTGTATAAACTATGCTGTACTGAAATTGACTCACAGTACAATTATGTTCAACCTTTTAAAATAAAACTTTCCCTCTTCTTCGGGCGTTGCTTGCAACAACAACAACAAATAAACAAGGTACTGATTACCTCCATGGCAAGAGAACACACAACATAACCACATGGATATTTTACGATACATTTTTTTTCCAATCTCGAATCCGGACTCACCACATGCATCTACGCCAGCCATACGTAAAAACCTGGCCTCAGCCACCGTCTCGTAGTTGGGGCCTACCAGGCAGCAGTATACGCCTTCACGGAGGAAGGAGTCGTAGCCCATCTTTTTGCCCAGAGCCTTCGTTTGGTCACGGAGCTTCCTGTCGTAGGCATCCGACATGGCCGGGAAGCGAGGGCCGAATCTGCACAGTCCAGGTTTTGAGTGAATGAAGGTTCGAGCCGTATCTTAACGAAGCAAAAGAAAAGAAAAAAGGAAACAGTTATACTTCAACAGAGTGTTGTAATTGTCGTAAGCCGAAACTGGGTTAACTGTCTGTAATGGAGATGGTTGGGTTGTATTGTATTGTGCTGTCTCGTGTTATACTGGGTTGTGTTGTGCTGTGTTGTGTTGCCTTGTATAGCATGGTGGTGTGATGTGTTGCATTAGACTGTACTGTGTTGCATTATATTGTATTGTAATGTGTTGTATTGTAATGCTCCTTTCCCCAGGTAGAAACACATTGTCCTAAGAGTAGTGCCATCCATAATGTTACAATTTATTTTTCGATCTATATGTATAATTTGTTTCCCTATCATAGGGATTTTTTTGGTCTACAGAATTTTACCAGAAACGTGTACTGTACTGCATGTATACCACTGTCAATCACGGCAGATTTCTCTTTCGTGCAATTTGGGCTGCTCTTCCCTGGGAGAGCACGTCAGCACAAGAGCACTCCCCCATCCTTCCCCTCCCCCCACCCCGTTCTCCATGTTTATACTTTTTTTTTTGTCCCTGCTTGCAGATATAATTGTTTCCCTATTGTCTCCAATTTTGTGAGGATTAATCGCCAGGGGCACCTTTCTAGTTGTCGTGGATTCTTTCATGTGCATCGTGTTGTGCGTATTACTGTATTAGAGTCCCAGTGGAGTCATTCAAATTTGGGGATGTACCGTCACCCAACCATCACCAGTGTACAAGCGACTCCCCCGTACGTGCATCACCAAGCCAAACCCCTCCTTCAATCAATCAAGCCCAGCCCACCCAGCCCCTGTGTGGCTGCACTCACTCACTTGTCGTCATTGGGGCCCACCAGAGGGTTGACGCCGGCGAAGCCAGCCGCGTTGAAATGGTCCTTGAGGATCATGACGTCGCCCACGCTGAAGGACTCATTGAGGCCTCCCGCCGCGTTGGTGACGATCAGCACCTCCACCCCCATCAGCTTCATCGTCCGCACCGGGATGGCCAGCTGCGAACCACCATGACACGGCAACTCTGATGAGTGTGGGTTTTTTTTTCCATTTCTGTTAGCATTAGGCAGATACTACTACTACTACTACTACTACTTACTACTAAATGGAATTTATATAGCGCTATATCTTGCAGAGACAAATCAAAGATGTAGACAGAATCACCAGCACGAGAATTCTTATGAGTGGGTTTCTTTCTTCCATTTTTGTTACGATCAGGCGCTTGTTGACACAGTTACATAAGAATACTTTGTTTTGTTTCATATTCCCACGATCAAAGTATTCCCCGCTGTATGTGAAAGCTTAACACTGCATCAGCTAAAGGGCCATGAAATTTTTCGAAATTGAAGTCGCATTCCACAAACATTCAGAACTGGTCCAAACACAATAGATAGATTCTGTAAACTGTCCTGAGTAGTACTGAAAGCCAGGGGGTAAAACTGATCACGCGCGTGTCTAATTCTCTACTATCTGATGAAAATCAAATGTCATGCCTTGTCTTCACAGCTCAGCCTAACACTGAGGTCCCTTCAGAGTTGTCGCCTTGTTGACCGACAAATTTCACGCCTTCCCCCCCCCCCTCCCCCTCCCCCAAAATCATAGGCTGAAATCCTAGAGGACAGAACCTAGCAATAGATCACAGTGTTCCAGTCAACCAGCAGTGAATCAAAATAACCTAGGAGACTTTTTTAAAATTTGATAACCAGCCTTGACACCAAATTCTTTTTGCTTTAGAATGTCACAATGAATAGACCCAATGATACATGAATATATGCACAAACTATCCTGCAAAATAGTAGACTGATATCTAAAAAAAACCCATCAGGAACATTCATAAAGGTTCATTCAACAAGCAAAAATTATCGAAATATTGTCTTGAATCTGTGCTGTTTAGTTTGCATCGCCTACTTCGTGTTTTGGGATACTTCGTGTTTTGGGAGAAAGGTTAGACAGGGAAAGGGTATCCAGGGCGTTTATCAATAGAACACAGGTCTAGGCATTATGTTAGATCACAGGTCTGCTCATAGTGTTAGAACACAGGTCTGCTCATAGTGTTAGAACACAGGTCTGCTCATAGTGTTAGAACACAGGTCTAGGCATTATGTTAGAGCACAGGTCTAGGCATTATGTTAGATCACAGGTCTGCTCATAGTGTTAGAACACAGGTCTGCTCATAGTGTTAGAACACAGGTCTGCTCATTATGTTAGAACACAGGTCTAGGCATTATGTTAGAGCACAGGTCTGCACATTATGTTAGAGCACAGGTCTGCACATTATGTTAGAACACAGGTCTGCACATTATGTTAGAACACAGGTCTGCACATTATGTTAGATCACAGGTCTGCACATTATGTTAGAACACAGGTCTGCACATTATGTTAGATCACAGGTCTGCACATTATGTTAGAACACAGGTCTGGCATTATGTTAGATCACAGGTCTGCACATAGTGTTAGAACACAGGTCTAGGCATTATGTTAGATCACAGGTCTGCACATTATGTTAGATCACAGGTCTGCACATTATGTTAGATCACAGGTCTAAGCGTTAGAGGGTTTTTAATTTGATCTTAACGGTTATTTTATTTTTTAGAACACACACACGCACGCAAGCACGCACACACACACGCACGCACACACACACAAACACCCCCCCCCACCACACACACACACGACACAGGAGCAAACAAAATTAATTTCATAGCATGGAGACCCTGTCTGCTACCACTAAGACGTGATCTTGACAAACAGACCAGTACTACCAGCCAATGTCGGTGAGCTAAGGTTTTACAATGACGGCAATAGCTGACCTTGTACACTGCCCACTGGCTGTTCCAGTTCATTGATTGCCAGACCTTCTTAATTTTAAAAGAAAAGTAACCCTTCTCTGGACCACAGACATGGAAGAAAATAGGATAGATTTCTCTTTTCATCCTCAGGGAACTCAGTGATCAAATATATTACATTCTTCGACTTCAAATATTAGTCTCTCAAAAACGGACTAGTTCGAGCTAGTTGGCGGCTCTAGTAGATTCAGAGTAGCAATTTTTCTTAAAGGTCAACTTCTGCTCAGATGTACCACTGCTTTGACTTTCTGTTCCGTGTTTGTTTTACACAGGTACAGCGCTGAGGGCAAATCAGCAATCGCGCCCAAGAAGCCAGAAATTCATACAAGCAAGCAGAGGATTAGGGAACCTGTGCGGTGTACAGCCTCAGCTGATTAAAAATTTGACGAGGTGACAGCCCTGATATGGCCTCTGTGGTCGGTGGGGCTATAAACAACAGGATTGGATTGGATTGGCACCCTCAGCTTCCTCAGCACACTGATGATGCAGTTAGTAGTCAGTCAAGTGCATGCTGAGTCGATCTCCTGGCAATGTTCTGTTGCGGTGCAATGCTGTAGCCGGATTAATCCATAGATAAAACTAACAACATGTCAAATCTGCAAGTTCCAGGTTTCGCTACTCGCAAAATCTTGTTTCCCGTGAACAGTCAATCGTTAGTTTCAGCTTTGTTGTATGGTAAAAGTGATAACAGTTAATAAGATAATCACAGAACACTTGCATCTGTAGGGCAATTTATCTTGCTGTCCGAAAGGTTCAATTTTAAAAGATCCATTTCTATTGCTTTTAATTATATCTTGACTGATACTGTGTTTACCATTTCCGTTCAAAGCACGTTCGCATGTGCCCATGTGCTCTCTCTCTCTCTCTCTCTCTCTCTCTCCCCTTCTCTCTCCAAAAACAACAACAACACAAAACAACTAAAAGCAACAAACCAACAACAAAAAACATTCAGTAAATAATGACTTGCTTCCACTTAAAAACTACTGTGATTGGAAAAAAATACAAACCAGACTTGAATTTAAGTTTCTCAGTGTCAGTGAGGTGTACAGAGATTTGTGTTGTTTGAAGCAGTCCAACTCCTGTGGTGTGGATGATTTAGACAGTATAATTTTAAGGATATCTGCCCCCATAATTGCTGAATATCTTACTTATATTTACAACCTCTGCATTGAAAAATGTTCCCATCCTCAAATGTTTAAAGACGCCAAAGTGATTCCAATCTTTAAATCTGGTGATTCTAACGACCCGTCTAACTACAGGTCTATACCAATTCTGCCTACTTTGTCTAAACCACTAGAAAAACATCTAAATCACAATCTCCTATTACACTTTACATTGCACAACTTGCTCCACCCGAATCAAAGTGGGTTCAGAGAAAATCATTCCTGTCATACAGCTCTCAGCAATGTATCAGAACAGTAGCACTTAAATATAAACAATGATCTTGTAACAGGAGCAGCCTTCGTGGACTTTGCCAAAGCCTTTGATATCACTGACCACAATCTTCTCTTAAGGAAACTTACCATCTATGACTTAGCATCCAAATCACTTAAACTACAGTAACTAACTTCTTTCCTAACTAATAGAAGACAAGCAGTTTTTCAAGACTCGTTAGTATCCTCATTAATGCCCATAAGATACGGTGTTCCCCAGGGATCTGTTCTAGGCCCAATCCTGTTTACAATCTATGTCAATGACCTTCCATTGTGCCTTTCTTCTTCTTGTGAATTATTTGCTGACGATACAACCTTGAACAGTGCAGGCAAAGAAGTGAAATTAGTATACAATGATCTTCAAAATGATATTGATAAACTTGTAATATGGACTGATTATAACCACATGGCCCTACATCCAAACAAATCTAAATTACTGGAAGTTACAACACGCCAAAAACGTCAAAATAATTATTAAAGCTATCTCAAATAACATAAATGTACTAAAAGTTCGTAATAATGTACCAGAAGTCAATTCGCATAGATTGCTTGGGCTTAACAATGACAATAACTTGTTATAGTCATGTCCATACCCTGTCTAAGAAAATATAGCCCCAAACTGTTTCAGCTTAATAGAATTAAGCCAAACCTTCTTGATCTTCCTACCAGAAAATTATTTTTCTATGCATATATTCAAACTGACATTGATTATACTTCAACATGCTGGGACTTGGCTTGTAGGAATTGCTTGAAACCCTTGGAAAGTATATACAGACGTTTGCTAAAACTAATTCTTTGCATATCACCTTCTTTAGATGGCATTACGAAGAGCTCAATATTCTTCCCTTTGGTATGAGATGCCGATATAATAAAGGCATATTTATGCATAAAATCATGGGCAATATTTCCCCTGCATACTTTTGTGAAAGATTTGTACATAAAACATTCGTGATAAAATTACCCTTGTTATCCCTCGCCCAGGAACTGATCTTTTTATGACATCCCTTGTACATTCTGGTAGCAGACTATGGAACGAAATCCCCTCCTTTATCAAAAGCGAAAGCAGTTTGACTTCATTCAATAGAGCCTACTACAATTATATGTTCGAAATGTTTTAGACTTTTCCTGACAAGAATGACACGAAATTTCATATTATGTGAAATGTAAGTTCTTTCTTTGTTTTGTTGTTGCCTTTTAAATAATTTTTTTTGGTTCTTTTATTCACTTCTGGACTACATATCCACTCTGCGTCCATTATTAGGCTCTGTGCTTGACAAAGTTGTGTGCTTGCCGTGCTGTGTGTGTGTGTGTGTGTGTAAACAGTCTGCAAGAGCATACTGAAGTTTGTGTGCTCTCTCTCTCTTCTGATATTGTGTGGGATAATAGGGTGAGAGTATTGCGAAGGACTTCTCACTACAGTCATGTGTTTGTAATTTTGCTTCCCTATGATAGTTCGCTTGTTGTCAAGCCATTTGCTGTCTTGGTAATCAGTTGTTGATTTTGATGATTTTGTGTAAACTGTTTATTGTCCAGTTGCCGTTAATTTGTGTCTGTGCATGTCTGTCAGTAATATAGACTTACATTTGCCTATGTGTGGGAAATAGTTATTACTATTGTTTATGCATTTATTTCTTAAGTAGTTATTATTCATTTTTAATTTTCTTGTTTGTTTAATTGTTTATTTTCCCCACTTTTTATGAGGGCCTGGTGCAAAGAAGCCACTGGCTTATCCAAGTACCCTCATTAAAAGATTCGAGTTCGAGTTCGAGTTCTCTCTCTCTCTCTCTCTCTCTCTCTCTCTCTCTCTCTCTCTCTCTCTCTCTCTCTTATACACACACACACACACAACACCATACGCGCGCGCACACACACACACTCACACATCTGCGCGTGCCCTCGCATGCACACATACACAAACAAGCACACATACACAAGCATGTCCACATAGACAGACATGGATGTTGCCCACAGACACACATGCGCACTTCACATCCATGCTGAGTAAATGGACAAGGAAGAGAGATCTGCAACCTCAAAATGTGGAATATTTCATGCGGTTCTATTAATTTTTGGTGTAGACATGTCGCAGCCTATCTTGCAATAAGTGTTGCCTTGTATTGCCATGATACGTCTATCCCCTTATTTATTGTTGTTTACTTGTTGTTTGTTTTTCCTGATATTTTCAAATTCTTTAAACACTTACAGTTATCTTATTTTTCGTCTATTCAACACAATTTTATTCAGCTGAAGCCCATTTTAAAAAAGTATAGATACTAGAGTACTCATAATCATTTAGCATTGCTTGTTGTACCCAATTCATGTGTTGGTGCTACGATGTTCTGAACTAATAACATTTTGTTGAAAACACATGAGCGAAAATGCTTTGCGCTGATGTTTAAGCGCCTGACAAGTCAGACCCAGTGTATCCGACTTTGGCGTGAAATACAGATGAAAGCGATGAAAGTGTATGCTTGAAGATAACCTGCACACAGCCGAACCTTTGAGGCCTGTTTGTGACAAAATGAGTTATTTGTCCAAATCTGTGTGTACATTTTGCTCACTGATGCTCACTGTTCAGAAAAGGAAATACTATAACTTGGAAAACAAATCATATCTGAATTGTTTTTAATATACATCTGTTTTCGCTCTCGATCTTTTGAGCAAGGCATGCACGAACATACGCGTGAAAACACACACACACACACACTACACACACTTACACCACACACGCACACACACACACACACACACACACACACACACACACACACACACACACACACACACACACACACACACACACACACATTATCTCCATACATGCACGAGGCACGCACGCGTGTAAGCACGAACAACCGAGCAGCATCTTCTTGTACTAAAAACAAGGAGGGCTGATTGGATGGGAAGCAATCGATACCCACAGGGACAGGAGATGACAGGAGGCCCACTAGATCTATATAATCGTACTCTGTACTACCCCGCTAAGTACGAAGGTTGCTATGACAACACACACGTCCAGCATATCCGTCGCCTGGCATTACTGGTAGACTGAAGCACTGAAGAGAATCATTGTTGTCATGCTGCTGACATGTGTTGTCATATATTAAAATATATATTATATATATATATATATATATATGGTGTGTATAATATATATATATATATATATTATATACTGCTGACATGTGTTGTCATATATATATATATATATATATATATATATATATATATATATATACATCTATCTATCTATCAATCAATCAATCAATCAATCAATATATAATGTGTGTGTATCATATGTATTTTTTATGTAAAATGCTCTGTTCAATAATATCTGTGTAAATCAAGAGAATTATGTTAAGGCTTATGTCAGATATCTGATGCTTTTTTATTATCATTATTGAATTGGTCAGTGTGTTAGTCTGCGTGTTGTGTAAACTTTGTGTTGTTGGGAGTTTTTCTGTGTAGCTTCGATTGTTAAGTTACTGATATTTCGTTTTTGTGAGTTGTTTTTTAAAGCCTGGCTTATTTTCTGATGTCTAAACGAAGCACCAAATGAATCATAGGCGCTTGCATTTAAATCATTCACGAGAATTCACAAATATAATTAACAGATATTTTTAATTCACACACACGCACACACGCACGCACACACACATACGCACGCACACACACATGTACGCACACACGCATGCACGCACGCACACACACACAAGAATAAAAGAATAAAATAAACAAATAAGAAAAATAATACACACACACACACACGCACGCGCGCGCGCACACACACACTCACACACATACACACACACACCACACACACACAGAGTGACACACTAAATAAAGGTGATGGAGGTGGGGGAGGCTGATTGACAGTAGAGAGACAGATGTGAGGTGTAAGGGTGGGGAAAGAGTCCTAGGTAAAACATAAACACACACGCACGCACGCACACACACACACACACACACACACACACACACACACACACACACACACACACACACACACATGTTCCATTATCCTAGATATAAAAGAATAAATAAATGAAATAAATAAATAAATACGCACGCAAGCACGCACGCACACACAGTCACACACACACTCACACACACACACACACACACACACACACACACACGCGCGCGCGCGCGCGCGCGCGCAGAGTGACGCACTAAGGCACGGTGATGGAGGTGGAGGAGACTGATCGACAGCAGAGAGACAGATGTGAGGTGTAACGATCGGGGACGATCCCAAGTAGGACATAAACGTCAATGCTAGTCAAGGTCTCACGTAGCTACGCCGGTTAGTCGATACAGCAAATGTCTTGAGGAACAAGAGCTATGCGTGTCACCTGCACTTATGTATATCTGGCCGTACCTACATTTTTTTAAGTCCCCCGCTCTCTAACCGAGTTTTCACTTATACTTCAACTTCTTTTTTGTTTTTGTTTGTTTGTCATTCTTTCGTTACCGTTTTCTTTCTTATCAAACGAAAGAAAAGAGAATGATATACAATCAAGCCTGTTTGTTGCTGCTGTTGTTGTTGTTGTGCGTTCCCCAGCTTTACACCCTGGTGGTCACCCAGAACATGCACTCTTGACTCGCTCATCCCACCTGGGAATCTCTGTGAGATAGGAAGTACACTGGATGAGAAGTTTGCGTGTATGACTCTTTTCAAGTACCTCGCCAAACAGGCAGCCATACTTCGACTTCAGAGCATAAGCAATTTCAATTTTATTTCTGTACTGATATGCACCGCAGTTTATAGCGCTGTACAACATGCACATTGAAAGGAGATCGTTTCAGCAGAAGTTTGTTTAACTGTCCCGTCTAACAAGTTTGTGCCTGTATTGCAGAACATGTTATTTTTCGTTCCTCGGCTAGTGCTCCGAGGTTTAGCAATGGTGAGAGTTTTGCATATGCGACCGTTTTTTTGTCTATCATTAAGGTAACCGCATTCCGACTTCCATTCGAACAACGAACTGTTTACATCTCCCCCACAACGAACAAACAAATACCTAACACAAAGACACACCAGCATAATTTGCAACAAAAATGACCGGTTAATCAACACTGGAAGAATACTGCTATCATTTTATATAATTGTCTAGAACATGAGGAAGAAACGTATATGTGAACAGAAATACTTAACCAACCAACAAACCCCAAACACGTAAAGAGAGAAGCAAACTACTAACGAATAACCATTTTTCTTGGGCTAGAGCTACAAGATTAAAAAATACTACAACTCTGCGTAAGCTGCTGTTTGTTCACCACTGCGGTAGCCGCATGTCGACTTCGGAGATTTTTAAAAACACATCATCAACAAAGTGAACACGCTGGAAAAGACCAAACACATAATGGCAAACCAACACCCAGTAAAGCACACGACATCCACAAATGAAACAACAACAACAACAACAAAAACCAATCACACCAGCCCTGACAACATTACCAAGAGGTAATCCAAACTAAACTAAAAGAAAACCAACACTGTGAAACATAGAGGTAGTTTGATCAGTTTACAAAACAAATCCACATGACTACAGGAGGCAACAACAATAACAACAAAACCAACATCAACAACAACAAAACCCAAAACACAACCACAAGAAAACAACAACATTCTGAATGCCAACAGCAAAACAAACGGCCTTCATTAACTTAAAGAACCATAATTATCAACGCTGAGCTCTAGCTAATTTAATAATAATAAAATAATAATAATAATAACAATAAAAAAAAAAATAATAATAATAATATATGGAATTATAGGCGCTTATCTGCAATTACAATCAGAGCGTTTAAACATTCAACCCCCCCCCCCCCCCCCTCAAAAAAAAAAAAAACCAAAAACCCCCAAAACCTGAGTAAAGGAAGATAGAAAAAGGGCTGGACAAGCCACAAAAAAAACCAAGACACGATCGTCGATCGCAGAAGACAGTCAGCACAGGAGAAGGAAAGCTGTGCTGATGGCGTCCTTACCTTCTGCACTGGGTAGCC
>CM054143.1:32838841-32842594 GCA_028751875.1 Rapana venosa
TTCAGTGTAGTCTGAAAAGTTATTTTTTAAATACCGACAAAACAAACACAAAAAATGATTATTGAAATTACTATAAAAAAAGTGCAGATGTGACCACTAGATCTAGTAATTAACGAGAAAGAAGAAATGATAGGTGCGTTAGAGAGTCTTTGAAATCTAATATATATATAACACAAAACCAATAGGACTATGCAACAGCGATCTGAACAAATACATAAGTGCTAAAAATTGCTGGACAAGATGTAATCAGAATAGGTATGTAACCTTTTAAGCTGTGACATGTTAGGATATGGCCTGTTAAAAATTGCTGATGGACAAGATATCATCAGAATAAGTAAGCTGTAACATGTTAGCATATAGTCTTGTGTTGAGTCATTCCCGCACATGGAAAAGGCATTTCCAGCATACATTTTTGTCTTGAAGTAACTCAATATCGATCTACGAGCCAAGCAACAATCTGCTTTGTACAGTAGGCTATGTCTTCTTTTTTTCCGTGTACAGTCGGGCCCGGTTATAAGGAGCTCGGTTATAAGGTACCTCGGTTATAAGGAGCAAAAAAAAAATCCCGATTTACTTTGTTCTTTGTTATGACTTGCGAAAACTCGGTTATAAGGAGCTCGGTTATACGATACCTCGCTTATAAGGAGCGAAAAATATTGCCCCAAATCGACCCTGAGCCCGGTTATAAGGAGTGCCGACTGCACCAGCTTGAAACCGAAAGTAGGTTGAGTTATTTCATAGGCCTTTGCTTTCGCGAAACTCAATTCCGTTCGTCTCCAAGATGTCGGAACGTAAGAAAAGGACGTCTTTGTCCCTCAGTGAAAAGCTTGAAATAATCCGAAAGATTCAAGCCAACCCTCTAAAAAGGAAAGTAGCTATTGCAGAAGAGGTGGGGGTTCCCTTCACTACACTATGTAACATATGGCGAGATTGCCAAAGATACTTGAACCAGGTTTCCCAAGGTTCGGAAGATCTTTCTCGAAAAAAGTCGAGATCTGCCACATTAGACAGTGTCGATCAGCATCTACTAAAATGGTTTACAGATGCAAGGTAAGGCTTCTTCTTCTTCTTCTTCTTCTTCTCTGTGTGTGTTTGTGTGTGGGTGACAGACTTAGTGAGAGAGAGAGAGAGAGGGGGGGGCTAAAGACATAGATCTAGAGGACAGGGGGCCTGAAAGAGAGGGAGAGAGAGAGGGGCGGGAGGGAGGAATGGAAAGACAGGGGGACTGAGAGAGAGAGAGAGAGAGAGAGAGAGAGAGAGAGAGAGAGAGAGAGAGAGTGAGAGAGAGAGGAGTGGAGGGGGGGGGGGTCGGTTTTGGTCGCCCTTTGTGTATGTGTGTGCATGGGTTAATCTGTGAAGTATTGAAAAAAAAACCCAGAAAAAAAGAAACACTGAAAGCTGTATGCAAGATGAATAAAATTTTGATTTCAAGATAAAATGAAGACCTTTCACCCCCTCCCATCCCTCGGTCATCAGGCTTTGTTATGTACATGTACGGAAATGAAGCGAGAAAAGAACGTGATGATGCATACACGGGCATAGAAATCACCAAGGTACAAAATCCTGAGCCAGATCGATTCCACCCGACTAATAAAGAATGGCGAAAAGAGCAATGTAAAAGATTAGGCTTTCCCTATCCCAAAGTTCTACCCGACAGAGAAATCAAGCAACAGCTTCGCCCACCTTATGAGGTGAACAAAATTGCTGGAGACGGAAATTGTCTCTACAGGGCACTTAGCTTTGAGCTGTGCGGGACACAGGACCAACACGAGCGCCTGAAGGAGATGCTGCTAGATTTCATGCTTGAAAACCAGGAAACATTTGCGGGATATGTTGGTGGTGACCTTGGGAGTTATCTGACGCAACATACAATGCAGGCCAGGGCATGGGGGTCTGATGTTGAGATCTTTGCCGCCGCAACGCTCCTTCAGACAACCGTGGTTGTCTACACGGCCATCACCCCTTTCTCCAAAAAATGGCTGACCCACAATCCGCTCTTCCGAATTCCACATGCCCCACACTTCGAGGAAAAGATTTATCTCCGAAACTTATGCGGACATTTTGAAAGAGTGTCAAGTATCCTTTGAGCTACGTCACCATATGTCACTGTTGAGGGACCTTGACCTTCGGATCAACGCAAAGTGGACATGGACATACACATCTGTATGTAGTCACAGCACCATATCAAAAGTTGCCAAAGTGCTCTTAGTTTGGTGGGGTTTTTTCATGAACGTTTACAAAATGTTATTTTTAGTTAGATCTATGTGATGTAAGCTACGTTACTACAGTAAATGACTTTTTTTTTCCATTTCGTATCACATTTTGATTCAATCATACGCAGTACCATGCCAGATGATGTATTCCAGTAGGTAAAGCCAATCAACATGACTGAATTCACCAAGTGAAGTGCCTATGGCCTCATAAAGGACTTATCGTTTCAACGATTAACAATAATTCTGTACTTATTGCTACCATTTGTTTTACTTTCAGGATTCAGGTTTTGTTGTTCTAAACGGGGTTGTTTAGCGTCCTTTTTGCTTCTTTTTGTTTGGTTACTACACTCGCTTTCAGTTTAACAAAGTGTGCGTTTTATGTTTTTGTTTTGTTTTGTTTTGAATTTTTAAAAAAAAGATGAATATAGCTGTTTGAGTAATTTTCATCAGATTGTTGTTTCATTGTACGAGCGAGGAGAGAGAGAGAGAGAGAGAGAGAGAGAGAGAGAGAGAGAGAGAGAGAGAGAGAGAGAGAGAGAGAGAGAGAGAGAGAGAGAGTTGCTGATTCTGACACCGAAAAACGGCAAAAGTCCGGTTATAAGGTAGTTGGGCTTGGGTACTCCTTATATCCGAGAACTCTGTTATAAGGAACCTCGGTTATAAGGAGTAAAATTTTCGGTCCCCGAGCACTCCTTATAACCGAGTTCTACTGTATATTAGACATCCACGCCTCCTTTCCTCACACTGCAATAACTTTGACTGCAGTCTTGTCATGAATAGAAGAGTCTTAAATTTGCCACCTCTGAGTATCCCTTTACTCCTTTCTTAGCTAGAATGTCAACTTTTTCACTGTAACAAAACCCTCGGTGATATGGAATCCAACAAACAGCTAGATCTATATCTGAGCCTTTTAGATAGAGAAGATGAATCAAATGACGGATTTCGATGATAACTTTAGATCCAACTTTTGTTTGCAACGAACTGATAGCTCTAGCATGAATTACAGATTTGGCGTCTACATAAAAAGAATTTGTAAGATTACTGTTGGAAAAGCGCATGCGTAAGTGTGTGTGTGTGTGTGTGTGTGTGTGTGTGTGTGTGTGTGTGTGTGTGTGTGTGTGTGTGTGGTGTAGTGTGTGCGTGATGTGTGTGTGAGCGCACACACATGCCTCTGCGTTTGTGTGTTAGCGTATACACACATGTGCCAACCCATGTGTGTAAATCTGAAGGTCTTGAGAAAGACATCAAATCGAAACTATCGAATAATACGACTGTGGAACTGGGTGAAAATGCCGTATTTGCTGCAAAATGAAGCTAATATAAAAGAAAAAACACCTAACGATGAGTGGAGAAATTTAGAGATAATAATAACGATAAGAATCACACAGAGATCTGCAATAACAATAAAGTCTGAGAACCATATCCTGCAGACTTACTCCTATACCAGAATCTGTTCTGCGGTCAAACGAAAGAACACAAGCCCTTCGATCGATAAGACATTCTGCGAAGTCACACCGGCACACACAACCTAGCGTTAACT
>CM054143.1:32843094-32880594 GCA_028751875.1 Rapana venosa
TCAACCATTAAAAACTTAATAATGTCTTGTGGTGATAACTGCTGCACCTGTTCAACTGTTAGTTGTGTTCCTAAGTATTGCTTTGTTTTGTTACAAGCAGCAAGAGAGTACAACTTCTCCTTCTTATCCAGTGGACTCTTCTCATCTGTTATTTCTTCTTGACTAGAACCAGTAGATGTCATCAACAAAAGTTCGTCGCAATTCATGTTGTCTATCTTTATCAATATATTTTGTGTAAAATAATTGTCGTAGTTCTTGACAAGTTGTTGATAAGTTGTTGATAAGTTGTTGATAGGGTCTTGTTTATTTCTTGACAAGTTCTTAATATAGTTCTTGTTTTAGTTCTTGATAAGTTCTTGATAAGTTCTTGTATTAGTTGTTAATAAGTTCTTAGCAAGTTCTTGATAAGTTGTTGATAAGTTGTTAATAAGTTCTTGACAAGTTCTTGATAAGTTATTGATAAGTTGTTGATAAAGTTCTTGACAAGTTGTTAATAAAGTTCTTGACAAGTTCTTGATAAGATATTGTTTTATCATAAATTTCCATAATTTTATAGTTTTACCCATCAAAATAAATTAGTATTACTTTCAGTTTTAGTAGAGAGATAGGGAAAAAGGCGGGTCAAGGTAAACTGCTTAGTTTTTATATAAAACTATGCAAGTTTTTGGTTCGATGAGGCGAAGCCGAATCGGACCAAAAGTTGCCTGGTTTTGGATAAACAGTAAGTAGTTGAGCTTGACCCACCTTTTTCCCTATCTCTAGAATTTATGAGAATGATTTTTAAGGTAAGTGACAGCTGGGTGATGTCCTAAACTGTTGACATGGGATCCATCAACCTGACATGAGCCGGCTGTTGTGTGATTGTCGTAAAGTGGACAGGATCACCGGAGATAAGAACTCCTCAGGTCTGGAAGCTTCCTGTGGAAACCTATATTACCCTTTCCCTCTATTCACCTGGAGGGCTGCCAATGCACAGCCTGATCAATCGCAAGACAAACGATTCCAGATCTGACAACTCCTAATGCCCTTGTGAGCGTGCGAATCGGGGAACACTACAGATTTTACCGGGAAAATTAGGGAGAATTCGTTTTACATTCGCAGTATCGTCTGAACTTTTATTTATTTTATATCTTTCTATTGTTATTAGTTTTGGACGTGTTTTCAAGTGTGTTGAAAGATAAAGATATGCTGGGCAGTTTTAAAACACAAATTTTCCAATGACGCTTGGACCAGGTTGGGCAGCTGAAGGCCTACTACAGTTAGAGAACTGACCCCCACCAGGCTCACCAAAGTAAGACGTCATATGACGTACTCCTTGAAATGACGTGTCATCTAGCGCCATTAGAAAAAGTTTGGCTGGCTTAACCCCGAAACGACAACACACACTCAAACACACACACACGTGTGTGTGTGGTGTGTGTGTGTGTGGTGTGTGTGTGTGTGTGAGTGAAATGAAGCTTTCACCTCAATGGACCTATCACTCACAGTTATGAGACTGATGAATATTATGGTTCAAGTATACAAAGCACTGTAGTAATGGTGGTTTTATTTTTAACGTACCACTATCAATATTGCTTTGTTCTTAATTATGCGTGTGACCGTGATGTATATAGTCAGAATCTTTGAGAAAATAAACCCACCAAAATAATCTGACTTTAAAAAAACACACGAAAGAACAAAAACAAAACTGATGGAACAGTACATGCTCAGCGAGACTAAGCGAAGAGAAGCAACTGTTCTTTATAATCACGTTATGTTGCGGGCAGTTGCCTTCCCTGAGAGGAACAGACAACAATTAGTACTTTTCTCCCTCACCTATCCAAATGACCCAGGAAACAAGAGGGATGAGGTTTACAGCAGGAATTAATTTTTATCAACGAAGAACTGGTAATCGGCGATTGGTGTTTAAAAAGCGAAGAAGAAAAGAAGCAATTCCTCTCTGAATGTCTACACTGTTCTACTACAGGTGTCGGCCCGCTATTGCGCGGGCCCGATATTGCGGGGGCCCGCTATTGCGCGACAGTGTAGACGCAGCCTGGGGAATACCGTACTGACAATAATATGCTATGCAGCCTAAGGTATAGGGCCGCATAAGGTGTAGTAAACGTTGCAGCCTACGTACGATGCAGTAAGGCTGCAACGTATATTATACCTTAGGCGACACTGTCATTTTATACTTTAGGCTGCTAATCTTCATGGCAAAGACAATGCATATTTGTAAACAATAAAGGGAAATAAAGAGGTGTCACAGTTTTTTTATTCCACAAAATCACTTTTGCAATCCCAACATTCAAAGCATCGAGCTCAAAACCACTACCTTATAAACAAATCTCAGGTGGTCATAATATGATACCAACAAATAAACTGGCAAAGAAAATGTTGATATTGCATTCAATCGAATCTTGAAAATAAATTCAAAACATAACACGGCATCCTGAAATCATCTTTCGTCTTCTCAACTTCTCAATAAAAAAAATAACTAAAGTAACTTGGAAGAACAAAATTAATACATGAGGAAATGCCAGTCATTTTTCGCATTTTCCGAAAACCTGGACAAACTTTTCCGCTTCTTCGTTCGCGCAATAGCGGGCCCCCGCAATAGCGGGCCCGCCCCGTTCTACAAAGACTTAATCGAAGACGCATCCGACTGAACTAAGTTAGATGTCTTCTTGGGCATTGGGCATGTCCTATTCAAGCTTGGACTACTCGAGAAAGTCTCCTTTTTGTTTTGGTCGATCAACAGTTTGGTGAGAGTTGCATCATCAAAAACTCTAAACAAACATAAACTTAGGATACTCTAATAGGTTTTTTTCACATCAGTGCGTATTTGGGGTGTACCAGAATATGTGAAACATTGCCTACAGCATATTTGAAGAGAACGTGTCAGATTACTTACCATTTTCATGACTGGAATAACAGACAAAATGTGACCGTGTTGCTGTTGACCTACTTAGCATTCCAGATCTAAACTCTGCAGAGAATGTATGGGGAGTGAAGAAGAATCACTTGCCCCAAACTGGTGGGTTTTAGAACATGATTGGACTAATACTGGAACGGCAAGCAGACCTGTTAAAAACGAGTGTAAGTAATGAATGCTTTCAAGGATTTACAAGCATTGTGGATGTTCAGACGAATTTGTGTTAAGAATAAGGATCCCTTCATGTTGTGTGTGTGGTTTTCTTTTGTTTTTGAGGTGGGCTTTTTATTTTAAATAATAGCTCCTGTGTAACACACACACACACACACACACACATTACTTAACACATTCCAACGAAACCTCATCTGGTCAGTAAAAAATAAATTGCTAAGGCATGCACCAGTGCATCAATATCATTTACCAGCTTGTATGAACTGCAACTGCTTGTTTCAGCATACTTGGACGAGCTTCGAATACTTAAAGCTGAGAGTGTTTTTCTTTCCTTTTACTGAACAGGATTTAAGTACACTTGCTTGTCTTTCAGATGAGACAATACTGTCCTATTGCATGAGGAATTTTCATAGTAAAACTATCCACAAGAGCATTTGTGACGCTAAATTCTGCTGAAAAGTCTACTTTTATTATTGGCAACAACAAAAAAGAAAAGAAAGAGAAAAGGTAGGCCTACGAAACCGTTGTGTTTTTCAAAGAGAAATCAGTTAAGATGCCAGGCACAAGAATCGGTTGTGACTATGATTCTGTATAATAAAATAAAAGTAATTAAAAAAAGACAAAAATGCAATGTAGTAGCAGATCATAGGCTATCAGTTAAAAAGTTACTCAAAGGTGAAGGCAACATGTAAGGATTTCACAAGGATTTCACCACAGTTCTACATACAAACTCACCCACTTACCTATACATCTCCACCCACACGTTTGCATGGGCACGTGACATACTTCTTCTATCAGTAACCTTTTGCAGCTTCTTGGGTACGAGAGAGAGAGAGAGAGAGAGAGAGAGAGAGAGAGAGAGAGAGAGAGAGAGATGACCTAAATTTGACAATGTTAATAATTATTTTGAAATCCCCAGTAGTCTCCAAAGCCTTATCTTTTGCTCAGCAGGTGACCCGGAACCTCAGCCTCCCACGAATACAAAATTACCATTGTAGAGTGAAGTCCTGTTATACTGAGTTCTTTAGTGACCCCCATCATGAAAATCTGTGTAGGTGTATATATCTGTAGGAAGAGGGGATTGGGGGTTCCAGGCAAGAAAAGGGTTAAGTAAGTACGGAGATATGTGTGTCTGTGAGAGAGAGAGAGAGAGAGAGATAGGGAGTAGGGGGGGGGTGGGGGGGGGGAGGGGAGAGAGGGATCCCTGCGCAGGCGTATGTCTGTGTTTCTGTGTTTTGTGTGTTCGTGCGTTAATCAGTTAATATATTTCCTCCCAAAAATGAGATTACATGGAGAAAGAAAGAAAAGAAAGAGAGAGAGAGAGAGAGAGAGAGAGAGAGAGAGAGAGAGAGAGAGAGAGAGAGAGAGAGAGAGAGAGTGTATCTGTCTGTCTGTGTGTGTGTGTGCCTGTGTGTGGGTTGGCTTACACACATTGAAATGTTTAAAACCGTCGTGTTCACCTTTTCTGTCTATGAACTTTCCTTTCTCTTTATGTCTGAAGGGTTATACAGTTCTCGCTGTGTTTGTCTCCGCCTCCCCCTCTATTTCTCTTTCTCTCACAGTCCCACAATCTCTATCTCTTTCTTTCTCTCACACACTCTCTCTCTCTCTCTCTCTCTCTCTCTCTCTCTCTCTCTCTCTCTCTCTCTCTCATTTATTTTACAGCTGCGTAGACTGGGGTGTGTATGTGTGTGTGTGTGTGTGGTGGGGGGGGGGGGGGGGGGGGGGGGGGGGGAGACAGACAGGCAAACAGACAGATTGAGGGACTGTTCTTGCCCTTTCTATTTTTCCTTCTTCTTCGTTCTCTCTACCTCCTCTTGATTCTTCTTCTTAGAGTCTTCAACTTTCTTGTGTCTTTTATCATCATCTGACCAGATGTCAGAAATCTCAGCTGGATTTTTTTTAACCCGAATTTTGGCTGGCTTCTTCTTCTCCTTGAACTGGCTATATGGCCTTCTATTAACATGATAGGTAAAGGCAAAAGTGTCGTTGTGGAGCGAGGTGTCAGAGACCTCGGCTTCTCCAGAGGCCAGCATGTTGAGAGAGGCTCCCATCTCCTCTCCCTCGCTGCTTTACCTTCCCTGACCCTTGAGAGCGCAGGTACCCATTTACAGCTGGGTAAACTGGGGGACTGTATTGAAGCCAAGGCGCACGTACGGCCCACCCATCCAAGAGGTAACCACACTCAAAGCTGCTTAACCTTAGCTTGGGGAGAGAGAGCACTCTGACCACTGAGCTACCCCGTTACGTCTGCGTCCCCTTTTTACATAATAGTTCAGTGAAAATCAATCTGCTCTTCTGGTATTTGGGCGTTGTTGTATGCTGTACTACTTTTCTTTTTTATGCTTGCATATGCACTGATTTGTTTGCTTAGGGGCCTTGGTTTTTCAACCAATTTTTGTAAGGAACAACTCTGATTTTTTCCCATGGGTTTTTATGCGTCTTCTGAATCTTGTATGATGTACTAGTATGAGTAGTTATTGTTTTCTTACACTCTGAACCTCCGTCCGAGATTCTTGAATAACATTGGATATCACACAGTGCAAGCACAGTAAGAGCCTGTAATGGGATAGGCTGAAGAAAAGGGAAAGAACAAAATATTGTTTTGCATTTGCACGCAAATTATGTATGCTGTTGATTTATCTATGGATTTTTGTTTTTGCATTCGAGCGCAAATTATTTATGGTGTCGAATGTCCATGCATTATTGTTTTGCATTTGAACGCAAATTATTTATGCTGTTCAATGCTCATAGATGATTGTTTTGCATTTGAACGCAAATTATTTATGCTATGAACTGTGTATTGATTAGTGTTTTGCATTTGAAAGCAAATTACTTATGCTTTTGAATATCTATGGATGATTGTTTTGCATTTGAACGCAAATTATCTATACTGTTAATTCCCGAAGTCGGAATGCTGCTACCTTACTGGTGGGTAAAAACGATTGTACACGCAAAATCTCACCATTGGCACCTGGGAGCTCTAGACGAGGAACGGAGAAAGCCACATTATGTTGTTAAATGAAAAGAAATATCTATGGATTATGCAGGAGCTGATGACGTATTTATACACTTAGAAAATATATCACAGGTGGGTGCCTAAATTATGCAGTGTTTGCTTTGTTATCAACGATAAAGTTGTTCTTGTCGGGTGTGTGTTGTGTGTGTTGTGTGTGTGTGTGTGTGTGTGTGTGGCGCGTGCGCGGCGCGCGCGCGTGCGTGCGTGCGTGCGTGTGTGTGTGTGTGTGGCTGATGTATGAAATTCTCCCTTCAGGTTTAATACAATGATTTTCTCTGATAAGAGAAAAGGGTCAATAAATTTCTAGGAAACCATATTTTTCTATATTTTTTATACACTGCCTATCTCTTTTAATTATTAGAAACAGATGCTTAATACAGTTTAGAAAAGTTGATGTGTGTATGTCATCCCCAGCTATACTGGTAGCCTATTTAAGTCGAAATCCACCTAAGTAGTAAACAAGTGACGTAGTTTATGTCGTCTTCCAAAAAGACTGAAGCATTAAACTTCAGGCTAGTAAGGCTTATGTTATTTACTAGATGGCACACAGTTGAACATTATCTATAGATGAATTAGAAGAAACGTGGCCTAATAAGAAAAGGCCCATTTTTGTTCACGATTAGTCCTTCGAACGTCGCCCTTTCTTTTTTTATGCAGTGTTTTGTTTGTTTGGCGTCCTTGTCCTTCAGTCATATAATTATACCTAAGAATTAGCTGGTTCGTATTGTGTTGTAAAGTGGCCGTTGTCATAAAGTGAACAGGTTCAACGGAGACAAGAACTCCTCCCCAGATCTGGAAACTTCCTGTGAAAACTGACCTTCTCCTCTGCTTCACCAGGTGGGATGCTGCCAATGCACAGATTCCAAATTGCAAGACAAATTATTCCAAATTTGATTATTCCCATTGTCTCCGTGAATGTGCAAATCAGTCATATTGATAATTTTTTTCCCGGAGAGGTAGGGAGTACTTGTTTTTGCGTTTGCAGTCTCCACTGAGATTTTATTTGTTTAATATATTTTTATTGGCAGTATGTTGGGTCGCGTTTTCATATATGTTGATATAAAACGATCTGCTCGGCAATTCAAAATATTTGCCAGTTATGTTTGGACCGGGTTTACCCAGTTGAACGTCTCATCGGGATGCCTGGGGCTCACAGTATAAGTAGCATCCCCACTTTATGCAAATTCTGTGCTATAAATTTCCTCTTCTCTATCACTCTCTTTGTTTCTACCTTTTCCTTGTCTCACTACCCTCATTTCTCTCTTGCTTATTCAATATGCCTACCCTGGCCATTCTCCTGCCTTTTTTCGAGCAAATCTGAATGTTTTAATCATGAACATTTTAATGAGCTGCCCTGAAGTCAAAATGTGTCGGCTGAGGCCAGTGGGAAGACCTTTTGCAGTGTCACAAGCGCAGATGAACACCAGGAACTACGCATTTTACCCAATATGGCCATACTAGTTAGCATGACCAGAGAACGTGGAAGAAGAAGAAGAAGGTCTCAATCCAATTAGGGACAAGAAATCCACATTAGGACACCAACACATGTAGCATAACAACCGCTGACCTGAAGCTATGTGTCTTCCTTTACTGTTTAGGGGAAAACAAAAGCTAACTCTTTTGGCCTTTCCTTTCTTTAAGATCAAATAAATCACAATGATGGTATATCATACATCGTTTTGCTTGTTGTTGCTATACAAAGCATAATTCTTCCAGATAATCATAGCCCAGGTGTTAATAGGGGGCTAATTTGCAAGATTTCATAGTATGTGTTGTTGTTGTTGTTGTGTACATGTAGGTTGATAAGTATAATGACAGTTTTCTTTCCAATTAGCATTGATTTGACTTGGTTTGAGTTACCCTCTCCTCCTCTTTCTGTCTCAGTCTCTGTCTCACACACACACAAACACACACACACACACACACAGTGAGAGAGCGTTCAAAGAAAAGAATATCCACTGTATCGTTTATACAATTCAACACTCATTCATGTGTATAGTGTGTTAGTGTACCAAGCTGTTACAGATAGGCCCTACTTGGAAGGGATGAAGGAAGGTGGGGAGCTGAATTGAAAACGAAACTGTTTTCTTCCGTATCTAATTAGATATAAGTTTGTACTGAAGGATCAGGGCACTGATAAGAATTATGAGCATGTAAGCAGACATACCTTCTGATCTGTTCAAATCGATAAAGCAGGTCATGTAACGGATGCATTGTGTAATCAAATTTACCTAATGCACTGATAGTGCCATTCAGAACTAACCCAAATGTTCTGATTTGTTCAAAACGGATCACATGACCTCTAAGCCCCACCTTTTCCTGTCAAAAATGGCGCAGATGTCTTATAAAGCCTCTGGCATGGGAGAGCAGCAGAAGGGGAGAGCAAACTAGCCACACTCCAACATGGCTCGCCGGTTAGCACTTGTGCTAGCCATAGCAATTGCCTTGCGAGTAACTGAAACAGAAACTAAAGAAAGTAAGTATGACAGTAAAAAGCTATCACATCAGTTACGGTAAAGGATGAATTTCACATGATATTGCTATTCTAATTTATTTATGAGTTTTAGGCCCTGTAGCTTTATACCCACAGGTAAAGGTGTTTGACTCCAGAGCATATGTTGACTGTCTGCTTCTCTTATTGCACTTTCTTTTCTTTCCTGTGCATTTGGATTTTTTCTTTTGTTTGTGTTTGTGAACATTGTTTCGCCATGAACTGCTAACAACTAGAATACATATTTGATTTGTATCGGGGTGTATCATTGGTTAAACGAACCATGGCCCTATTATATGCCGTCAAGCATCCTCATAGACATGTTTCCAAAAGTATTCTTCAACCAGATACTACTATTCCCCTGTTTGGTTTGATTTTTGCAAAAAAACATGAAATTATTATAGGCATAAGTATGACTCTAACAAGAGGAACATTTTAAGATGTCGTTCTTTTCCATATCTGTGTCTAACCTAACATTTACTTAAAAACTGCAACAGCTGCACAGAAACAATCTGAAAACAGTCTAAAAGCAGCAGCAACAACAACAGCAGCAACAACAACAACAACCACCCCCAAGCATCTCAGTCTGAAAACAGGATGGATCAAAGCACATCCAGAGACAATTGTGCTCAATGTTCTAGAAATTCTGCTGACAATTGCCGGAGAGACTTCATTTTTCTCGATTTTAAAGCCATTTTCGACCTGCTGTGTCATTTTGTATCCTTCTTGAAGGGCTGAGGACTTTTGTTGATACTTAAAGATATACTAGTTTTCTTTATTAGTATACGCTCTTTGTTACTGGCTATTGTCAATAAGATATCGTTGCAGGTTGCATTTTCTGCTTCAGGATCTGTGTATGTGGTGTACCTCAAGGATATCAATGTGTACAGAGACTTTGCCACAGTATATGGAAAAATATCTGTTACTATTGAAAATAACGTGGCCTTTTTCTTTTTAATCTAGCATTAAGAACCCACAATCGCCTATTTGTGAAGACCTTATTTCTTTCAATGTACAGTTTGAGGTGTTAACCCAACATTTTGCGATTCATTTTCTGTGTTTGAGTGTAATTCCTTTTGCCCCAAAGTCTGTATTAGTTACAGGTAGCTTTAGCACCGTAAAGGTTTATGAAAATAAGCCATGCTCTTGAATTTTGCAAAAATTACAACTCTTACTGAAGTCAGTTTGTAGTTCTTTGGAACTATTAATTATTGCTTCATAGTTCAACGAGCACAGACGTTGACGGCCCTTGCATTTCATGAGGATAGTTTGACTAAGATTATTACAGAATTGATTTTCAGTTACAATCGTATGCACACAAATTATCGGAAGCACTGTGCATCCTTCTTTTATATGAAAATGTATGAGGAAACTATGTTTAAATCATTGGACATATTTTTGGCGATTTCAAACCATTACAAGAGTTTAAACTTCGACACTTTTTGAAAATGTTCAACTCGTATCAAACTATAATTTTTGTTAGCCTATCAGCCTCCAAGCCAGAAAAATCGTTTGTTTGGCCACCAGACTTTAGACGACTATTTACCATTTCCCAGAACATGTTATTCTAGAAAATTGAATACACATTTTTACATTTATTCTTGATTTAGGATTTCTTCCCAGAATCAGTTAGAAGAGCCTTTTTCCTGCTTTGATGCTCATTGGCGCTACAGTGATCTGTACATGATTACTTTTTATCATTTTCATTACATTTGTGAGATTCAAATTCATGAAATATTGCTTATTGAATTGCGTTATTGTTCTTTTCATTCTTTTTTTCAAATTTAGATGCTTGTTTTCCGTTTTAAAGCTGTCGATAATCTGTAAGCAAAATTGTCGAAAGGTTTTGGTTGTTGTTGGTTTTTTCTGTCTTCAGTTCGCTTTGTTTCAAATTGTTCACATCCCCTAACAGGTAAAGGGAATCAAATCCTAATCTTACCAATCTTATAGAATGACAGTCATTGTTCTCTTCTAAAATAGTTCTTGAAATCTATTCCCCCCCCCCCCCCAGATTTATATTATCGTTACCATCTATGTCTGTCTATCTGTCTTTCTTCTGTCTGTCTGTCTGTCTATCTGTCTGTGCGTCCTCTCTCTCTCTCTCTCTCTCTCTCTCTCTCTCTGAATGCTATTGAGGAGTGTTCAAAGATAAGAACAATGATTTCTGTGTCATCCCTCAGATAAGAGATTTTTCCATGGGTTGTATCCTATGCTTGTCATCAAGTGGTTTATCATGTACTCCTATATTTGGCAAAGGTTCCATATTTACTGCTCAATCGGGCTAAGTAGGCCAGATCAGATTTTTTTAAAAAAACAAGATTTTTAGTTTCTATCGCGCAGTTAACGACTAAGGAACACGTGTTCAAACAAAGTCGTAGGCTGTGAAAATACATTCTTGCATTTTTTTAAACGCTGTTTGTGCACAGTCGTAAGCTGTTGTTCTTTTCCAACACACCATAAAGCCTGTTCCCCCTCAACTCCGCCCCCCCCCTCAAACGCGCACATCTAACTTTCTTCCACACACCATAAGCCTGTTTCCCTCTGTCACCACCCCCCCCCCTAAAACTCACACAACACACAGTACCACCACCCCATCCCCATTTAACGTAGTGTTGTACCTATACCTCTCCTTACTTAAAATACAGTATCAAAATTGACAATTTACTGCAGACCCAGCAAGTCTGCTCGCATGATTTAGGAGTAATTATGAGACCTAGCTTGCTTATTATGCTTCATTCGAATCATATTATTTAAACATTCTTGACTGTTCCTCGTAGGGCAATTGGTTGTCTCTGGTCTTTCTTAGTCGACTCCTAATTATTTTTGAAGACCAAGCCTACTACTCTTTGATCTGTCTTTTGTGCTTGTGTTGAAGTTATTTTTATTGCATGTATTGTAAATTTGTGTGTGCTGTGCGCATTGCATTGTATCAGTCAAGTCGATTTCCTACAGAAATTCAGGCTGTTTTCTCCCAAGAGAGTGCGTCCACCAAGCACTCCACCCATTTAGAAAAGTGATGTCTGTATGTTTTGGATCAACAGTACTTTTTTTCGACAGATTTTCAGGACAACCCTCTTGTTGCCGTGGGTTCTGTTACGTGCACTAATCGAAATGTCACATACGGGACCTCGGTTTATCGTCTCATCCAGAAGACTAGCATCCAGACCATCACTCAAGGTCTACTGGAGGGGGGAGGGGTGGAGGTTTGGGATCGAACCCTTGACTTTTCGCTTTCTAGATGGCTACGTTACCTCTAGACCACTGATCCCACTTGCTCTGTTGGTTCACTCTCCGTCCTGGCAGAGTGGTCCGCAAGATGGCTTTGCTGGGTCCTTGGGTCCTCTGCTCTAACTTGCACTGTTCTAGTGTTCGTTTCTTGTTCTTTTTCTTCGTTGAACGCTCAGATAGCAACCACTGTTACCTGTCATAGTGGAGAAAATGCGTTGCGCTGCCGTTCAGTGCCTGACGCTTCGAGCCCAGCAGAGCTATATAAATTCCAATTATTATTATTATTAATTATTATTATTATTTTGGCGTGGGAGATAATTGTTATATTCTAAGTCTTTCTGGATAAAAGGCAAGAGAATGGACGAAGAAGGCAATAGACAATAAGGAAGAAAAGTAACGAGGCAGAAACAAATAGAGGAATAGAAAAGAGAGAATTCCTTGCTCAGAATATTCAGAAGGTGGGATGCTATTTATACTAACGGGCCCGCGGCATTCCCACGCGGGTGTTTCTTTTTCATTGTGACTACTTCTTTACATGGCCAATAGCTGTCTTGATTTGGTGGGGGGAGGGGGGGGGGCATCTGTTTAAAATGTGATATGTCATCTTTTTGAAAATGGGAGGATTTTACGATAGGATCTCATTTCAAATCCACTGATATGATGTTGTAAGTGGAGAAGCGATGGAGCAGGGGTTGCAGAGTGTTTTATTTATGTAGTTCTTGTTCGTTTGGTTTTTATTTTCCTGTGCCATGTATTCAAACATTTACCATATACAGTAATGAACATCGAGTCATTTTTTTCCAGTCCTTAATCATTTTTGATGTTGTTGCAAGTAGTAGCAGTAGTAAGTCAGTGGCGGTAGTAGCAGTAGAAGTGGTGTTAGTAGTAGCAGCAGCAGCAGCAGTAATAGGAGGAGGAGGGAGAGGAGGAGGAATAGACGCATGATAGTGATAATTATCACCGTTTTAAAGGCCTTCTTCTTTTCCCTGTGTGATAATATCTATCGTTTATAGTGATATGATAACACTTCAGTCTATAGAAGCACCTACGGAGTTGTGTTGGTTGTGTGGTGTTGGTATGGTAGTGGTAGTAGTAGTTATAGCGATATGATTAGCAGCAGCAGCAGCAGAAGAAGGCAGCAGCAGAAACAGCAGCAGCAGCAGCAGTAGTAGTAGTAGATGTAGAGGTAGTACTAGTAGAGGCAGCCATACTCTGACGTTTGAGGAGTTTTTTTTATACCTTAAAAGATAATGCAGGTTGTTATGCTAAGAGCTTGTCATGGCTGAAGGCAGTCTCAACATAACATTATAAAGCATAACAACATGTTGATGTAGGCCTTGGAACTTAGCTGACATCTACAACTGATAAAGCTTTTGGTCTGGTCCAAAAACATTTGAGCAAAAATAGAGAAAGAGAATAAAGAATTTTACAAAAGAAATTATGAGTTGTCACCCATTATTCTGAAATAAGCATGGAAACGGGCACTGTCTTGGTTAGACTACAATGCAGTGTATTATCTTTGCATTGTCATTTTTTGTAAGGCATCTGTTGCATGAAATTTGGACTGCTTTTTCAGACGTTGACGCATTACCATAGTAAAGTGCTACATTTTTTCCTAACTGCATGTGCTTGTTTGCATATAAATGAGTGGGTTTTTTGTTTGTTTTTTTCTGTTGAATTTTTTTATATAGAAAATAGTTTCCCCATTGACAATTTTCTTGTGGCGTGGGATTTTTTTTACACACACTAAACGTACTTTGCACATAAAACCTCAATTTATCGTCGACGCCACATCCGAAAGTCTAACACCCAGACCACCACACATTTTCTTTTGGATAGGGGTGGTGGGGGGGGGGGGGGACATGTCTAGCTTGGTACAGAATTCGTACTGTGGAACCCCTGTTTGCTTCATGGACACTACACACAGACCATCAACCACTTGTTGGAGATACCAAAGACACATGTTGCAAATAATTAGTGACAGTTAGGGGGAGTGGGAGGATATATATATATATATATATATATATCCAGGGGAAAGGAATGGAAGCGACCAGGCTGATAAAAGGGGAAAATAGGGGCAAGAACACTCAGAAGCATGAAGTAGCACTTCAAAATCAGAGAGGACAAGGGGGAAAAACCCTAAACAAACAAGAAAACTCACAGGTACTACCTCAAGTACGAGTTGAAATAGTTGAAGTACAGTTTTCATTAAACAGGATTTTTACAGGGATGAGATTGGAGGAAGAGAGAGAGGAAAGAAGGGGCAGATAAGTTAACAGGAAAGTTGCAATAAATCGTATTTGTCGAACTCAAATCCTACTTTTTACATCGTGGATCGAGATAAGAAAGCTTCTGAGGAATCTGCTATGATCTTGTTGTGAACTTATTTTCCATACGCCAAAAAATTAGGAAAAGGTAGTCTCGTTTTTTCCACATAGTAAGAAAACCTCTGCAGCCATTCTGATGGAAATTATAAAACCACCTATACAATTTCAGCCTCCCCCCTTCCCCTAAATTACTTTCCTTCCTCCATCTGCCGTTTCTACCCCTTAAGTTTCACTTAAAGAATCTGTAATTAACATGAATTAAACTATAACAAATGAGTATCATAGTTGTGGTTGTTTTTTAAAAAATTATTATTAAGACTACCATAATAGTTCTCTTTTAGACAATACCTATTTTTGAGAAATGACGCTACACCTTTGGTAAACCCTGTTACTGCACCTTTTAATTTTCTTGCTTTCTTTCTTTTTTGTTTTTAAAGTAAACCGGTTTCACGATGACAATGGAAATAGGTCATAGAAGAAAGGAGACTGACTGTATGGGCAGTGCTGTGGGAACCAGCACATGGCTGATCGCCCCTTGTTTCCTCTGCAGGGGGAGATAAGTCACGATGTTGGTCCAGTGTCTGACCTCTGGTCTGAAAAGTTGGGAGTTCCACAAGCTATGAGGACAGCAAAGAGGTCTAAGATTGGGTGTCCTGTTAGTTGGCCTTGGTTTTGTGTCAAGGACATTCTGTTGTTTCATTGATTGAATAAAGTTCAGTTGTTTTATTTTGACACTATTGTGGATAGTTAAGTTTTCTGAGCTTCGTCCATACTGGGATCAACTCTAATGGATCAAAATTGTTTCTATTTTTTGGTAAATGCAAAACATATGCATCCGTATGGGATGCTTGGGAGGGGAGGGGGGGGGGGCTACGATGTTCAGATTCCTTAATAGAGAATTCAAGGTGGGAATAAGAATAGATAGGGTCTGGATTACCATACACTTCTTTCACTGCTTTTAAGATAATGTGCCTCCCCCTGCCTTATTTCCCTCAATGGCCTTAAAGATCATATTGTGCCACAAATCAATACACAATATTTCGATTTCCAGTTGTTGTGCCATCACACACACAGGTGCACACTCGAGCACACACACACAGACACACGTGCACACATACGTGCACGCACAGACACACACACGAATACCAATACGAGCTCTTTAATACCTCAAAAGGACCACACACACACACACACACACACACACACACACACACACACACGCACCCTCCTCCTCTCTCTCTCTCTCTCTCTCTCTCTCTCTTTCAAGCGCGTGCGCAAGCACGCGCACGCACGCACTCATGCACGCACGCACTGCTACTACTACTAGTACTACTACTGCTGCTGCTGCAGCTACTACTACTGCCACTTCTGCTGCTGCTACTACTCTTACTACTCTTACTACTACTACTACTACTACTAACTACTACTACTACTACTACTGCTGCTGCTGCTACTGCTATTGCTGCTACTGTCAGTCTTGTTGACGACTATAAACGTTTTTCATTTCATGTCTTTCAGCAAAGAGACAAGCTCAGCAACCCTGTAAGTACAGTTTGGTTTAATCATTCTTTCTTCTTTTTTCTGGTCCGGTTTCTGAAGTTTGGTTGGTTGGTGTTTTGTGGCTTGTTATCTAGCAGGTTGGTTGGTTGGTTGGTCGGCTTGTTAGTTGGTTGATGGGTTGGTTGGTTGGTTGGCTAAATGGTTACTTGGTTGATGGGTTGGTTGGATGATTGGTTGGTTAAATCAGTCATTAATTTTATTTGTCTGTTTGTTTCTTTCATTTTATTATAGAATTATTTTGATCGTTCATTTGTCCCCACGTCTGTCAGTTTGTTTGTCCATTTGTCCATTCTTACGTGCGTGAAAGGCCTAGCGCCTACTTCTTGAATAAAAAAAAAGGATGACATATTGTCATTTTTTAAAAGTATGTATGTATGTTTATCGCGATGTCAATTGAGGAAAGGGGAAAGGAATGCAAGTAGGCCTGCAAGCGCAGACATTTAAGATGTGGATGATTTGTTAAACATCGAGGAGGTACAAAGACACATGCTCGTAAAAATCTGTGTACCCAAGCAGTGGATGTAGATAGTTTGTATCGTAGGGGCACAGCCACACATGCATACGTATATCTGCACCAAAGAATAATGTGTAGTGTAAAAGAAAAGGAAAAAAAACTAGCCTGAACAAAATTATCACCACAAAAAACTTGAAACAGGAAATAAAAGGATGTAAATGGATTAAGCAGAAAAAAGATACAGCTAGATCAAATTGATACCCACAAGAGGAACACTGGTAGACACAGTTTGGCCTTAAAAGAGTTATAAAAAAAAAACCAAACACAAAAAAGCTGTGTCAATTGTGTTTCATCTTAGCCGATTTTCAAATTTGTGTGTGTGGTTGTTTTTGTTGTGGTTGTTGTTGTTGTTGTTTGTTGCTTTTTTTTTTGGGGGGGGGGTTGGTTGTGGGGTATTTAATTAACCTCATGCTGTCAAATATGTACCCCAGAGGTTTTATTTGCTCATACAAGGGTCGGTCTCCATCACTTACTGTTCTTCCTAAGATCTTCGACAGACCAAAGGTGTTTCTAATCCAAACAGGAGACAGCCCCAAAACAGAAAGGGATTTACTCGAATAGGTGTACACGAGCCCCTGCACAACGTGGCATCTAAACATCATAGCATTTCTTTGTATGTACGTGGGCTTGGATAGGGACAGATGAAAATTACATCTTGAATAGTTTTGTATGCGTAGGAGGGTAGGGGTGATTGGGGAAGGAAGAATTGTAGGGGCAACTCTCTTTTTTGCCATGGGGCTTCATTACGTGCACTGAATGTGCGTTACACACAAGACACCATCTTGTCCGAAAAATAGCCCCCAGACCATCACTCAGGGTGTGTGTGTGGGGGGGGGGGGGGAGGTCGGGTTCAAACAGGGATCGATCCCGCAAGTTTTCGTTTTCTAGGCAGGTGAGTTACCTGTAGATCATTGATACATCTTCTACATCTTCCACCTTACGCTGTCACAATGCTTCTACGCTCCTCTCCTTTTCGTTGCTTCCTTCAGGAGCATAGTGCAGGAACCGCACAGAAACTGCCACACCACAACTGCAATGTTTTTCTGTTGCAGCATGCAGTTCCAAATCCGACGTAGTTTTCGTTCTCGATTCCTCGGATACTGTCAGTGCTACGGACTATCAGAAAGAACTGGACTTTGTTCGCCAAACGGTCAGCCGCTGGGATGTCCAACCTAACGGAGTTCAGGTCTGTTTGGTCTGTCTGTGGATGGGGTCAGTGTGTGTGCAAGTGTGTGGTGTGTGTTGTGTGTGTGTGGGGTGTGTGTGTGTGTGTGTCTTTTTTCCATGTGCGTCTTGCATAGATCTCTCTCTCTCCTCTCTCTCTCTCTCTCTCTCTCTCTCTCTCTCTCCTGTATGTGTGTGTATGTGTGTGTGCGTGCGTGCGTGCGTGCGTGCTTCGCCTCCATCTGTCTGTGTCTTGAGTCTGTGTGTGCGTGCGTGCGTGCGTGCTTCGCCTTGCATCTCTCTGTGACTTGAGTCTGTGTCTATGCGCGTCTTAAGTCTGCCTGTATATCTTACTATTGTCGCTGTTGTCCTTTCAACAATTATTCCAGCACACACGTTTCTATACACATCTCACCAAACTGCTACCAGCATTCTTTTTTCGTTGTTTTTTTGGGAGGGCACTTCCAAAACGCTTAAATGTCCCCAAACCTTCGCACTAACACGCAGCCTTCACATTTCTACAGGTGGGCCTGGTGTCTTTCGGCAACTCTGCCCGAGGGGTGTTCAACCTCAACACCCATCCTTCAGGGCAGGCCGTGGTGAGTGCCGTAGGCGGCGCGCCTTCTGTTGGCGGCAGAGCCAACCTGCAGGAGGCCCTGCGCTACACCACCGACACCATGTTCACTCCCCAGTCTGGCGTCAGGGGCGACTCGTCCAAGATCGTCATCATGGTCACCAATGGCCAGTCTCCCAACAAGGACTTGACCATTGTGCAGGTGAGTGAGTTCGGAGAGTGAGGAGGAGGAGGTTTTGTTCTGGCTGGGGTGTCTGAAAAAAAACCCTCTCGACTTGACTTGGCTTGGCTTGGCTTTGTTTGGTTTGGTTTGGCTTGCCTTGCTTTGGTTTGGCTGTGCTTGCCTTGCCTTGGTTTGGCTTGGTTGCATTGGCATGCCTTACCTTGGCTTGGCTTGACCGGCTCGGCTTGGCTTGGCTTGCCTTGCCTTGTCTTGATTTGGCTTGACTGGTTCGGCTTGTCTTGGCTTACCTTGGCTTGGCTTCTCTTGGCTTGCCTTGCTTTGCTGGGATTTGGCTTTGTTTGGTTTGGCTTGGCTTGATTTGGGTTGGTTTAGCTGGCCATGCCTTGCCTTACCTTGCCTTGGTTTGGCTTTGTTTGGTTTTGCATGGCTTGACTTGGCTTGCCTTGCCTTGCCTTGGTTTGGCTTTGGTTTTGCATGGCTTGACTTGCCTTGCCTTGCTTTGCCTTGTTCATTGAGGGATTCAAAGGAAATGGGTGGAGGAAGTAGGATTATGTCGAGTTGAGTAGAATTGAACTGCACTTGTGTCTTATCGTATCGGTCATAATGCATCTCCTCAGAATGCATTGGTTTGCATCGGATTGCTTCGCTCAGCATAGTGTTGTACAATCTCATACTGAATTGTGTATTGTATTTTATCGAATTATGTTGTGCTTTGTCTCGCAAGGTATTGTACTATATTATGTGGTATTATGTTCAGTTGTATTGCGTTTATAATATATTTCTCTGTGCGGAATTTGACCTGAGTTCACAAGGGAAAAGCGCATTATTGTAGCGCACAGTTTCCTTCATCACCTTTTTGGTGTAATTGCTACAAATGCTTCATTTTTACTGGTTTTTAAACGGGCCTACATTGATTTGTTCATCACTTCTTGTATGTGAATCAGATGACATGCAATACACCATCCTTGACCGACACTCATTTTCACACACACCTGTGGATCTTAAAATTTGTTTCGTGCCTCGGCTAGAGCTCCGAGGTTCACCAATGGTGAGATTTTTGCGTATGCAACCGTTTCCCCTCCCCATCATATAGATAGCCGCATTCCGACTTCGGGGATGGATCTTAAATCTGGATATATCCGTTAAAAAGAAGAATGAAGTCAGAATCATGAAACTGATCTTGTCTTGGACCTGCAGGGAGAGACGACGAAGGCGGCAGACATTCAGATCTACACGGTGGGTATCGGGCCGGGCATCAACCGCGAGGAGTTGTCGGGCACCGCCAGTAGTCCTGCCAGCCGTTACTTCTACACCGCCGACACCTTCCAGTCTGCTGCCGCCCTCGCCAACATCATCGGCCCCAAGATCTGCAACGGTAAACTGTTCATGCCTGTACCGTTGCTGTGGGTGGTGGTGAGGGGGGGGGGGGAGAGAGAGAGAGAGAGAGAGAGAGAGAGAGAGAGAGAGAGAGAGAGAGAGAGAGAGAGAGATTAGAAAAGAAACAGGGAGGTGCGTGTGTGTTTTTCAGTTTCATATCTGTTTTAATAGTGATATCAAACAACGAATAAAAACGTGACGATATAGCACACCCCCCCACGCGCCACACACACACACACACACACACACACACACACACACACACACACACACACACACACACACACACACACACACAACACACACACACACACACACACACATCTCCCAAATGTTTAGAAAAGAAATGGGAGAGATGGGCGTGTGTTCTTCAGGTTCGTGTCTGTTACTAAGAAGTGATATTAAACAACAAACAGAAACTCGACGATCCCCCCGCCCTCCTAAATGTTTAGAAAAAAAATGGAGAGGTGCGTATGTATTCTTCAGTTAAATCGCTTTCCCTGGTAAGTAATGTTAAACAAACAAATGAAAATATGTGGAGGAATAGACATAAAATATAGGCCCGTGATAAAGCAAAAATAAAGAATGATCAAATATGAAGGTAATGTAACCAACATGATATGAACATGTATACAAATAAATGAATGACTGAATTATCCATATTTCATCAATCTATGGACAAGGCCTATCACCGCGTACTACTTAGCCAGAGTACCGGGCCTTGCTTCAAGCACTTACTGTCGTCTGCAAGAACTGAAAGATTAGATCTACTCCAATAACCATATGTTAACAATCTGGGTTTAGAGATTTCCACAGACGGTTTCTTCAATATCAGTCGGTAAGTTTTGTAGGTAAGTTCTTACAAAGTGGCTGCAGGTAGGTTTGTCTATGTTTAGATAAGCGTAGTTACGTGCCAAGTCACAGCCGCTAACGTAGAAATGTAATATTGGGAGCAGTTTCGATAGTGAATAGACAGACCATGTATCGTTTTACTTCCGTCATTTTATTGCCAGTGTACACTACCTAGTAATCTATCCTCATCTCTATTTGTGATAAAGATGCAGAAAAAACAGCTTTCAAAGATAGTAATGACTTCCTGACGGGATAGCTTCAACCACGATAACAGTTAAACCTTAAGATTGCTTTAATTGCACACTCTGCTCAGATCTATCGGAGGTTCAAGTTCCCTTGCATATATGGCGTGCAGCGAGTGGTTGCTCAGTCTGTGGACAAATAAACGTCGAGAAGTACAGACCCATCCTTTCGGTACATAAATCAATTCCTCGATGGTAAAACAGAGACTGGCACGAGAGATATTTGCAGATGTGAATCCTGGAGGAAAAATATTGGTCTGTTATCACAGACTTGAAATCTTGACTCGGGGAAATAAAATCAAAACTATCAAGCCATTGAGACTGAAAGAATTGAAGGATGGGGGAAGGGTATGTTTAGCTGTTGTCTCAGACTTTAAACTACGAGGCGAGATATTACGTAGATCTAGATTATCAAACCACTGAGACTTAACAACATATTTTTTTTACCTTTACCACTTTTGCCTTCACGGCTGTATAATAGCTCTCTGCAACCTTACTCTGATTTAAAGGCGCTGGTTCATTTCTCTAATTTTTTTTAATAATTCTGTCGATACCGACTAGGTTCTAATTTGTGGTTGTTTAATAAATTTATCATTCTTATACTTTAAAAAAGCTATAGGCCATGTTATCCTTCGATGTTAGACAAAATGTATGACTTGGTAATCAGTTGTGATAAATGTGTGTTGCAGAGGTGCCCCATGACGCCAGTTTCCTTCCCCAGGCTACTGGTGAGTAGGCTGGCATCAGTTTTATTATCTATTACTTTCTGACGGACTGAGTCTTCTGTTGTTCTTTGTGGGATCAGGGAAAGTAGCAATTATGTGCAGTGTGTGTGCGTTCGTGCATGCGTGTGTGTGTATGTGTGTCTGTCTGTCTGTCTGTCTGTCTGTGTGTTTACGGAGAGAGAGAGAGAAAGAAAGAGAGAGACCCAGACACACAGAGACACAGACAACCAGAGACAGACAGACAGACAGAGACAGGCAGACAAGAGACAGACAAACAGTGAGTTTCTTAACAACACCTCATCCACCCACATTCCAGGCTGTCAAATGTAAAGACTGAACATTTCATTACTGTTGAGCCCATTAAAAGCTGTTATCTTCTTCTTCTTCTTCTTTCTTCTTCTTGTTGCTCTACTGTCAGTGTGTGTAACTATATATTATGATCTGTGTGAACACAACTGCTGTTTGCAAAACCAGGCTGCCTGCAGAAGGCGGACGTGGTCTTCCTCTTGGACTCGTCCTCCAGTATCGGCAAGGACAACTTCCGCAAGGTGGAGGACTTTGTGAAGGACGTGGTGCAGGACCTCAACGTCTCCCCTGACGGCGTCCATGTGGGCCTCATGCAGTACAGCAGCTACCCCTCCATGGAGTTCCCTCTGGACATGCACACCTCCAGATTCGACGTCCTCAAGGCCATTGATAGCGTGAGTAAGAAGCATGCAAGGTGGCATGAAGAGAGTGAGTAAGAAGCATGCAAGGTGGCATGCAGAGAGTGAGTAAGAAGCAAGGTGGCATGCAGAGAGTGAGTAAGAAGCATGCAAGGTGGCATGCAGAGAGTGAGTGAGAAGCAAGGTGGCATGCAGAGAGTGAGTAAGAAGCATGCAAGGTGGCATGCAGAGAGTGAGTAAGAAGCATGCAAGGTGGCATGCAGAGAGTGAGTAAGAAGCAAGGTGGCAATCAGAGAGTGAGTAAGAAGCAAGGTGGCATGCAGAGAGTGAGTAAGAAGCAAGGTGGCATGCAGAGAGTGAGTAAGAAGCAAGGTGGCATGCAGAGAGTGAGTAAGAAGCATGCAAGGTGGCATGCAGAGAGTGAGTAAGAAGCATGCAAGGTGGCATGCAGAGAGTGAGTAAGAAGCAAGGTGGCATGCAGAGAGTGAGTAAGAAGCAAGGTGGCAAGCAGAGAGTGAGTAAGAAGCAAGGTGGCATGCAGAGAGTGAGTAAGAAGCAAGGTGGCAAGCAGAGAGTGAGTAAGAAGCAAAGTGGCATGCAGAGAGTGAGTAAGAAGCAAGGTGGCATGCAGAGAGTGAGTAAGAACAAGGTGGCATGCAGAGAATGAGTAAGAAGCAAGGTGGCATGCAGAGAGTGAGTAAGAACAAGGTGGCATGCAGAGAATGAGTAAGAAGCAAGGTGGCATGCAGAGAGTGAGTAAGAAGCAAGGTGGCATGCAGAGAGTGAGTAAGAAGCATGCAAGGTGGCATGCAGAGAGTGAGTAAGAAGCATGCAAGGTGGCATGCAGAGAGTGAGTAAGAAGCATGCAAGGTGGCATGCAGAGAGTGAGTAAGAAGCATGCAAGGTGGCATGCAGAGAGTGGTAAGAAGCAAGGTGGCATGCAGGTACGGTTAAGACGTTCACCTTGCCTAACAAGTAAACCGTGAGTGAGGTTCTGGGTTCGAATCCCAGCCTTGCCCTTTCTTCCCAGTTCGACGAGGAAAAAAGTTAATTGAATGTCCAAAGTCTTTTCGCATGAAACTATAAACCGAGTCCCCGTGTGCGAATGCGTGTGCAGGATTTGTTGTTAAGATTAGATTAACGCCCCAGCGGAGATTTCCGATTTATGGACTGTTCACGCAGAACTTTTTACGCACTCGTTAAAAACCGTCCCGCCTTTTTGAAGAGTAGGCCATTTCGTGTGGTAGGAACGGACGACAAAATTACAAAAACGCATGCGCACAGGTATCGTGTGAGGACACCATCCCCGAAGTCGGAATGCGGTTACATAAGTGGTGGGGGATGAAACGGTCGCATACGCAAAAGTCTCATGCTCACCATTGGCGAACTTTGGAGTTTTAGCCGATGAAAGGGGAAAAAAACAAAGTGAAAAAGTAAGTGAACAAGTTTGTGCTATAATTTCACTTTAGGGCGTGAGGCTGTTGGGTTTGCCTGGCTACTTCTTTGTTTGGGTGTGTTTAGATTTTTCATGTTATTTTGCAGTCGTTTGATGTGGTAACTACTTCTTTGTTTGGTTTCTTTTGATAACTTTTTATTTTGTTTTGTCCATGTGTAAGCACTTTTGTTAGTTTTATTGTGAATGGCTCAACGGATGAATTTGTCTCCCCCTCCCCAAATTTTTTGTCTTTACCATTCTTCTTTACTTTTTTCAGTCCTTTTGTTATTATTTATTTGTTTGATTATCTATTTTCGTTTTATGTATTCATCTGCTTATTCCTTTATCAACAATGCATTGGTTATTTATCCATCGAGCCATACTAGCATTTAAGCAAGAACATGTGCATGTCTACGTATGTACTGGATAAAACATCACTATCAGTCATGGCAGATCTCTCAGCGTGAAATTCGGGCTGCCCTGCCTCTGTGCATAGAGCACGTCGCCACAAGACCACCGCCACCCATATTCTCTCTCTCTCTCTCCCCCCCCCCTCTCTCTCCTCTCCCCCCCCCCCTCTCTCTCTCTTAAAAAAAAGTTTCCTGTTGCCAGTGTATTGGTTTCCCTATCTGTATACTACACACATGACTGACTGAACCACATTGCCAAGCACCACCCTCGAAGCTGAACTTTTGAGTTTATTCGGCAGGTCCGTTTCATGGGAGGGGGCGCCAACACAGCCGATGCCCTGGAGTACATGAGGCGCCTGGGGTTCTCCAGGAACTCTGGAGCGCGGAACAACGTTCCCCGTATCGCCATCGTCCTCACTGACGGATCTTCCCCCAACAGCGCCCAGGTGGCCGTGGAGGCCAACAATGCCAGGTGAGGAGAAGAACCAGGTGGGGTGGGTGGGTGAGTGGGTGGGTGGGTGGAGATGGAGAGTGGAATGGTATGATGAGTGGAATGGTATAATGAGTGCGATAGCGCCTGTCACCGAATTTGTGTTCGTCAGGGATCGTTCAAGACGAATTTCAAGATAAGCGCTGGACATTTTCGTTCAAACGACAGACAAACAGTGAGATGCTGTTAGAAGGTTCGATGAAGGAGAAATTCAGGAAGAATTTCAGATGTGTTCATATTTTCTTAGATTTTATTTTTGGTAAGGGGTGGGGGGTGGAGAGGGGATCATATCCTCGAAGCAATAATGAAGTTAGGTAAGCCCTTCAGTTGTTCGTTGATTCCTAAAAGTCCACCCATCCCCATCGCTGAAAAGGAACATGTGGGTTATTCCCTGTCCTGTTTGCCTCAGGAAATCAGACTGATGTCTGATAGACCTTATCTGTACATGATAAGCCCGAAGGAAAAAAAAAAGTCTAAAGCGACAGTGATTTCAGATCATCTAGATCATATAGTGTTTTTCTTCGTTTCTTTTCTCTTGTTTTTTCTTCGTCCTTTTTTGTCGTTGCTACTTTTAATTTCTCTCGGGGGTGGGGTTGGGGGGGGGGGGGAAGGCGGGGTTGGGGGATGTTCTAGCGTGCTCAATAATCCACACATATGAGAGCTCATCAGCCGAACCATAAACAAAATTTAATGGAGGCGGCAAAGGGAAGAACGGTTGGAGATGAGACTACAAACCTTTGAAACAGACTTATGAGATGCTTGACCTCAGTATGACGTTATACGCCTGAGGGACTTCAACGCACGTACGCATGCATGAATACACACACACACACACACACACACGCACGCACGCACGCACGCACACACACACACTTACACTCACGCACGCACACACGCACGCACATACGCGCGCGCGCACGCACATACACACACACATTGTGCGTGTACGTGTGCATGTGCCAGCGTGAGAGAGTGACTGACCCGCAAAGACAGAAAGACAGAGACAAGACACGGACAGATATGGGACAACTGACCATCACCGTCAACTCGGTGTCGTATGTCTATTACAGAGCCGACAACATAGGGCTCATTTCGGTGGGCGTGGGCAACAACATCAACACAGGGGAGCTGCAAACCATCGCCACTGACCCCGACAGCAACAACATGTTCACCGTCAGCGACTACAACAACCTCCCTGCCATCACCAAACAGCTGATCGATGCCACCTGCAAATGTGAGAGAGGGACAGGGGGAGAGAGAGAGAGAGAGAGAGAGAGAGAGGGGGGGGAGAGAGAGAGAGAGAGAGAAAAGAGGGGGAGAGAGAGAGAGAGAGAGAGGGGGGAGGGAGAGAGAGAGAGAGGGGGGAGAGGAGAGAGAGAGAAGAGAGGAGAGAGAGAGAGGGGGGGGGAGAGAGAGAGAGAGAGAATGCGTGTGTGTGTGTGTGTGTGTGTGTGTGTGTGTGTGTGTGGTGTTGAAATGGGTAGTTTCAAGTTAGCCACTACTACTTTTTTCAGTCCTATTTTAAAGTCATATTTTCCTTTTTTCAGTCATAATTTTCTTTTTGTTTTCAGTCATATTGTCCCTTTTCGAGTCATGTTTTCCTGAACTTTCTGTAGTTTTCAACAATTTTTTAAAAGTCGATATACAGTAATCGTATGTGTTGTCTCTAGACCACACTTTCCCATTGTTGATATGAAGTAATCATATATCCTTTATCATTTTGTAACACTTCGTGGCTGTCAGTATAAAGTGATTACCTATATAGTTTTCCACACGTTTTGATTGTCGATATAATCTATCATCATACTCTTCGATTATTGATATAAAGTGATCACATGTCCGTGTACTTTTTTTTCTTAAATTAGTTTTGATTGTCGGTATCACCTATCTATCGTATATTGTCCCAACTCTTTAAGATTTTATTGTAAATTGGTGACTTGCGCTCAATGTTTTTCCTTGACCTCTAATTGTCGATATGAAATAACCTTTTCTATATTTTCTTTTCCCCTAGACTTTTGAGTGCTAATATGAAGTGTTCAATTTTTTTTATATCAACTGTGATTGTCGGTGTTGAGTACTCACATATCCTCAATACTTGTCCAACACTTTCGTGCTTGTTCAACCAACCTCAATACTGAGCGCTTTGATTTGTTGCTTTACAAGATTCAGCGCTGTATAAATTCCATACATTATTATTCATTATTATTTTATGTTCTGATTGTTCACATCAACGGAATACTCTCCTATATGATACATTTTCCCAACACTTGCTGATTGTTGATATGAAGTGGTCATCTGCCCTGTGTTCTTGCCCAGTCCACACCAGCATCTCCAACACGCCCTCGGGCACGGATGGTCCTGACCTCTGCCAGGACAAGGTCAACTGCCAAGGCTATGGCACCGCTGTATGTACCTCCTATGCCCAGTGGTCTGCCGTCAACTGCCAGAGATACTGCGGCATCTGTTCACGTCAGTACTTCGCCACCATTGCTGTACTTGTACTTGCAGTTGGGGTTTTACAGTTGTCGTTTTTTTACTGTAATTCAAAATTGATGTAGTGTAGAGTAGAGGTTATGCAGTTATTTTTTTATTTTTTAAAATTCTTTTATATCGAGGATAATGGAATAAGCACTCATGTGCTTTTTTACATCCAGTCCCCGTGTGTATGCAGTTTTGTGAATTTTGTCATTTTATTATATTGAAGTTCACAGTCGTGGTTTTACATATAGTTTACAGCAGAAGCTTACAGTTGTTGCTGTTTACACTAATGGTTTTATACGTAAGCTTACAGCAGAAGCTTACAGTCGTTGCAGTTTACAGAAAAGGGTTTTAATAGTTGTAGTTTACAGCAGAAGTTTACAGTTGTTGCAGTTCACAGTAGTGGTTTATATGTAGTTTACAGTAGAAGTTACAGTTGTGGCAGTTCACGAGTGTTGTTTTATTTGTAGTTTACAGCAGAAGTTTACAGTTGTTGCAGTTCACAAGTGTTGTTTTATATGTAATCTGCAGCAGAAGTTTACATCATTGTATAAAATATATCAAATTTTGTATTATTTCTTATGAAATGTATTGATGAAATTGCAGGAAAAAGTTAAGCAAAATTATTCAAAACAAAAAAAAATGTACTACACACTCAGTCATCATCAAACTCACCAGCAACTTCGCAACTAGCCGGTTAACCCTATCTTAGAATCTTTTCACCATTTTAAAACAAGGAGTGAAATCAAAATAATTTTTTTAACTGACGAAAGTGCTGTGATTGTTTCTGAGTAATATTGATACCTTTGAAAGATGCCTCGCTTCGTTGGCATTCATTTTACGGCATTTCATGACATAGTCCAAAGGGCAGATACAGAAAATGATGTCAACCAAGAACTATCTCTGTATATAAAATCATGACGCTAATCCGAATAATAATAATGATAATAAATGGAACTTATATAGAGCTATATCTTGCAAATACAAATCAAAGAGCATGCATTCAACCTAATCTTACACAGTCATGCAACCAATGTTAAACAATCGATAGTTTAAACAAACAGATACTACAAGCTTGGTACGCTGCAGACCAAAATCTATTAAATAAAATTTCAATAGTCAAATGGTTTTCAAAAGCACACATACACACGCACAGGTCATATACTTCATCAGGGTGATAGGACATGGGCTAGTGAAGGTGGGATAGTTCTGATATGAAACAGGAGGGGGAAAATCTTAGGTTTGAAATAAATATATCTTGAGGCTGGATTTAAAAGTGTCATAAGAAGGCTTCTGGCGAAGAGAGAGAGGGAGCTCATTCCAGGTCGATGGACCAGAAATAGAGAAAGAGCGGCGGCCAACGGTGGATTGGTTGAATTTAGGTATTCGTAGGCACAAGGTATCTGCAGCAGAGCGGAGGGAACGTGAAGGAGTGTACAGGTGAAGACATTCACAGAGGTAGGAGGATGCAGTTTTGTGGAGACATTTGTAACAGAGGGTACTGATCTTATAATTAATTTTACTCTCTGTGGCACAGGCAGCCAGTGGAGAGATCGCAAGAGAGGGATAATGTGCTCAGATTTTTTCTTTCTGAGAACTAGTCGAGCTGCAGAGTTTTGTATACGTTGAAGCAAACTTCCCAATAAAAACTAATATAAAGCTATGAAGTTGATACAAAAACAGACTTCCTTTCAACGGTAACTCTAGATATCATCCCGGTTGCGATTTGGTTTTATAAAGCTGAGAAGTTTACCCCCAAACAAACTTCCCTATTAACGATAGCTCCTGATTTCATTCCTTACCCCCAATTGTTCATGAACACACACAAACCCAAACATCCGCAGAACGCACGCAGAACATCTTGCGCACACGTTAAAACCCGTTCCGCTTTTTTGGAAAAGTAGGCCATTGTGTCGATGGGAACGGATGAGAAAATTTACAAAACTGCATACACTGCATGAAAAAAGCAAATGAATGCTTATTCCATTATACTCGAAAAGAATAAGTGAATAAATAAATAATAAATAAAATTAATATATAAAAATAAATAAATAGAACATCCTTGTCAAAAAACTCTCGGTTTCACTCCCTTTATTTCCAGCTATTTAAAAAAGAAAAATTAAGATGAAAGCGATTGCTGGTGACCAAACCCCCCCCCCCCCCCCCCCCCACCCCCCCCCCCCCCCCCCCCCACCAAAAAAACCCAACGAAAAACACTTTGGATTTCAATTTTTTTTTTACTTTCCTTCTCTTTATTATTATTTTATTGTTGTTGGCTAAGTTAAATGCCAGGAATAAGTAAGAACGCTTTCACTGAATTCATGTGCACCTCCTGTCATGTCCATTTTTCGTTCTTGTGTCTAAGCCAGCTTGTGTTTGTAAAACCAACACCTCCCACTCTCACCCTCCCCATTGAGCGCTTTGATTTGTTGCTTTACAAGATTCAGCGCTATATAAATTCCATACATTATTATTATTATTATTATTATTATTATTATAATTATTATTATTACTATGTCTTCCTACTCCTTACAGCAATGCACACTACCCCTCCTCCTCCTTGCGACGACCAGAGGAGCGACTGCGACAGTTTCGGAGTGGGTGCCTGCACTGGTACATACAAGGCGTGGGCCCAGCTGAACTGCAGGCGCTACTGCGGCTTCTGTGGTAAGCTGCGTTGCATGCTACCTACCCACCCACCCTCCCTTGAGTTTCAGTCTTGGCTCGTTCCCCCAGTGTTGGTTTTGGAGATGGTCTTGGTATATGGGGACGGGATAGCTCAGTGGTCGGAGCACTCGCTTTCCCCCAGCCAAGTTAAGCAGCGTCGAGCGTGGTTACCACTTGGATGGGTGACCGTTTGCGCGCCTTGGCTTCAGTACAGTTCCCCCAGTTCACCCAGCTGTAAATGGGTACCTTGCCCTCTTTAGGGTCAGGGAAGGTAAAGCAGCGAGGGAGAGGAGATGGGCGCAGCCCTCAATATGCTGGCCCCTAGAGAAGTGAGGTCTCTGACGCCTCGCTCCCCTACGACCTTATAGGTTATGGGACTCCTTTACCTTTACCTTTTTACCTTGGTATATGGTTTGATGTTGTTGTTTTTGTTGCCAGTGGTGGTGGTGGTGGTGGTGATCGTCGTCGTTGTTATGTTGTTGATTTTTTGTTTTTGTTTTTTTGGTGAGCTGATTTCGGTACGAGTTGTGATGACTGTTGAGGAGGGAAGGGGTGGGAGGGGAGGGGAAGCATGAGTGCAGATTTTGAGGCGGGGACGGGGGGGGGGGGGGGGAGGGGTAGGAGGAAGGGTGCACTGGTGTGGGTGTGGGGGAGGAGGAGAATGTTAGGGGGTGCACTGTGTGTGTGTGTGTGTTTGAAAGAGCTTTTACTGTATCAATTTTTTTTTCTAAAAGAGGGAGAGGGGTAGGGAGGTTAGTATTTTCCCCTTTTCTTAGGGTTCGCGAAATTGCTAAACTCCTGCCAATATACCGGACTGTACGACTTTACACAGAAGCACTTCCAGGCCCTCTGAACCGTAACCCCACAACCAACAGTCAACAGGGAGTGCACGTTTAGAGCTAGGCTGCTCCCAGGCAGCCAAACAAACGGCAACATGCACCACTGTAGCTAGCTCCTGTGCTTTGGTGATGTTCGCTGGTATAATATGAACCCAACAATGCCACCAAGTCAGCCCCTCACGGGAGCAACTGGCCTCAGATCATCACCGAAGAAAACAATGAATTATCTCCCAGTTGTGAGTGGCAACGATTCCTCGCAGCCCCTATGATTGATACCGATGCACCTCAGGCATATTAGTGGAAGAATGAAAACTTGGGTTATTATGGGTCTAGAGTGTATGTAATACGCTACAGAAACTGTTACCTCTCTACCTCTCTGTCTCTCTCTGTGTCTCTCTCTCTGTCTGTCTGTCTGTCTGTCTGTCTGTCTCTCTCTCTCTCTCTCTCTCTCTCTCTCTCTCTCTCCTCTCTCTCTCTCTCTCTCTCACTGTCCCCTTGTAAATGGCTTTAACAGCTTATTACAATAAAATATTATCATTCTCTCTCTCTCTCTCTCTCTCTCTCTCTCTCTCTCTCTCTCTCTCTCTCTCTCTCTCTCTCTCTCTCTCTCTCTCTCTGTGCTCTGCATGATGAAGGTGATACTTATGATGCTGTGGATGATCTGCTATAATAATTATTTTTGAAACTGTACCCAGATTTTTTTCGTTAAAAAGGAAAATTCGATGTTAATCAGATTACAGCTAAAATGTGTGACAGACATAATTTTTTGTTCCGTTTTGTGTTCACAGAAATGAACGCCCTGAGCCTTGGCTACTGTAAGTACTGATTTGATTCTTGATATTGTGACAAAACCATCATCTGTTGTTATGAAAAAGGATCTCTCTCTCTCTCTCTCTCTCTCCTCTCTCTCTCTCTCTCTCTCTCTCTCTCTCTCTCTCTCTCTCTCTCTCTCTCTCTTATAAGATTTACTCCAAAATGGCAGTTAATTATTTCATTGTTACTTAAGATTACTAGCAAATACGCGCGCATGCACATGTGTGTGTGTGAGTGTGTGTGTGTGTGTGTGTGTGTGTGTGTGTGTGTGTGTGTGGTGAGTGTGTGTGTGTGTGTAGATGTGTGTGTGTGTGCACGCGTGCTCATCTGTCTGTCTATCATTTCATTTTAAGAACTCTTTTGTTCACTTGTTTTCGCCATTGCTCCCTCCCCTTTCTCTCTACGTGTGTGTGTGTGTGTGTGTGTGTGTGTGTGTGTGTGTGTGTGTGTGTATGTGTGTATGTGTGTGTGTGTGTGTGTATGTGTGTGTGTGTGTGTGTCTCTCTCTCTCTCTCTCTCTCTCTTCTCTCTCTCTCTCTCTCTCTCTCTCTCTCTCTCTTCTCTCTCTCTCCATCACATACATACCCAAACATCCACACACTTTCACATCAATCAATCCACTCATCCATCCAAGCATAGACCCGGGTTCGATTCCCGTTCAAGGGGATATTTTCCTCTGGAGTTAACATCAGTGCAGACTCCACTCTCCCCCAAAAGTCCTTCGGATGAGACTATAAACCGAGGTCCCGTGTGCGAACGCACGCAGAACATCTTGCGCACACGTTAAATCCTGTTCCGCTTTTCGTAAGAGTAGGCCATTGTGTGCCGGTGGGAACAGATGACAGAATTGACAAATCCGCATACACACGGGGACTGGATGTAAAAAATCACATAAGTGCTTATTCCATTATCTTCGATATAAAAGATGAAATAAATAAATAAATAAATAAACACACACACACATACACAAACACACTAACATCCCCCCTCACACACACACACCACCACCACAACCACCACAACCACCACCACCACCACCACCACCAATGTAACAAATCCTGCCGATGCAATGCATTTCAGACGGCAAGTGCTACTACAAAGGCCAGACCTACTCCACAGGACAGAAGTGGACGGACGGCTGCGACTATGAATGCGTGTGTGAGGACGGTCAGACCGGCAAATACCGATGCTTCAACAGGTAGGCACCTCGCTTTCACCTTCACCTATCCCGTAGTCCCGTGGACCGTGGGGGGCACCAATGAAGATTTTGCAACCAGCTTCCTCCATTCCCCGCGGTCCTCTGCTTTCCGTAGCAAATCGTTCCACTCAAAGCACCTACCATCTTCCAGTTTCCTGCAGTTCTTTCTACTTGATCTTTACCAAAGTCCTTCGGATGAGATTATAAACCGAGGCCCCGTGTGCGAACGCATGCAAAACATCTTGCGCACGCGTTAAATCTTGTTCCGCTTTTCGAAAGAGTAGGCCATTGTGTGCCGGTAGAAACAGATGACAAAATTTACAAAACCGCATACACACGGGGACTGGATGTAAAAAAGCACATGAGTGCTTATTCTATTATCCTCGATATAAAAGAATAAATAAATAAATAAAATAAATACCATCACCTGTACCTTCCTCCTACCATCTTCGTTCTAAGAAGCATCATCTACACTCAAGACATTTTCTTACAACAGCCCCGCCCCACAGACCATCTTACTGGTACTTTCCCATGCTAACTAACCTCTCTGCTTCCTATAGACATTATGCCCCTTACTCACCGTCCTTAAATTGGAAATCTCCATCGGGACATAAAGTATAGTCACAATTAATTGCAAGTAATTTTGCATGAAAACTGATGCTATTTTCGATTTATTATCCTTCTTGCCAAATGGTATATTTACAGATGTAGAATTGAAAATCATTTACCAGTATGGAAAGTTTTTTTTACTAAAACTGTTGAAGTACAGGTTTCAAATTGAAAAACACAACGCAACAATTGCAAACAACCTGAGTAAGTTCACTTTTGAATGGAGTCACTATAGACCATTGCTTGACTGTGCAAACTAGATTTATGGAACTGAGACATGTGTCTGGCCATGTGCTTTTGCTGAATAGCAACCATGTGATAGCAGAAAAGCTGGAACTGAGCACGCTTTGTTTTACTCTCCAAGGCCATGCTGTCACACACTGGGTAGTAGTTACACTGACACTGGCACATTGTGATCTTCCTCAATGGATGAAACGAGTGCAATGCCATAGATTGACAGAATTGACAGAGGCGTACAAATATTGTTTTTTCCCATGTTTGACATGATGCACACATGTTAACTTATGTAGCATCAAAAACGCGCGCACGTGCGTGCGTGCGTGCGTGCGTGCGTGCGTGCGTGCGTGCGTGCGTGCGTGCGTGTGTGTGTGTGTGTGTGTGTGTGTGTGTGTGTGTGTTTGTTTTGGTTGATTAAGTACTTGAAAAGCAGTTGGTATCACTTGTTTAAGAAAACAATTGTGTTTGTACTTTCTCTTCATTTATTTTGTTTTCTTTAGAAATATTTGTCTGTAATTTTTTGTATATGCAAAAAGAAAATTTTAATAGTTTTTTTTTTAAATTACAAGTAATTCGTGAAGGCTAAACCAATTCAGCATCCCCGAAGTCGGAATGTGGCTATCTTGGAGAAGCCTAGGTGGTGGCTGCATCCCGGGCTGTCAAATTGCGAGTGCTACCCAGTTCCTAGGTGTTTTTAATTGACGTCTTTATTTCACTAATCATGCCTTGGTTAGGCTTAATTATGCAGATTTACTGGTCTGTTTAGATCAGTCTTGAGGTGGTTTGCTTATACGGCTGATGCTAAAAAGTCTTGTCTATTACTGGTGGAAGCTTTGGGCCATGGCCTACATTAAAATGGTGCGTTGCAAAATGTGATGTTAAGATTGTCTTCAGCCGTGACAAGCTCTAAGCATGACAACCTGCACTCTTTTTTTTTTAAAGGGGAAAATCCTCTGAAGTCGGAATATGAATGCCTATGTACCAAAAGTACTTGAAAATAAAAGTCACACGCGTGAAATTCTCATCCAGTGTATACTTTCAAATCTCACGGCGATTTCTGGGAGGGATGATCGAGCCAGAGTGCGTATTCTGGGTTACCCCCATGGTGCTAAGCTGGCAAACGCGCGACAAAACCAACATTTTCTTATGTTCGTGTGACTTTGATGATTTCATTTTTTGTTTTAAATTTTGATTTGGTTGTAGTTGAGCGTTTGTCTTGAGTTTGGTTTTAGTTGGGTTGTTTTGGGGGGGGGGGGGGGGTTGCATTGACGTTTGTATTTCACTGATGAGTTGATTGAATACGTTTCAGATGCTCGGTGTTGAGTTGATTGGATACGTTTCAGATGCCCGGTGTTGAGTTGATGGAATACGTTTCAGATGCCCGGTGTTTGAGTTGATGGAATACGTTTCAGATGCCCGGTGTTGAGTTGATAGAATATGTTTCAGATGCCCGGTGTTGAGTTGATTGAATACGTTTCAGATGCCCGGTGTTTGAGTTGATTGAATACGTTTCAGATGCCCGGTGTTTGAGTTGATAGAATACGTTTCAGATGGCCGGTGTTGAGTTGATGGAATACGTTTCAGATGGCCGGTGTTGAGTTGATGGAATACGTTTCAGATGCCCGGTGTTGAGTTGATGGAATACGTTTCAGATGGCCGGTGTTGAGTTGATGGAATACGTTTCAGATGCCCGGTGTTGAGTTGATGGAATACGTTTCAGATGCCCGGTGTACCACAACCTGCCCTCCCAGTGCACGCTGGTGAAAGACCCAAGTCAGTGCTGCATGCAGCCCCGCTGCTACTTCCAGCAGAATGTCAACTCTGTGCAGGGATCCACTGTCGGCAGCTACAATGGCGCTAGTACGTTTGTTTTCTTAATGATATGAAGGGAGTAACATTCAGGTCATTGAAAGAATCAATGTAGAGAACCATGCGGGCGAGCGAGCGCGCGCACGCACGCACGCACGCACAAACACACACACACACACACACACACGCACGCACGCACCGCACGCACAAACACACACACACACACATACACATATACACATACACACAGTTCCGCTTTTCATAAGAGTAGGCCATTGTGTGCCGGTGGGAACAGATGACAAAATTAACAAAACCGCATACACGTGTAAAAACTCACATAAATGCTTATTCCATTCTCCTCGATATAAAAGAATAAAATGAAAGAATAAGCAGATACATAAAATAAACACACACACACACCACCACCACCACCGCCTTCATCATCATCATCATCATCATTATCCAGTTTCCAGATAGGTGTGTCTATATATTTTTTCTTCTGCTTGTGATTTGCTACTGCAGCAAAAAAAAAATTCAAACAATTTTCATCCAGAATATAGCATTAATGTAGTTACAAGAACGCTTTCATTTCAACTTTACAAAACAGTACATTCCAGGTCATTGCTATATCCCCCCCCCCCCTCCTCCTAACATTTCTTTCTCTATTGATAAAATGGGAGTGGAGGAGAGAACAAGTGTAGATAACCGATAAAATACCACCACATCATGAAAATGAATGATCAAAGACTCAATGATGAAAAAAAAAAGACAAACAAAGCCAACCCCTCTAAAGAATGAATTTTTACAATGACCTGTTTATGCCAAATGAAAAGATTCTGTAAAAAAAATATTTGTTTAATACCTTTTCAACAACAACACAAAAAACCCCACCACCACCGCTCGCTCGTTCATGGCTTTTCTTTCTTTAAATTGCTTTATATTCCAGACACGTGTGAGTACAAGGGAAGAAACTACTTCCAGAATCAACAGTGGCAAGATGGCTGCGATTTCCAGTGCGAGTGCACGGATGCCAACAACGGCCATTACATCTGCCATGACCTGTGAGTAGTAGTAGTCCACGCGCTCACTGCGCTGTCTAGCGTCTGGTTCATGTCGCTCTGTGCCTGTCTGTCTTCGTAGTACTTGCATTTTACTTACTTACTTATTGACCGACTGACTGACTGACTGACTTACTTATTGACTGACTGACTGACTTACATACTTCCTTCCATCCTTAGTTACTTACGCACGCGTATGGGTATGTGTGTGTATGTGTTGTGTTGTGTTTATTTATTTATTTATTATTTTATATCGAGGATAATGTGGTGTGTGTGTGTGTGTGTGTGTGTGTGTGTGTGTGTGTGTGTGTGTGTGTGTGTGTGTGTGTGTGTGCGAGAGAGAGAGAGAAAGAGAGAGAGAGAGAATTGAACTAAACTGAATTGAATCGAATAAATTTGATTTAAAGAAGGCAATGACATCAGCAGACATGCTTTTTTTTTACAACCAGCCTTCTTTGCACATACACACACACACACACACACACACACACACACACCACACACACACACACACAAGAGAGAGAGAGAGAGAGAGAGGAAGAGAGAGAGAGAGAGAGAGAGAGAGAGAGAGAGAGAGAGAAATTGAACTAAACTGAATTGAATCGAATAAATTTTATTTAATGAGGGCAATGACATCAGCAGACATGCCTTTTTACAACCAGCCTTCTTTGCCACACACACACACACACACACAACACACACACACACACACACACACACACACACACACACACACAACACACACACACACACACACACACACACACACACACACACACACACACACAGAGAGAGAGAAGAGAGAGAGAGAGAGAGAGAGAGAGAGAGAGAGAGAGAGAGAGAGAGAGAGGAGAGAGAGAGAGAGAGGAGTGAGTGTGTGCCCTGTCCGTGTGTGGGCGCGCGCTCGCGCGTGTGTGTATGCCTGCATGCATGCCTGTATGTGGAGGAAGAGTTGTTAGAGAGGGGGGAGAGATTGAAGTCAAAACGCTCCTAACCTACTCAGCTAAAACTGTGCTGTATATAAGAAGTATGCAACACATAATTATAATCATACCCACAGACTCTAGCGTTCTCCTTCTTCAGGACTGTTCTTTAACGTGCGTATGTGTGTTCATGTGCCCAGGTGCCCCACGTACTCCATGATACCCAGCTACTGTCACCTGGAGAAGGAGGCCGGCTCCTGCTGTGCCAAGCCAGTCTGCGAGTTCGACATGCAGCAAGGCAGCTTCACTGGGTCAGGCTCTGTCACCGGCAATGGAATCGGTAAGGTCTCTTTCTGTGTCTGTCTCTGTCTGTCTGTCTGTGTGTCTGTGTCATTCAGTCTGTCTGTCTGTCTCTGTCTGTCTCTCTCTTCATCCCTCCTTCCCTCCTCCTCTCCTCCACTCCTCTCCTCCTTCTTTCTTCTCTCTTCTTCTTCTTGTCTTCTCTCTCCTCCTCCTCTCCTCTC
>CM054143.1:32885594-32888094 GCA_028751875.1 Rapana venosa
TCTCTCATCCCCCTCCCCTCTCTCTCCTCCCTCCTCTCTCTCTCCCCCCCCTCTCTCTCTCTCCCCTCCCTCCTCCTCCCCCCCCTATCCTCCCTTTCTCTCCTCTCTGCGTGTGTACAAAACACTAACAAAAAAGGACAGCTGCCTGTTGACTGGCATTTCTGACTGTGCCCTCGCAGACGTGTGTGTCTTCAACGGCACGCAGTACCATCAGGACGATACCTGGGCCCCGGAGTGCAACATTCGCTGCACCTGCGAAAAGGCCACACAGGGCTACTACCGCTGTCTGGACCTGTGAGTTTCTTTCTGTGTGTGTGTGTGTGTGTGTGTGTGTGTGTGTGTGTGTGTGTGTGTGTGTGTGTGTGTGTGTGTGTGTGTGTGTGTAGTGTGTGTGTATGTGTGTGTGTGTTGTGAGTGTGTGAATTTGTTTGTTTGTGAGTGTGTGTGTATGCACAGGTGTGTGTGTGCGCGCGCATGTTTGTGGAGTAGCCTCCTTTTAGCATAAAGCCTGTTCTGTCCCTGAATCATTTACATTTTAACGGCCCAAACATTTGCTAGAGGAGAGTTTCAGAAAGAAAGTAATATGTAGGATGTTTGTTTTTCGATTTGACGATTAAACGAAAATTGTAAGATAAAACATGATAAAAGAAAATGAAAATGGATGAGAAAATGAAAAAGGATGAAATGAAATGTAATAAAAAGAAAAAGAAACTAGAAGAAACTAGAAACAAAACAACTTTGAAAAAACGCGAATCCAATAACACGAAATGAAGTGAAATAAAAACAAAACAATAGAAAAAAATAAGAATCGAAAAGAAATTGAAACGTAAATTAAAAGAATTTAAAAAATGAAATATATAGAAATTCTGCAAAGTGTAAAAAAAAAATCAAGCAAAACTTTAAAAAAAAGATGAAACTAGCGAAATAACCGAACAACGAAAATACACTTCTCTACATTACAACAAAACAAGCTGACATGTTGAACGTACGAACGTATAAAACATATTGAAAAAAAAACGAACAACGAAAATACGCTACACTATACTACAATAAAACAAGCTGACGCAGTCACCACCTGAGCATATAAAGCATAGTGAAAGAAAACGAACAACAAAACTACACTGTACTACACTACAATAACAACAATAAAAAATCTAACATGGTCATCACCTGAACGTATAAAGCATAGCGAAAGAAAACGAACAACTACACTACACTATACCACACCACACCGCACCACACCACACCACACCACACCACACCACACCACACCACACCGCACCACACCACACCGCACCACACCACACCGCACCACACTACACCGCACCACAACACCCACACTACACCACACCGCACCACACCACACACCACCTCTTCACACACCCACATGCACCACACCACACCTCTTCACACCACCCACACCCCACCTCTTCACACCACACCGTACCACACCACATCCCACCTCTTCACACCATACCACACACACCTCTTCACACCATACCACACCTCTTCACGCCACACCATACCACACCTCTTCACACCACATCATATCACACCTCTTCACACCACATCATATCACACCTCTTCGCACCACACCACACCTCTTCGCACCACACCACACCCCCACCCTTCACACCACACTACACTACACCACACCTCTTCACACCACACCATACCACACCACACCACACCACACCACACCTCTTCACACCATACCACACCACCACCACACCTCTTCACACCACACCATAAACCACACTCCCCACCACACCTCTTCACACCACACCACACCTCTTCACACCACACATCTTCACACCACACCACACCACACCACCTCTTCACGCCACACGACACCCCACCATACCACACGACACCCCACCACACCACACCTCTTCACACCACACCATACCTCACCTCTTCACACCACACCCCACCCCTACCTCTTCACACCATACCACATACCACACCCCACCTCTTCACACCACACCATACCTCACCACACCACACCTCTTCACGCCACACGACACCCCACCATACCACACGACACCCCACCACACCGCACCACATCGCACCACACCACACCTCTTCACACCACACCATACCTCACCTCTTCACACCACACCACACCTCTACCTCTTCACACCATACCACATACCACACCCCACCTCTTCACACCACACCATACCTCACCACACCACACCTCTTCACACCACACCACACCTCTTCACACCGCACCTCATCACACCACACAACACCACACCACACCTCACACCACACCACACCTCTTCACACCACACCACACCCCACCCCACCCAGTCTAACCTAGTCCTGAACACCTGCACGTGGCAGTTGCCCCAAGTACACCAACGTCCCCCCGACGTGCAAAGTGGTGCGGACGACAGGCGCCTGCTGCCCTACCCTGCAGTGCGGCTCCGGCACCTTCATCTCCTCCACCAACAACCTCTACACCATCGGCAACGGCGGCACCATCTTCACCGGC
>CM054143.1:32895594-32898094 GCA_028751875.1 Rapana venosa
TGCAATGCCCTAAAAGAAAACCCAGTACAGTACGGTACAATACTATACATACAAAACAATACAATGCAATGCAATCCATTCCTCATACAATGCAATACAATGGCATACGATGTCTCGAACATCTGAGCCAACCCAATGCTGTACCATGCGACAGATTTTTGCGAGTTCAACGGCAAAACCTACGACAAGGACCAGATCTGGTACCAGGGCTGTGACTTCAAGTGTACCTGTGAGGACACCGCCTCCAACAACTACAGATGTGTTTCCAGGTCTGCTCCTGCATGTGTGTGTGTGTGTGTGTGTGTGTGTGTGTGTGTGTGTGTGTGTGTGTGTGTGTGTATGTGTGTGTGTATGTGTGTGTGTGTGTGTGTGTGTGTGTGGGTTCGTGTGTGTTAGTGTGTGTTGTTCGTGTGTGTGTGTGTGTAATAATAATAATAATAATAATAATGTATGGAATTTATATAGCGCTGAATCTTGTAAAGCAACAAATCAAAGCGCTCAGATTTCATTTCATACCACTTTAAGTCACGGCAGATTTCTCCGTGAAATTCGGGCTGCTCTCCCCGGGGAGAGCGGGAGAGCGCGTCGCCACAAGCGCTGCGCCACCCTTTTTTTTTTCATGTCTGCAACTGTATATGTTTCCCTATCAGAGTGGCTTTTTTCTAAGAATTTTGCCAGGGACAACTCTCTTGTTGCCGTGGGTTTTTTACGTGCGCTAAATAATTACGTGTAACACACGGGACCTCGGTTTATCGTCTCATCCGAAAGACTAGCGCCCAGACCACCACTCATGGTCTAATGGATGGGGGAAAAGTTTCCGGTCCAAACGGGGTACAAACCGCCGCACACTTCAGACCCGGACTTTTCGCTTTCTAGACAGGCGCGTTACCTCTAGACCACCGATCCACATGTGTGTGTGTGTGTGTGTGTGTGTGTTTGTGTGTGGTGTGTGTGTGTGTGGTGGGTTCGTGTGTGTAGTGTGTGTTGGTCGTGTGTGTGTGTGTGTGTTTGTGTGTGTGTGTGTGTGTGTATGTGTGTGTGTGTGTGTGTGTGTGTGTGTGTGTGTTGGTCGTGTGTGTGTGTGTGTGTGTGTGTGTGTGTGTGTGTATCCTTGTTGCGTTTTCATATCAACCTTCGGCACTCTTTTGAAAACTAAAGCTTACTTTCAGCGTGACTACCATCCACTATGGAAAGACTTATATATGTTAGTCCGTCGTTTTCGACGATGACCACCAAAACAGCAGAGGAGGCAGCTTGGCATTTGGAAAGACTTATATAAATGTCATGGGAACGGATGACAAAATTTACAAAACAAGATGTACACGGGGACTAGATGTAAAAAAAATCCTCCACATGAGTGCTTTTTTCCCATTATCCTCGAAATAAAAGAACAAACATTCAAATAAAATTAAAAAGAATACTAAGGAGATGATTACGTCCATCGTGTAAGCTCTCCATTGCGATTCTTCTTCCTCCAACGCTGAGACAGCCAGTCATCGTCGTCTGTCATATGAGCGAAAATGCGTCGCGCTGCCGTGAAAAGCGCCTGACAAATCAGGCTCAGCGCTTCCAAGCTCTGCATGTTCTGTTGTGATAATTATATAGCATTTTGACGAGATCACCACTATCATCAGCAGCAGCATCATCGTCGTCATCAGCAGTAGCTGCAGCAGCATCATCGTCGGCATCATCATCATTGTCGTCGTCATCATGGACATCATCATCATCATTGTCGTCATCTCCGTCATCCCTAGCATCCCTGTACCTTAGCATCACATCACCCGCGTACATCTGGGTGCAGATGCCCTCAGTACGAGAACCTGGACCCCTCCTGCACTTTTGAGCCTGACCCGGAAGACCCCACCTGCTGCAGCATCCCTCGCTGCAGTACACCTGCACCGCACGGTACACTTGGACCCGACCCCACCGCCGGGGTGGTGACGGTGCCGCCTCGCTTCGTCACCGGCGACAACTTCCCACCCGGTGTTACCGGGGGTACCCACACAGGTAGGGCTGACAGGAATGGGGACTGGGTTTGGTTGGGGTGGGGGTGGGGGGTGGGGTTGTTGTTTTTTCGCTCTCGTTCCTCGGCTAGACCTCCGAGGTTCACCAAGGGTGAGGTTTTGCGTTTGCGACCGTTCTTAAACTGCGGGAGCTGCATTCCGGCTTCGGGGATTGAATGGTGAATGACACAGAAAAACTGGCCCAGGCCAAAAGCTTTTTCCGTTATAAATAGACTTTTTCCCCATCCATTTGACCATGAGTGGTGGTCTGGGCGCTAGTCTTTCGGAGGAGACGATAAACCGAGGTCCCGTGTGTTACACAAAATTATTCAGCGCACGTAAAAGAACCCACGGCAACAAGAGAGTTGTCCCTGGCAAAATTCTGTAGAAAAAAGCCACTCTGATAGGGAAACAAATACAGTTGCAGACAGGAAAATGGAAAAAAAATGGGTGGCGCTGCTCTTGTGGCGACGCGCTCTCCCCCTGGGGAGAGCAGC
>CM054143.1:32900594-32903094 GCA_028751875.1 Rapana venosa
CACACCACACAACGAAAACGAACCTCCCCCCCGACACAATCAACCAACACAATGTGAAGACGCACGGGTTACTCCCACTCCCTGACAGATGCCCCATCTACGAGACGGTTCCGGAGGGCTGTCGGCTGGTGACGGACTTCACCAACCCTTGCTGCAAGACGGTCCGCTGTGACCCCAATTCCGTCACCCAGGGCACCCCACTGCCAGGCACCACCCTCAAGCCCAACCCCAACCATCACTCCACCATCGCTCCCCACCCCAACGGTAAGTTGCGAGCGACGATGCTCAACGCTCGATTTATTTATTTATTTTATGAAGTTATTATTTTATTTTTCGAGGATACCGGAATAAAGCGCTCGTGTGCTTTTTTTTTTTTAAAACATCCAGTCCCCCGTGTGTGTATGCAGTTTTGTAAATTTCGTCATCGATCGATCAGTCGGTCAGTCGGTCGGTAGGTAGGTCAGTCAGCCAGTTATTCAGTCAGTCATTCAGCCAGTTAGTCAGTCAGTCATTCAGCCAGTCATTCAGTCAGTCATCAGTCAGTCATTCAGCCAGTCATTCAGTCAGTCATCAGTCAGTCATTCAGCCAGTCATTCAGTCAGTCATCAGTCAGTCAGTGTGCCGATATCTCAGTCCACCACTGGAGCCATGAAGGCGACGTAACCAACCTCGCAGAGAATTCAAACTGGAAACGAACCCGCGTTATCAATAGATTGATGAATCAATCAATTAATCATCCCATCAATCGATAGATCAATCGTTCGATGAATCAGTCGTCTCTCAGTCGACTGCTGAAAATTCAGACTGGAAACAAATCCTCGTAGCAATCAATCAACAATCACTCATCCAATCAACCAGTCAGTCAATCAACCGGTCAGTCAATCAACCAGTCAGTCGATCAATCACTCATCCAATCAACCAGTCAGTCAATCAACCAGTCAGTCGATCAATCACTCATCCAATCAATCATTCAGTCAATCAACCAGTCAGTCGATCAATCACTTATCCAATCAACCAGTCAGTCAAATCAACCAGTCAGTCAAATCAACCAGTCAGTTGATCAATCATTCATCCAATCAACCAGTCAGTCAATCAACCAATCAGTCGATCAATCACTTATCCAATCAAACAGTAAGTCAATCAATCATCCAGCCAATCAACCAGTTAGTCAATCAATCATTCAGCCAATCAGTCAGTCAGTCAGTCAGTATGCTCATATCTCAGTTCACTGATGAAGTTATGAATGAGATGTAACCGCGCTGAAAATGTGAACTGGAGCAGTAGGTATTGTCCAATCCGTCAACCAATCGGTCACCAGTCAGCTGACTGCTGAAATCATGAAGGCGATGTCACGTCGTTGAAATTATGTGTGTGTGTGTGTGTGTGTGTGTGTGTGTGTGTGTGTGCATGTGTTTAAACTGTGCCTGAAAAACGTCTGGATGCCAACATTGCCGTACCATGTCCTTGTTTCTTGCAGCTTTCTGTGTCTACAAGAAGGCGTCCTATTCCCAGGGCGAAGAATGGTCGGACGGATGCGACAAATCTTGCCGCTGCGACAATGCCGCTACTGGTCTCTACACCTGCACCACCAGGTGAGAGACAGACAGACAGACAGACAGACAGACAGACAGACAGACAAAGATAGAGAGAGACAGACAGACAGACAAAGACACACTCAGACAGACAGACAGACAGACAGACAGAGTGGAAGGAAGGGAAGAAAGACCTGAAATAATTGGTAGTCGTGATTACTAATGATAGTTTCTACTCAGGGCAAGGGCCTGATGAAAAAAGTATGTTAATCTCTCTCTCTCTTCTCCTCTCTCTCTCCTCTCTCTCTCTCTCTCCTCTCTCTCATCTTCCTCTCTCTCTCTCTTTCTCTCACTCTCACTCTCTCTTTTTCATCTCTCTCTCTCATCATCTCTCTCTCTCTCAATCTCTCTCATCATCTCTCTCTCTACTCTCTCTCATCTCTTTTCTCTCACTCTCTCATCTTTTCCTCTCTCTTACCTCTCTCTTTTCTCTCTCTCTCTCTCTCTCTCTCTCTCTCTCTCTCTCTCTCTCTCTCTCTCTCTCTCCTCTCTCTCTCTCTCTCTCTCGCGCGCGCGCGCGCGCACAAGCACAACGCAGGAGAGCTAAACGGACATTTCTTTCCACATGTGTGCATTATACACACCTATCAAATAGGTAGGGTGGGGATGGTTTATTGAAGAGAAGAAAAGCCAGAGGCTGTTAAACTTTAATTTAAGTGTGCCTACACTTTAAACAAAATGGAGGAAAAGAAGATAAAGGAAAAAAACAAACCATCAAAATGGAAGAAATTTCAGTTCGTTCAAGACAAGTTTTGGTCCACGACCACACAGGAGGTTATGGGACACATACTCCGAGGTAAGTTTCAGTCTATGATAATATGGCACGGGGAAACAAAACAAATGGGGGAAAAAAAAGAGAAACCAACAAACTACCCCAGAACTTTCGGTCCGTTCAAGACAAGTTTTGG
>CM054143.1:32908094-32938094 GCA_028751875.1 Rapana venosa
GTTGTGTCGTTTTGTATTGCTTCGCGCTTCAGTATCGTTGTATCGCATTGCATTGCGTTTGTTGTGTAATGTGTTGTGTTGTATTGCGTTGTGTTGTATTGCATTGTGTCGTATTGCATTGCATTGTGTCGTATTGCATTGTATTGCGTTGTATTGCATTGTGTTTCAATTCCCTACTAGATTCCTACTCCCATGACCAGTAGGCTGCCGCTCTAAGGGATCCCCGCCAATGAAAAACTGTAGTATTCACTTCACCCTGCAGTCTTGTTTGCCTGCTTGTTTTATTTGTCTGTTTGGTTGTCTGTTTACTTGTCTGTTTGATTGCGCGTCTGTTTGTTTGTCTCTTTACTTGTCTGTTTGGTTGTTTGATTGCGCGTCTGTTTGTTTGTTTATCTGTTTTGGTTGCCTATTTGTTTAGCTGTTTGTTTGTTTTCCTGCTTTATTTGTCTGATTGCGGTGGGGTTTTTTCTTGTATGTCTGTCTGCCTACATGTCTGTCAGTTCGACAGCGTGTCTGTTTGTTTGCCTGTCTGTTTGTTGCTTGTTTGGCTGTCTGTTTGTCTACTTGTTTGACTCTCTGTTTGTTTGGCTGGGTGGTGGGTGGGGGGAGGGGAGATTGCTTGTTTGTCTGTCTGCTTGCTTGTATGTTTCATTGCCTGTTTGTATGCCGGTTTGTTTGTTTGTCTGCTCGTATATCTTTTGTTTGTATGTCTGTTTGTTTGTATGTCTGCTTGTTTGTTTTTGTATGTCTGTCTGCTTGTATGTCTGTCTGTTTGTTATGTCTGTCTGCTTGTTTTGTTTTTGTAAGCCTGTCTGCTTGTATGTCTGTCTGCTTGTTTGTGTGTAAATATCTGTCTGCTTGTATGTCTGTTTGTTATGTCTGTCTGCTTGTATGTCTGTTGCTTTTATGTCTGTCTGCTTTGTGGGTGTTTTTTTTGTATGTCTGTCTGCTTGTATGTCTGTCTGTCTGTTTGTATGTATATCTGTCTGTCTGTTCGTTGGCTTGTTCGCTCGCTTTTCGTCTTCCTGCCTGCCTGACTGCCTGATTGCCTGACTGCTTGACTGCCTGACTGCTTGACTGCCTGCCTGACTGCCTGATTGCCTGACTGCTTGACTGCCTGACTGCTTGACTGACTGCCTGACTGCTTGACTGCCTGCCTTCCTGACTGCTTGACTGCCTGACTGCTTGACTACCTGACTGACTGACTGCCTGCCTGACTGCTTGACTGCCTTGCCTGACTGCCTGCCTGACTGCCTGACTGCCTGCCTGACTGCTTGACTGACTGACTGCCTGCCTGACTGCCTGACTGCCTGCCTTCCTGACTGCCTGACTGCCTGACTGCCTGCCTGCCTGACTGACTGCCTGACTGCTTGACTGACTGACTGCCTGACTGACTGCCTGCCTGACTGCTTGACTGCCTGACTGCTTGACTACCTGACTGACTGACTGCCTGCCTGACTGCTTGACTGCCTTGCCTGACTGCCTGCCTGACTGCCTGCCTGCCTTCCTGACTGCCTGCCTGACTGCTTGACTGACTGACTGCCTGCTCCTGACTTGATGCCTGACGTGACTGCCTGCCTGCCTGCCTGCGACTGGACTGCTGCTGCTGCCTGACGTGACTGCCTGCCTGCCTGACTGTGACTGCCTGACTGCTTGACTGACTGACTGACCTGAGCTTGACTGCCTGCTGCCTGCCTGACCTGCTGCTGCCTCCTGACTGACTGCCTGACTGCTTGATGCTGACTGACTGCCTGACTGACTGACTGCCTGACCTGCTTGACTGCCTTGCCTGACTGCTGCCTGACTGCCTGACTACCTGACTGCTTGACTGCTTCCTGCCTGCTTGACTGCCTGCCTGCTTGACTGCCTGACTGCCTGACTACCTGACTGCTTGACTGCCTGACTGCTTGCCTGCCTGCCTGACTGACTGCCTGCCTGACTGCCTGACTGCTTGACTGCCTGACTGCTTGACTGCCTGACTGCCTGCCTGCCTGCCTGACTGCTTGACTGCCTGCCTGCCTTCCTGCCTGACTGCCTCCCTGCCTGCCTGCCTGACTGCCTGACTGCCTCCCTGCCTGACTGCCTGACTACCTGCTTGACTGCCTTCCTGCTTGACTGCCTGCCTGACTGCCTGACTGCCTGCCTGATTGACTGCCTTCCTGCCTACCCTGTCCGGCAGATGCACCGTCTACGACTCTGCGCTGCCCACCGGTTGCCGCCTGGTGCCCGACGACAAGGACCCCTTCTGCTGCAAGACCCCGGACTGCACCATCCCCCCGCACTTCGCCAACAGCACGGGCTTCATCTTCCCCACCCCGCCCCTGGCCGTGGTGACGGGAGGCAGCGCCACCCCCCTGCCCACCTCCCCCGTGCAGGGAGAGACCCCCAGCCCCGGCACCCTCATCACCCTCCAGCCCGGACAGCCCAACACGCCCCTGCCCACCATTCCTAACGGTCAGCGGTTGTTTTTTTACTTTGTTGTGTGTTGTTTTTTGTTTTGGGTTTGGGGACGGTTTGGAGTTGGGTTGGGTTGGGGGGTGGGTGGGTTGGGGTTGGGTTGGGGATGGGGGGGTTTGGGGGTTTTGGGGTTAGGTTGGGGGGTTTTGGGGGGTTTGGAGTTGGGTTTTTGGGGGTTGGGGTTTGGGTGGTTTGGGGTGGGTTTGGAGTTGGGTTTTGGGGGGTTGGGTTGGGGGGGTTGGGGTTGGGGGGTTTGGTTGGGGGTTTGGGTTGGGTTGGGTTTGGGGGGGTGGGGGGGTTTGGTGTTGGTTGGGGGGTTGGGTTGTTTTTGGGGTTTGGAGTGGGGGTTTGGAGTTGGTTTGGGGGGGGGATTGGGTTGGGGGTTTTGGGTTGGGTGTGGGGTTTGGTTGGTTTTATGGGTGGGTTTTTCTGGTGGGAGGTGGATTTTTTTTTTTGTGTGGGGGGTGGATGGAAGGGGGGGTGCAGTACGGCAGAAAGGTGGATGAGGCGTTGTGTGTGTGTTGTAGTTGCTGATGCTGTGATTTATAATAATGTGGTTGGTGTGTTGTTTGTGTGTTGGATGGTAGTGGTGTGTGGTGTGGATGGAAGGTGGGTGGTGGATGGAAGAACAGCGGAGGGTTGGAGAAACAAAGCTTTATGTTTTATTCCTTATGCCAGTTATTCCTAATAAAATGAGGTTGGGTATTCTTGTACGATCGGACTGGAATAAGGAGAGTGATGGATGGATGGATGGATGGATGGATGGATGGATGGATGATGGATGGATGGATGAATGAAGAAAACGGGGCATACTGGTACCAATCTGTGCTATGTCATTCCTAATGGTGCAGATTTGTAGTCCGAATAAAATGTAGAGAGCAAGTAGAGGAATGGGAGAAAGAATAGATAACAGAAAGAATTATAGAAGACAGAAATGAGAGAGGAGGAATAGATAGATGGTTGGATGGATGATTGGATAATAGAAGTGAGATGAATGTGAGGATGGATACAAATTGATGAACTATGAACAGATGTTGTCATGGTGTCACATAGCTCTAAAAGTGAATTCACATCACATCATCTCATCTTCGTAGTAGTATAGTCTCATCAACCGATCAATCATCATAGATAGCATAGTTATGAATACCATACAGCAGCCAGCAAGCAGTACCTAGCAACAGCAGCCACACGAGCGCACAGCAGCGTAGTATAGTAGTAGTAATAGTAGAGCAGCAGTAGTTGATGTTGTTGTAGTAGAAGTTGTAGCAGTAGCAGCAGCAGATTTACAGGCGGCAGCAACAGAAGTAGCAGCAACAGCATCAGTGGTGGTGGTGGTGGTGGGGTGGTAGTAGTAGTAGTAGTAGTAGTAGTAGTAGTAGTAGTAGAAATAGAAGTAGTAACAGTGGCAGTAGAGGTTGCCATAGTAGTAGTAATACTAGTAACATAGACGTTCGAATGCCCCTGTTCTTGGTGTTGTTTACGGCAATAGTCCTGAACTTGGTAACGATGGCAGTGGTGGCATTTTGTTTGGTTATCATTCCTCTCAAAGCTTACGTTCGAGTACATACATACATACATGCACATCACGTTGATGATCCAAGATTCAGTACAGTCCTAAGTGCAAGCTGATAGTAACCCTAGACCAACACGCTCCTAAACTCGGTGTGTTGCTGCCTGCAGACGTGTGCGTCTACAACGGTCGCATCTACCAGCAAGGGCAGAGCTGGAGAGACGGCTGCGACTACAACTGTCGCTGCGAGGATGCCAAACGTGGTTACTACCGCTGCACTGAAGTGTAAGACTGGTGATGTGATGATGTGGTCCTGTGGATTTTCTATGGGAAGTGGATGTGGGGGCTAGGGGTGGGGTGGAGGTGTCGTTCAACTGTGGGTAGTTTTGCAAATGGATGAGTAGTCTGTGTTGGGGTAGGGATGGGGGACTGGTGTGGAGGAGGTGGTGGTGTTCAGTGTGTGTGTGTGTGTGGTGTGTGTGTGTGTGTGTGTGTGGTGTGCGCGCATGCGCACTGCTTTTGATTGTTTCTAATGTCTCATTCTACCTTGTATTTACCCTGTCTGTCTGTCTGTCTGTCTGTCTGTCTGTCTCTCTCTCTCTCTCTCTCTCTCCTCTCTCTCTCTCTCTCTCTCTCTCTCTCTCTCTCTCCTCTCTCTCTCTCTCTCTCTCTCTCTTTCCGAACCGAAAATTATTTGTGGAATTATATGTATGATCACCCCTTCAGTAAGGGGCCATGGCCTAAATCTGAATAAAATATTCTTATTCGTATTTTCTCTCTCTCTCTCCTCTCTCTCATCCTCTCTACTCTCTCTCTCTCATCTCTCTCTCATCTCTCTCTCTCTCTCTCTCTCTCTCTCTCTCTCTCTCTCTCTCCGCCTTACTTTCAGCCACCGCCCGTGTTTCTGATTTTTAACTGATTTAATGACTGTATTCGTTGGTAGGGTTTCGTTTTTTCCTCTTTATGCTCTAATAACGTTTACATCACGGAATATGATGATAGTGCTGTGTGTCAAAGTCTGTGTCTGAAATTCTTATGTGAAATGTTTTTTGGAATTGTTTGGTTGATTGTTTGTGTGTGTGTGTGTGTGTGTGTGTGTGTGTGTGTGTGTGTGTGTGTGTGTGTGTTTTTGTTTTGTTCCTTTCTTGGTGTTTTTGTTGTTGTTTCTTTCCGGAATCAGAGACATAGAACTATGAAAGTCTAAAAAAAGAAAAAAAAGAAAAAAATAGAACACAAGAAAATAAAAACAAATCCCCAAAACCAGAGGCCAGTATTTATACCGATGAAAAATAAAATACAAATCATGGCTCGCAGTCATCTTTACTCTGCTGTATTCTGCTAATCACCTGATTGAACTAGTCTCTTACGGCAGAATAGTTTGGTTTTCATCTTATTTTATTCTGCTGTATCTAGTCAATATCACAAGCATTAATCTAATTTTAACAGTGGAGAAAGTAAACATCCCTGATGTGGCCTTTGTGACCGGGGAGGGGGAGGTGGGGGGGGGGGATAAAAACAATGTGAATGAATTGAATTGTGAATTGCGAATTGGGTTGGGTTGGGTTGCTTGTGGTCGGCAGGGGGTTGGGCTATAAACAATGTGAAGGAATTGAATTGGGTTGGGTTGTTTGTGGTCGGCAGGAGGAGTATTAACAGTGTGAAGGAATGGAATTGTGAATTAGATTGGGTTGTCCTGTCTGTGGTTGGCGGGGGGATCAATAAACAATGTGAATGAATTGAATTGGGAAATCGGACTAGGTTGGGTTGGGTTGGGTTGTTTGTGGTCGACAGGAGGAGTATAAACAGTTTGAATGAATTGAATTGGGAATTGGAATCGGTCGGGTTGGGTTGTCTGTGGTTGCTGTGGGAAGGGAAGAGGGGGGGGGGTTAAAAATGTGAATGAATTCAATTGGGAATCGGATTGGGTTGAGTTAGATTGGATTGACACAAGCCTCTTACTCCCTCAACCCCAACCCTCCTGTAACCTGTGTGCAGGTGTCCTAAGAATCCCCCGAGCCTGCCCCCAGGGTGTTGGCTGGTGAGAGACAGCAGCAACCCTTGCTGCCAGAGACCCTACTGCGACTTCAGCAAGACTACCCAGACTCCCAGCCCCGCCACCACCCTCCACCCGCCTACCGGACCCTCCGGCCCCACCCTGCAGCCACCCACCCAGGGTGTGACTACCCCTACCCCTGAGCCCGGTGAGAGCAGGGTGTTCGTGTTGGTGCGAGTTCGGAGTGATGTTTTTTTGGGGGGCTGTGGGTTGGGACGGAGTGTTTTGGTGTGTGTTGTGTGAGTGTGGTGTGTGTGTGTGTGTGTGTGTGTGTGTGTGTGTGTGTGTGTGTGTGTGTGTGTGTGTGTGTGTGTGTGTGTGTGTTGTGTGTGTGTGTGTGTGTGTGTGGTGTGTGTGTGTGTGTGAGTGTGTGTATGTGTGTGTGTGTGTGTGTGTGTGTTGTGTGTGTTGAGTGTGTGTGTGTTGTGTATGTGTGTGTGTGTGTGCGCGCGCGCGTGCGCGTGCGCGTGTGATCGGAGCAGTGGGGATGATGTTGAAAAATCATTGAATTAAAAACAACAGGAAAAAAGGAAGGAAAATGTTGTACAGAGAAATCTGTTGAGATCAACTAGATGGTTCTCTCTCTCTCTCTCTCTCTCTCTCTCTCTCTCTCTCTCTCTCTCTCTCTCTCTCTCTCTCTCTCTCTCTCTCTCTCTCTCTCTCTCTCTCTCTCCCTCTCTTATATAGAACATGATGATGATGACCTCAGGTTGCTATGCCCATTGTGTAAGCAAACAGTGGAAGATAAAGTTCATTTTGTGCTGTGCTGTCCAATATTAGAAGAAGTTAGAATTACATTCCGGTAAAGTATAGTAGACAGCCTAATTTATTTAGATTCTGTTTACTCATGGCATCTAGTCACCCTGAGATTGTGCTCAGCCTGGCTTTATATTTGTGTAAAGCCTTTAGAATAAGAGATATCTTGGTTTCTCAAGTCATATCCTTTGTAACTGATTTTGGTTGTGGTGGTTGTGGTTATACAATAATATTTTGTTTTTTAATGCTTTTCCTTATTTTTCTCACTAAAATTCTAAGCAGTTCGGAAACCCCCTTCATATATGGGCCAATGGCCTTTTTGTGAATAAATCTTTCGAGTTCTCTCTCTCTCTCTCTCTCTCTCTCTCTCTCTCTCTCTCTCTCTCTCTCTCTCTCTCTCTCTCTCTCTCTCTCTCTCTCGGTGGGTGTGGATGTGTCTTAAATATTGCATTGAAAAAGAAAGTAAAGCTGAAAAGTAGCCTATTAGGTCTATACTGATGTGAACTTGAGAAGTGACCAAGATTTCGCCTGTATGAATGTTAACATATATAGCACAAACAACGATGTTGGAAGTGATGGAGATAATGTTGATAAGGGTTTGGATTGTAATCACCGATATTGATGACAATGTTAGTCATGACTGTGTTGAGGATGATGATATTGATGACGCTTAGTCGTTTGTTATGCATTACAATGTATTGCATTTTTAGACATTTGATTGAAGTTGGGTGTGGTTTTTTTTGTTGTTGTCTACTTATTATTACTCCCCTTCGCCACTTTCGCGTGTATTGTGGCCCATGGCCGAAGTACAACTAAAAAGTTCAGAGTTCTCTCTCTCTCTCTCTCTCTCTCTCTCTCTCTCTCTCTCTCTCTCTCTTTCTCTCTTTCTCTCTCTCTCTCACTCTCTCTCTCCCTCCCTCCCCCCCTCTCTCTCTCTCTCTCTCTCTCTCTCTCCCTCCCTCCCTCCCTCTCTCTCACTCTTCTCTCTCTCTCTCTCTCTCTCTCTCTCTCTCTCTCCCTCTCTCTCTCTCTCTCTCTCTCTCTCTCTCTCTCTCTCCCTCTCTCTGTCTCTCTCTCTGTGACTCTCTCTCAAGAGAAGACGATGTCCGTGTTTTCAGGCATGTGCGTGTACAACGGAGTGCCCTTCGGCCAAGGAGCTACCTGGAACGATGGCTGTGACCTCAAGTGTGTCTGCGAGAACGCTACCACTGGATACTACCGATGTGACCAGAGGTCAGTGATATCACAAAACAGTCTGAGCCATGTAGCTGTATTTCTTCTGTATATCTACATCTATCTAGGCATCTGTATCTGTCTATCTATCTGTCTATATATCTGTCTATGTTATATGATATAATGCTACACTACTATTACAGTGATATAGTATCCTATACCTGCTCTAACCAAGTCACTACAATCACACTACTACAAAACCTACCTACAATTATACAATCTCATCACTAACTACACTACAGTACACTGCAATACAAGATAAACAACACATACACTATAAATCTACACATAGTTAGGGGGCAATAATATTGTACAATTTATCATAGATGCACAACCAATTGACATGCGTGTTAAACATAATTATAAATTCACGATCTAAATCATGCAATACATAACCCCAATACATCACATAATAATAAACTTTTAATAATTAAATAAATACAATGCTCACATACAGTACACACACTATACTACACTACACGCAATACATACAAGTCATACAACACTACACTACAAACCTACACTACACTAACATACAATGCACTAACTACACTACACTACACTACATACACTGCACATACAAGTCAATACAACACACTACACTACTCTACTCATCCACTCCACTCCACTTCACTCCACTCCACCCACTCACTGCACTGCACTCTACTACATACTGACATACTATACAATGCATGACTTAACCCTTCGTTGTACTGTGAGCGCACCGCTGCAGGTGTGTTGATAGTGTGCTATGACAATGTGTGGTGTGTGTATGTATGTCGTATTTGTTTCCCAATGTTAACTATCGATTTTCCTCTTTTATGTTTTTAGGTAAGGATGCAATAATTCATATAAATTAGACTTGTTCTGATAGATGGCTTGGAAAAAAAAGCAATGATCGCTATCAATGACCTCTGGAAATACAATTTGACTTGCTGACTTGGCTTCTGATGGTGACAGATGCCCGCGCTACGACCACGTGCCCCAAGGCTGCACACTGGTGGCCGACCCCCGCGACTCCTGCTGCCGGGTGCCCCTGTGCAAGCCGGTGGTCACCACCCAGCAGCCCCCGCACCCGGGAACCACCCTGGTGCCCAACCCCGACCAGCCCAGCACCCCGGGCCAGCCCGTCATCCCCACCATCATCGGCAAGATCGAGGGCGTGGGTGTGGAGCCCACCCCGGGTGTCACGGAGAAACCCAACCCCAACAACCCCTTCCCTACCCCCAAACCCACCAAAGGTCAGTCACACGCTAGGCGTGGTTGGACCCCATGGGGGTCAACCCCGTGGGGGTTGCCGGGGGCCTGTCCGTTTAGATAGCATCCCCGCCTTCTGGAATTTCTGTACTAGGATTTCCCTTCTTTTCTATTCCTCTCTTTGTTTCTGACTTGTTCCTTTTCTTCTTGTCACTTCCTCCTTGTTTGTTTGTTTGTTGCCTTCTTGGTCCGTTCTCCTGCTTTTTGTACAGAAAGACTTAAAAAAAAGATTTTCTCTCCCATGCCGAAGTCGGATGTGCTGGGCCTGACTTGTCAGGCGCTTAACGGCAACGCAACGCATTTGTCACTCATATGACAGATAAAAATCGTTGCTGTCTGAGCGTTCGACGACGACGAAGAAGAAGAAGACCACAGCCAGGTTTCCTGGTCGTGGTGTGTGTGGGGGGGGGGGGGGGGGGGGGGGGGGGTGAGGAGGTGAGTGGGGATGGTTCTTTCCATGTCCCCTAGCGATCATTTTACGTTTCTGACTCCAGGGATACAGTTGGGAATTGAACCTACCAGTTCTGCCAAGGCAGTCGAGAGGTTCCTCCATGCTCTTTCCGCTTTCTACTGTTAATGAGTTCCTTTTCTTTTTGACATGTACAAGTCCGTAAGCACACCGGTCCGACGGGTTTAGAGTCTCCTCCGAAAGACATTCAGTTCGATTTTCCCCGTCAAACTGGGAAGAGAAAGGTTAGAGAAACCCAGAACCTCACGATTCACCACTAAGGCAGGTGTAAGTCTAAACCGCCCTGCCACTTTGGTTTTAATCATAATAATGTATGGAATTTATATAGCGCTGAATCTTGTAAAGCAACAAATCAAAGCGCTCAGATGACTTTTAAAAAATTTATTTATGACGTGCGTAGCGGTTTAAAATTGTCATCTGTCCACCGCACACAATGGCCTACTCTTCGAACAGCGGAACAGGATTTTGTGTGCCAGATGTTCTGCATTGGTTGACACGGGGCTCGTTTATTTGTCTCATCCGAAGGAGTTTTGAGTGATAACGCGACAGAAGACATCAGATGACTAGATAACAGACAACAGTCAGACAGACAGACAAACAGTCAGACAGACAGACTGACAGATTGACTGATTGATTGATTGACCGACTGTGTGATTGATTGATTGACCGACTGATGGATTGATTGATTGACCGACTGATTGATTGTTTTTATTTATTTATTTATTTTTTATATTGAGGATAATGGAATAAGCACTCACGTGCTTTTTTTTTACATCCAGTCCCCGTGTGTATGCGGTTTTGTAAATTGTAGATTGACTGACTGAGCTGTACAGCAGACAGACGTGCAGTTAACTGCCCCCCTGTGGGGGTGCCCCGTGGCTGTTGCAGCACCAGGATGCCTGTACAAGGGAGTGATGTACCGGGAGGGCCAGAAGTTCACTGACGGCTGTCAGTACGACTGCGTCTGCGTGGACGACATGTCGGGACGATACACCTGTACTGAAAAGTCAGTATACTGAAGGATGTGGGTGGGTGGGTAGGTGGGTGTGAGTGGTTGTGTGTGTGTGTGTGTGTTGTGGTATGGGGTGGTTGAGTGTGTGGGTAGGTGTGCGCAAGTGTGTGTGTGTGTGTGGTGTGTGTGTGTGTGTGTGTGTGTGTGTGTTGGTGGTGATGTGTGTGGTGTGTGTGTGCGTGGCTTGTGTTGTTTTAAATATGGGATGGGGAGGAGGATGGGGGTGATGGTTGTTGCTGTGTGGGTGTGGGCGCGCGCGCGCTAAAGGTTTTAATGCTTTAATATAGTCTCATCCTTCGGGTGAGACTATAAACTGAGGCCCCGTGTGCGAACGCACGCAGAACATCTTGCGCACACGTTAAATCCTGTTCGGCTTTTCGTAAGAGTAGGCCATTGTGTGCCGGTGAGAACAGATGACAGAATTTACAAAACCGCATACACACGGGGACTGGATGTAAAAAAGCACATAAGTGCTTATTCCATTATCCTCAATATAAAAGAATAATTTTTTTAATTTAAAAATTAAAAACAATTAAAAATGCTACATTAATTTGCGCGAAATGTTTGTATCGCCAGGTGCATAATTATGCAAATTTTTTGTGAGTTAAATATCAAAGACTAAACACCTGCTTTGTGTGTGTGTGTGTGTGTGTGTGTGTGTGCGTGTTTTGCTTTTTTTGTTTTGTTTGCTGGCTGTATTTTGAGTTTGTCTTCAACAGTTTGAGTTTTTTTCTTTGCCATCAACTTGGCTTTTGATGATCGTGTTGAATTGATGTGATTCTCTCTCTCTCTCTCTCTCTCTCTCTCTCTCTCTCTCTCTCTCTCTCTCCTCTCTCTCTCTCTCTCTCTCTCTCTCTCTCTCTCTCTCTCTCTCCCTCCCTCAACACCCCCTACTCCCCCCACAGGTGTGCAGTGTACCCCAGCCTGCCTCCTAATTGCCACCTGGTGAACGACCCCCAGAACCCCTGCTGCAAGACTACCCAGTGTGTGACCACCCCCAACCTTCAGACCCCCACTCCTCCCCAGGGCTCCCCCATCACCCCCCTGTCGGCGGGTCAACCGTCACCCCCAACCCCAACACCACCCCGGCCCCGGTCAAGAGAGGTGAGCGGTGTCGGATTTGTTGCGTGGTGTCTTGTTGTGTTGTGTTGTGTTGTATTATAGTGTAATTATTGTGTTTTTTGGTAGTCAAGTCAAGTCAAAAACACTTTAATCATCCCATGAAGGGCAATTACAATACTGACAGGCAGATTGATACGCATCAAAAATCTCAAAGACACAAAAAGCTATATTTCATATTGGTTAAAATATTCCAAAATGACTTCAAATAAAATGTTGGTATCATATCGTGTTGCTGTTGCATTCTACAGTGTTGAATTATGTTGTAAGCATTGTGTTTTGTTGTGTCGTAACGTGTTGCTGTTGCATCCTATTATGTTGCATTAAAGTGTAATTATTGTGTTGTATCGTATCGTGTTGCTGATGAATTCTTTTGTCTTGTATTATGTTTTAAATCATTGTGTTGTGTTGTATCGAATCGTGTTAATGTTGCATTCCATTGTGTGGTATTATGTCGTAATAAGTGTGTTGTGTTGTATCGTGTTAATGTTGCATTCCATTGTGTGGTATTATGTCGTAATAAGTGTGTTGTGTTGTATCGTATCGTGTTAATGTTGCATTCCATTGTGTGGTATTATGTCTTAATAATTGTGTTGTGTTGGATTAGGTTGTAGTGTATGGCACAAACACTGTTTCCACTGCATGGCTAGCCTCCCTCCCTCCCTCCTCTCTTGTGTGCAGACGTGTGTGTGTACATGGGCAACTCCTACACTCAGGGACAGCGCTGGGATGATGGCTGCTCCAAGATCTGTGTCTGCGAGAATGCCAAGACAGGTTTCTACAGGTGTTCCGACAGGTGAGTCATCGGCACAGTTCATGCAACAACAACAACAACAAAAGAAAGAAACCCTCAAAACCACTCCAGAAACAAAAAAACTAAACACAACCAACGAAACAACAGCAACAAAAAGACATCTTCACCCCAAGTCTGGCACTCCATCTCTTGTGGCTGTCGCTAAAAATCACGCACATTTTGATTTTGTCACATGCATGCATGTCCGTTTTGCCCACACGCACATCATGACACACGCATGCACGCGCTTGTCCATATTTTCATGTACGCACATATAATATGCACCCCTGGTTCCAGCTTTTCCCTGTTATGGGAACATTTCGTTCAGAAAGTTGGGAAGTTTTTCAATCCAGATTTAGTTGTTCTGTTACAGCCTGGCAGATTTGCTTTTCAAAGATAACAAAACAAACTTATTCTTAGAGGTGAAAAAGGAAGATGGCAGGGTGATTAGGACCTTCACCTGCCGAACACGTAAACCTTGAGGCTCTGGGTTCAATTCCCAGCCTTGCACGTACAGACTTAAACGCTTGTTATTGTACCGTATTGTATTGTATTATGTTGTGTTGTGTACTTCTTCGTCGAATGCTCAGACAGCAACTACTGTTGTCTGCCATATGAGCGAAAATGCTTTGCGCTGCCGTTAAAGCGCCTGACAAGTCAGGCCCAGAGAAACAAGTTTGGAGTCTTCCTGGGAAAAGGCTGAAGAATGGACCAAGAAGGCAGAAAATAGACAAGAAGGAGGTAACAGGAAGAAAAGGAACAATGCAGAAGCAAAGAGAGAGATTAAAAAAAAAGAGTGAATTCATAACACAGAATTATCAAAGGGTGGGGATGCTATTTATACTGACAGTCCCCCGGAATCCGCGCATGGGAGTATTGTGTACTGCATATAGTCACAGCAACTGTAAGTGAAATCCGGGCTGCTCTCCCTGGAGAGAGCGCGTCGCCACAAGAGCAGCGCTACCCATTTCCCCCCCTGCTGTCTGTATGTGTACTCGTTTGCCTATGAAAGTGGCTTTTTTCTACAGAATTTTGCCAGGGACAACTGTCGTTTGCCACACGAGACCTTGGTGTAAAGACGCATTCGAGAGGCCAGCACCCAGACCACCACTCAGTCTAGTGGGTTCAAAACGGGGATCGAACCCATGCTTCTTACTTTCCAGGCGGTTGCGTCACCTCAAGACCTTCGATCCACATTAATCATCAATCTTCTCTCTCTCTCTCTCTCTCTCTCTCTCTCTCTCTCTCTCTCTCTCTCTCTCTCTCTCTCTCTCTCTCTCTCTCTCTCTCTCTCTCTCTCTCTCTTCTGTCTGTCTGTCCCGTCTCTCTCAGGTGCGCCAACTATAACCCCATCCCAGCTGGGTGCACCATGGTGGCTGACCCCAACGACCCCCTGTGCTGCCAGGTACCCCAGTGCGCCCCCACCCCCAACCCCAAGTACCCCAACCCCACCTCCGGCCCCACCGTCATCGTCACCCAGCCCACAGGACGGGTCACGGGTACTGCCCCTGTCCCTACCCCCACCACCGCCCACCCGGGAGACTCTACTCCTCAGCCCCCGGGTAAGTCTTTTTGTTTGTTGTTGTGGTTGTTGTTTTTTAGGGTGGGTGGGTGTTGTGCTGTGATGATGAATGAGTATGATGCAGATTTTTTTTCCCGGTTCCTCGGCTAGAGCTCAGAGGTTCTTCAATGGTGAGATTTTATATGATTATTACGCGATCATGTTTTTTTTGTGTGTGCCTACCATGAAGGTAGCTGCATTCCGATTTCGGGGATTATGACACCAGTGTGAGTGTATGGGCTTTTTAAAAAAAAAATGTTGCCATCCGTTCCTACCGGCATCCAATGTAGCCTCTTCCGACAAATGCACAAGATGTTCTGCGTGCGTTTGCATACGGGACCTCGGTTTATAGTCTCATCCGAAGGATTGTTGGGGGAGTGGTGTCAGTACTGATGTTAACTCCAGGGGGAAATCCTCCCTAACGGGCGCCTCGGTGGTGGCTCGAACCCAGGCCGTCAGATCGCGAGCTCAACCCTCTAACCACCAGGCTACCTCCCCCCTCCCCCCCCCCCCCCCCCCGGATATTATAACGAAAAAAGTAGATGTCATCTTTATCATTGATTGTATTACATTTGTCGGAATTTTTTTTCCCTTTTGTTGTTCTTTTGTGTTGATTTCGGTTCTGTAGTCCTCCTCCTCATCTTATTCTACTCTTTGTTGTTGTTCTTGTTGATGCTGTTGTTGTTGCGGTGGTGGTGGTGGTGTCGTCGTCGTTGTCATCGATCATCTTTTTTCTCTCTTCTTCTTCTTCTTCCTCTTCTTTCATTATCTTTTTCTTTTTCATCATCTTTTTCTTCTTTCGTGATCCTTTTCTTCTTGTTCTCCGATGTACTTCCTGTTCGTGTTTTTTCTTTTTCATCTTTTTTTCTTCTTCTTCTTCTCAGTGTTATTGTTTTCCTTCTTCTTCTTCTTCTGCTTCTGCTTCTTCTTCTTCTTCTTCTTTCTTTCTTCTTCTTCTTCTTCTTCTTCTTCTTCTTCTTCTTCTTCTTCTTCTTCTTCTTTCTTCTTCTTTTTGTTGTTGTTGTTGTTGTTGTTCTTCTTCTTCTTCTTCTTCTTCTTCTTCTTCTTCTCTTTTTGCATTCTTCTTCTTCTTTGCAATCTTCATCTTTTTCTTCTTCCTCTTCTTCTTTGCATTTCTTCTTCTTCTTTACAGTCTTCATCTGTTTTTTTCTTCTTCTTTGCATCTTCTTCTTTATCTTCTTCCTCTTCTTCTTTGCGTTCTTCTTCTTCTTTGCAATCTTCTTCTTTTTCTCACCCGTCTCTTTTTGCTCCTCCCCCTCCTCGCCCTCCTACCTCTTACTTCTCCTGCTCCCCTCTTTCCCCCCCCCCCCCTCCCTTCCCCCCAACCCTCTCTCTCGATTGTTCTGGAACAACAACAACAACAACAATAAATATTTCACAAGCGTCTCAAAAAGCATTTGATTCCATTGACAGTCAAACCCCATTGTAGGTTGGTTGTTTTTTTCTTCCGAGTTTTCTGACATATACAGCAATGTGAAGATTTGAGTGTGTGTGTGTGTGGGTGTGTATGTGTGTGTGTGGTGTGTGTGCGTGTGTGTGTGTGCGTGTGTGTGTGTGTGTGTGTGTGTGTTGTGTGTATGTGTGTGTTGCTGTGTGTGTATGTGTGTACGTGTGTGTGTGTGTGTGTGTGTGTGTGTGTGTGTGTGTGTGTGTGTGTGTGTGTGTGTGTGTTGCTGCTGTGTGGTTTCGGCAGTGGGGTGCATGTACAAGGGCATGATCTACAAACAGACTCAGCAGTGGCAGGACGGGTGTGACTACAACTGTGTCTGCATCGATGAGGTCACCGGAGCTTACAGCTGCACCCAAAGGTAAGCAGTATTACACACACACACACACACACACGCACGCGCACACGCACACACACACACACACACACACACACACACACACACACACACATTGTGTGCCGGTGGAAACAGATGACAAAATTTACAAAACCGCATACACACGGGACTGGATGTAAAAAAGTACATAAGTGCTTATTCCATTATCCTCGATATAAAAATAAATAAATAAATAAAGATACACACACACACCGACACACACACACACACACACACGCACGCACGCATGCACGCACGCACGCACACACACACACACGCACGCACTCACTCACGCACACACATACACACACACTTATAAATTGTTAAACAGAAAACTGCACACACGCACGCGCTCAACGCACGCACACACATACATAACACACACACCACACACACACACACACACACACACACACACACACACACACACACAACATACACACACACACACACACACACACACACACACACACACACACACACACACACACACAACACACACTTATAAATTGTTAAAACAGAAAACCGCCATTTACTGACAATTCTCTTTTTATTCTTCTACGGTGTTAAAACAGAAAAGTGAAATTCAAATCTATTTATAACGAAAAGTATCGTTTCTGTACTTGGTCAAAAAGTAGAATAAAAAGCTTGACAACAAGTGTCGTTGTTGTCCGTTGCTTAATTAAACAGACAATCGGCGGAGAGGGATAGCCTAGTAGTTACAGCGATAGCGTTGCGCTGGCGATTTGACGGCCCGGGTTCGAACCACCACTTAGACGCCTGTTCAAGGGGGGTTTCCCTCTGGAGTGACTACTATCAGTCCTGTGTACACTGCCCACGGAAGGTCAAGCAGCGAGGAAAAGGATAAGTATAGGAAGCACGCTCAAAATGCTGGCCCCTAGAGAAGCTGAGGTCTCTGACTAGACACCTTGCTCAGCTATAGACAATAAACCGAGGCCCCTTGTGCGAATGCACGCAGAATATCTTGCGCACACGTTAAATCCTGTTCCGCTTTTCGTAAGAGTAGGCCATTAAGTGCCGGTGGGAACAGATGACAGAATTCTCAAATCCGCATACACACGGGGACTGGATGTAAAAAAGCACATAAGTGCTTATTCCATTATCCTCGATAAAAAAATAAAATAAGAATTTAAAAAAACAGCCACACACCTTTACCTTTTACCGGTCGAGATATATATATATATGTTGTTTGTTTTTTGGGACGGACAATAGAGCTGAATGGGTAAGAGCGCTTGATTTCAATCTTGTGGGTCCATGAGGCCGTGGGTTTGAATCTCGGCAGCGGCGTGTGGAGTGAATGAACCATGGGGATTTTTGTGATCTCTGCAGATCTGGGGTCACAAGTTCAAGCGCAAACCTCCCGGTACTTTAATTCTCCTTGTGTATGATGCATACTGAAGATAAAATGTGCAGTCAAGATCCCGTTATTCATGCCAGTGTTCGGTGCAAGGGTTAAGGAAACAATGATCTTTTACTTTATTGTTATTATTTTATATCCAGGATAATGGAGTAAACACTCATGAAGCTTTTTTTCATCCAGACGTCCCCGTGTGTACGCGGTTTTGTAAATTTTGTCATTCGTTCCCACCGGCACACAATGGCCTACTCTTCTGAAAAACGGAACGGGTTTTAACGTGTGCGCAAGATGTTCTGCGTGCGTTCGCACACGGGACCTCGGTTTATAGTCTCATCCGGAGGACTTTTGGGGAGAGTGGAGTCAGCACTGATGTTAACTTAAGGGAAAAATATCCCCTTGAACGGGAATCAAACCCGGCGAGTACAATGTTTAACCATTAGGCTATCCCGTACCCAGCATGCACCCTTGTTACTGGAGAGAGATGGACTCCGCCAGGTTTCACTTGCCCAAGAGACGCTACATGAAAAATTCATCGCTGTACCCCTTAACGGCAAGGAGTCGAGGGAAAAAAGAAAAGAAAAGAAAGAGAAGACTGGCATCTTATCAAGACTAGTGTCTTCTACTTCCTGTATCTTTGACGATGGTATGTAAAGGTAAAGGTGCCCCATAACCTGTGTGGTCGTAGGGGAGTGAGGCATCAGAGACCTCAACTTCTCAAGTGACCAGCATATTGAAGGCGGCGCCCTCCTCCTCTCCCTCGCTGCTTTACCCTCCCTTGACCCTAAAGAGGAAGCAGGTACCCATTACAGCGGTGAACTGAGAACGTACTAAGCCAAGGCGGCATGTCAGCCCTCGATTGTTAACGGCACCAAATATACCAGAGGGACACAACATTGAATTGTAACAAATAGAAGATGAATTTCATTTACTCGATGTATTTTTTGGGAACTCAAATAATTGACTTAAAAACCAGCGAAAGCCAAAGAACGCAAATCTGTGTACAAAATAAGTGACATATCACAGGTGATGTATCAAGCAGATATCACTCACGAGTGTGTTTTGAAAAGAGAAAAGAGAAGTAGAATGCAACATGGTCCTTTTAAGACACCTTAGCCAAAATAGATAATACCTTACCTGGATTTTGTTGTGTCAATAAGTCTACATGACTAAATGGGCAATAAAAGTCTGAATCTGAATCGAATCTGAACCATCCAAGTGTAGCACGCCGATCGCTGTAGATTGTGGGAAAAAGCGTGTGCTTGACCACTGAGCTATCCTGTGTGTACGAAATGCGAAGTGAGCAGGCACGTTTTATGTCTTCATGTTCTCCCCCTCGTTGTCCTGTCACAGATTGGCGCCGGCAGGCCCGGTGCAGCCCCGCTGTCAGATTCAGCAGGATCCCAACGACTACTGCTGCGTGCGTCAGGTGTGCGACTTCAGCAAACCCACCCCCACCCCGCAGCTGCCGCCTGAACTGCTGCCCCAAACTACCCGTCAACCGCTGCCCTCCGGACAGACCTACCCTCCCACCCTGAACCCCCCTACCCCTGGCAATAGCTACACACCTCAGCCTACCCCCACGGGTGAGTGTGGGCTTTAGCTCAGAGGTGGAGGAAACATTGGAAGGGGTATGACACACGTTAGCTGCACCTGTTGGTGAATGTGTGTGTGTGTGTCGTGTGTGTGTGTGTGCGTGTGTGTGTGTGGTGTGTGTGTGTGGTGTGTGTGTGTGTGTGTTGTGTGTTGTCGTGTGTGTGTGTGTGTGTGTGTGTGTGTGTGTGTGTGTGTGTGTGTGTGTGTGTGTGTGTGTGGTGTCGTGTGTATGTATGTAGTGTGTGTGTGTGTGTGTGCGTGCGTGTCTGTGTCCTGTGTGTGTGTGTTGCAAAAGGAAGACAGCTGGCCACCAGTCTCTAAACTCAGATACATATGATACCAGCTCCATAATCAAGATTTTCTTTTTATGTGTTGATTTTATTTTCTTCATTAATACGCAGTCAGTAAAACCTCGTCACTCTTTGGTATTGTATACTACTATCAGGTGCAGCAGATTTTTTCTGTATGAAACTGGGACTGCTTTTCCCGGAAAGTGTGTGGCGCCACAAGAGCAGCGCCACTCATTGCTTTTTAAAACATAATATAAGAATCTCCACATCCAGAGGCGTGGTTGCAGTACTGGGGAGAGAAAAAAAAATTGAAAAAAAGGTGGTGGTGGGATGGGGAGGGGAAGTGGGATAGGGGAAAACGATACGAACACACATACAGAAACACACACACACACACACACACACACACACACACACACACACACACACACACACACACTCACTCACATCACTCACTCACACACACACACACACACACACACACACACCACACACACACACACCACCACACACACCACACCACACCACACCACACCACACCACACCACACTACATGTTTTGTGCGCACAAGTTTTGGTCCTTTCGTTCCTACGGAATCGCTAGATATCTTTAGTGCCGTGCTGTACTGATGCTCGGGCTTGTCTGGCTGTGTTGTGTGTATACATACAGCTTTCTGCATCTACAACGGCGTGCCGTTCCGACAAGGAGCCACATGGAAAGAGGGCTGCAGCCGCACCTGTCGCTGTGAGGATGCCGTCAACAACTATTACTCCTGCTTCGATAGGTATGAGTGTGGTGTGGTGTGGTGTGGTGTGGTGTGGTGTGGTGGGGTTTGGTTTGGTTTGGTGTGGTGTGGTGTGGTGTGGAGTGGTGTCGTGTGGTTGGGTGTGGTGTGGGTGTGGTGTGAGTGGTGTGGTGGTGGTAGTGTGGTGCCGTGTGGTGGGGTGGGGTGTGGTGTGGTGTCGTGTGGTGTGGTGTCGTGTGGTGGGGTGTGGTGTGGAGGGGTGTGGTGTGGTGTGGGGTGCAGTGTGAGGTGATGTGGTGTAGTGTGGTGTGAGGTGGTATGTTGCGATGAGGTGTTAGGTGGTGTGGTGTAATGGGGTGTGGTGGGGTGTGGTGCAATGTTGGGTGTGCTGTACTGTTTATATTGAATTGTGTTGTACTGTACTGCATTGTAGTGTACTGCATTGTATTGCATTGCATTGCATTGCCCATTACTTTCAGTCACGGCAGTCTTCTGCGTGAAATTCAGGCTGCTCTCTCTCTCTCTATGGGAGAGCACGTCGCCACAAGAGCAGCGTCACACATATCTTTTGGGGAAAAAATCCTCTGTGTGTGTAAATTGTTTCCCTGGGATAACTACTTTTTTTCTGCAGAACTTTTGAGAGACAGCTCTCTGTTTACTCTGGGTTCTTTTACCGTGCACTGAATGTCAGTTGTACACAGGATCTCTGTAAACGAGATGTTAGAGAGAGAGAGATAGATAGATAGAGAGAGAGAGAGAGAGAGAGAGAGAGAGAGAGAGAGAGAGAGAGAGAGAGAGAGAGAGAGAGAGAGAGAGAGAGGAGAGGAGAAGGGGTGGGGAGGCAGGCACGCACGCACGCAGGCACACAAACACACACACATAGTTACGGTGATAAAAACTCTTCATCTGTTAGCTAGTTTTAACGAACACCTAGAGCGCAACTCCATATAGTCTTAACGAGACTGACGACGGATGCCTGCTAACTACTCACGTACTTTATAATGTAGGTGTTTTGGTAGATAGCTACAGTGCTATGTAGTTCCAACAGCAGACGGTGGTTCTCACAACGCTGCACACTGTACCATGCCCACACTGCCCACAGGTGCCCCACCTACCAGCTCAAACCAGGCTGCCAGCTGGTCACCGATCCCCAGGATCCCTGCTGTCAGGTAGCCGAGTGCAGAGTCCTCGTCACCCCCTCCCCCACCCCTGATGTCAACGCCACCCCCTTCCCCAACGGCTCCTTCCCCATCCCCACCAAAGGTCCCGGTCAGGAACCCGTACCTGTGCCCACCATTGTCACCGGCATTCTGACGGGTACCTTGAACACTCCCACAGGTGAGTGATATACTGGCTTTGTATGGGTTTGGGTTTGTTTGTTTGTTTTTTTGCGTTTTCTGTTTCGAGAGCTCCGAGGTTTACCATAGTAAGATTTTACGCACGCAACCGTTTGCTCCCCATTAAGGTAGCCACATTCCGACTTTGGAGGCAATGTCTAAACGCGACACCAGTGTGCAGTACAAGGTTTGTTTTTAAAATATACTTTTGTCATCCCTTCTTACCGGCACGCAACAGTCTATTCTTCTGAAAGGCAAAATTAATAGGTTTTAAACCTGTGCGCAAGATGTTCTGCCTGCGTTCGCTCACGGGACGTCGATTTAAAGTCTCATCGGAAGGACTTTCAGGGGAAATGTATGTAAATTCCGAGAGGAAAATCCCTCGTAAGGGCTTCTAGGTGGTGGCTCGAACCCGCGCGGTGAATATTATGATGTACTGTTGATGGATACTGTGTTGTAATGTTACTTGGGTTCTATGGTATAGTGTTGATACTGTTGATGGGTACTGTGGTGTACTGTTGATGGATACTGTGGAGTAATGTTACTTGGGTTCTGTGGTATAGTGTTGATGGGTACTGCTGATGGATACTGTGGTGTACTGTTGATGGATACTGTGGTATAGTCTTGATAGGTTCTGTTGTGCACTGTTGATGGGTTCTGTTGTGTACAGTCGATGGGTTCTGTGGTGTTCTGTTGATGGGCTCTATGGTGTACAGTCGATGGGTTCTGTGGTGTTCTGTTGATGGGCTCTATGGTGTACAGTCTAGGGGTTCTATGGTGTACAGTCGATGGGTTCTGTGGTGCACTGTTGATGGGTTCTGTGGTGTACTGTTGATGGGTTCTATGGTGTACTGTTCATGGGTTCTGTGGTGTACTGTTGATAAAATGCTGTTGTGTACTGTTGATTTGATTTGCAAGATATAGCGCTATATAAATTCCATTTATTATTATTACTGTACATGGGTTCTGTGGTGTACTGTTGATGGGTTCTGTGGTGTATTGTACATGGGTTCTGCGGTGTACTGTAAACGGGTTCTGTGGTGTCATCTGCAGGTTTCTGCGAGTACAAGGGAGGTCGCTACACCACCGGCCAAAAGTGGACTGACGGCTGTGACTACAACTGTGAGTGCGTGGACCAGACCACGGGCATGTACCGCTGCACCCAGAAGTGAGTGTGTGTGTGTGTGTGTGTGTGTGTGGAGAGAGAGAGAGAGAGAGAGAGTGGTGTGAGAGAGAGAGAGGTGTGTGTGAGAGAGAGAGAGAGTGTGTGTGTGTGTAGATGTTGTGTGTGTGAGAGAGAGAGAGAGAGGTGTGTGTGTGTGTGTGTGTGTGTGAGAGAGAGAGAGAGAGAGAGAGAGTTGTGTGTGTGTGTGTGTGTGAAGAGAGAGGAGTGTGTGAGAGAGAGAGAGAGGTGTGTGTGTGGTGTGTGTGTGAAGAGAGAGAGAGAGAGATGTGTGTGTGATGGGGAGAGAGAGAGTGTGGTGTGTGTGTTGTGTGTGTGTGTGAGAAGAGAGAGTGTGTGTGTGTGGTGTGTGTGTGGTGTGTGTGTGTGAGAGAGAGAGAGAGAGATGTGTGGTGTGTGTGTGTGTGTGTGTGTGTGTGTGTGTGTGTGTGTGTGTGAAGAGAGAAGAGAGAAGGTAGGGTGTGTGTTGTGTGTGTGTGTGTGTGTGTTGTGTGATGTGTTAATGTGTTGTTTTTGTTGTGTGTGTGTGTGTGTTGTATGCTTGCACTTACATAGCCCGATTCTTTTCCTATTGTTGTCATGTCCTGTCCCGTTCCATCCTAATCTCTCTCGCTCTCTCCTCTCTCACTTTCTCTCTCCTCTCTCTCTCTCTCCCCTCTCTCTCTCTCTCTCACTCTTCTCTCTCCTCCTCTCTCTCTCTCTCCTCTCTCTCTCCTTTCTCTCTCAAAACAAAACAATATGTGTTTGTGCCCAATCCCCTTCCCGCTGTCCTGTCCCCCTATGAATGGGCATCTCGCTTATCACAATACACTTTTTGTCATTGTCACTTGTCACTGTGCCCTTACAGGTGCTCACCTCAGCCCAACATCCCCCCGTACTGCGTGATGGTCAGCGACCCCAACGACGCCTGTTGCGAGACCCCCTACTGCCCGGGACTCCTGACCCCCGCCCCCAAGACCACCCCCGGACCTTCCAACCCCCCTAGCCAGTCCCCCGGCACCGGCCCGACCCCCAGCGGTGGCACAGTGGGTACCGTGTCCCCCACCCTGCACCCCAGAACCTCTCAGCCTCCGCAGACGACCCAGCCTCTCATTTCCTTCCCCACCTTCATTGTGCCCATGCCTACCGGCACTTCCAACCCCGTGCCTAAAGGTGGGTACATAGCTATCATCGATAGAGAAGAGGGTGTAGGCTAGGATGGCAAGATTTAGTGTGGGGAACAAAAAATAACAAAGATAGAGGAAAGAACTGATACAGGAGGCACGTAAATAATGTGACAAAAAACGATTTCAAGATTTAGTTTTGACCACAAAAAAAGAGGAAGGACTTACACAGGAGGCACGAGAATAATGTGAGATATTAAAAGGACTGCAAGACTCATTTCAAAAGATAGCATTTAGCGTAGCATTCATATGATATATGAGTCAAATGCAAATCAGTGGATTACAAGATTTATATTTGAACACAAGAAAGAAGAAGGAACGTACGCAGGAGGCTCGTGAATAATGTGACAAATACAAATGAAAAGGATTACAAGACTTGTTTAAAAAGATAATGTCAAGGAGGCACATTAATATGAGACAAATACAACTCAAAGGATTAAAAGATCTATTTCCAAAGATGACATTAGAGAGACATATAAATATGAGAAAAATACAAATTAAAAGGATGACAAGATTTTTTTTATAAATTCAGAAAGTATATAGATATGAAATAGATACTATTCAAAGGATTGCAAGATTAATTTGTATAAAAATAGCATTCAGGAAGCGCATTAATATGAGACATACAATTCAAAGGATCACAAGGTTAATTTTAAAAAGTAACATCAAAAGGCACACAGATATGAGAAAAATACACCTCAAAGAAATTGAAAGAATTAAACATAAGAAGAAAGAACTTACACAGGAGGTACGTGAACAATATGACCAATACAAATGAAAAGGATTACAAGATTTGTTTAAAAAGAGAACATTCATGAAACTAGCTATTTGGGTTCCTAATTTATTAACTTTCATTTTCACTGATTTATTTTGACTCAAGTCAAAACCTCTGTCAGATATTGATGTAAGCTAAATGCCAAGACCTACATTAAAATAATGTCACGCATATTAATATCGTGTCGAGATTGTCATCCTCCATGACAAATTCTTAACATAACACCTAGCACTCTCCTTTAAAAAAGGGGGAAAAACCCTCTACAGTTGGAGTATGGCTGCCTCTATGACAAGGTACTTGAAAACGGTCATACACGCAAACTTCTCATCAAGTGTGTACCTACAACCTCACATTGATTCCTAAATGGAATGAGTGAGTCGGAGTGCATATTGTGAGTGTTAAGCTATAAAAACGCGCAACAACAACAACAACAAAACAACAACAACGGCAACATAACTCTTTAACTTGTGTGTTTAAAAAGGAGGGTGGCAGGATGGTTCAGACGCTCGCCCGCCAGCATGTTAACCGTGCGGTTCTGGGTTCGATTCCTTACCCCACCTTTTCTCCCCAGTTTGACGAAAAAATCGAAGTGAATGGCAAAGACCTTCGGATAAGACCATAAACCGAGGCCCCGTGTGCGAACGCACGCAGATCTCGCACACGCGAAAGAGTAGATCATCTTTCGAAAGAGTAGATCATTATGTGCGGTAGGAACAAATGACACAAAAAGCCCACCCGTATGCACACATGTGTGTGTCGTGTTTTGGACACCATCCCTGAAGTCGGAATGCGGCTACCTAAGTGGTGTATATATATATGTGTGTGTGTGTGTGTGTGTGTGTGTGTGTGTGTGTGTGTGTGTGTGTGTGTGTACTTTCTTTAATTTAACGTCTGTTCACTCAAGGTGATATTAGACAAAAGATAGTGTTACAATATATAGAGAACGTTGTGTGTGTGTGTGTTGTGTGTGTGTGTGTGTGTGTGTGTGTGTGTGTGTGTGGAGAGAGGGGGGAATTGTCGCATAATTATGCAAAAATCTCAACGATTGGTGAACCTTGGAGCTCTAGCCAAGGAATGAAGAAAAAAACCAAAAAAAAACTTGTGTATGTGGTTGCTATTTTTCTACTCTGACCCACGTGTGTGTTTCAGACGCGTGTGTGTTCATGGGGAAGGCGTACACCCAGGGCCAGCAGTGGTACGATGACTGCCGCAAGATCTGCGTCTGCGAGAAAGGGGCCACAGGCCTGTACAGCAGCTGTACCGACAGGTCAGTGACTGCAATGAAGGAAGGAAGGAATGAATGAATGGAAGGAATGAATGAATGAATGAATGAATGAATGAATGAATGAATGAATAATGAATGAATGAAGATAGTGTTTATAAAACGCATGAAAACAGTTCTGATCGTAGCACTGGGAGGAGAAGAAATTTGCAAGCTATACGCTTTTGCTGGGCCACTGGTGGGTATGAGGAGAGAGGGAGGGTTTAAAAAATTTTTCTTTTTAAATAGAATTATCATGGTTTGTTTTTGAATTAGAATTATTGTTTATTTTTGCCGTTTCTCTTGTGTGTGTGTGTGTGTGTGTGTGTGTGTGTGTGTGTGTGTGTGTGTGTGTGTGTGTGTGTGTGTGGTTTGTGTGCGTGTGTGTTTGTGTGTGTGGTGTGTGCGTGTGGTGTGTGTGTGTGTGTGTGTGTGTGTGTGTGTGTGTGTGTGTGTTGTGAAAGTCCCGTTGGGCTGAAGTTTCGTCAAAACCTTTGAAATCTTAGATGTTGCTGGATTTATGTCTATCACAATATTGGTTTGGGGTTGTATTTAATGCACATGACTTTGTCAAAAAGGTTCCCTGTAATCAGTACTTTAAAATGTTTAATCGGGGGGGGGGGGGTTGTTTTTTAAAACATTTTATAACTTTTAAACAAAAGGGTTCTAAGATATAGAATGTACTAGGTCGCATTGTCAAAGACTATATGGAACTGCCATTTAACAAAATGTACTGTTTTGAATCGGCAAAAGGAGCGTTTCTGCGGTAAACAGTGTGTGTGTGTGTGTGTGTGTGTGTGTGGCCTGTGTGTGTGTGTGCCTGTGTGTGTGTGTGCGCGCGCGCGCGCGTGTGTGCGTGTGTGCGCGCGCGCGTGCTTGCATACGTGGATATACATTCGAGTTCAACTTATATTTATGAGTATAATTACTTTGCTCTGTTTCTGCATAAACTTGAGTGTTTGCGAGGGTATTCTAACATGCAAATGTATGCACATTCAGCTATTTCATAAATTTCACCGTGGTTTTATTGGGTTAAAAAAAAAGAAATGAGCAGAACATGACAAGTGTACATGCTAAAGGTGAAGACAACGTTGCTGTGCCTCTCAGGTGCGCGGCCTACCCGGACATCGCCCCAGGGTGCATCATGGTGCCTGACCCCAAAGACCCCGTGTGCTGCAAGGCTCCCAAGTGTGCCACCCCCTCCAACCCCAACATTCCACCCACCGGAGTGGTGGGACAGGTGACAGGCAACAGCCTCTCCATCACTCCCACCCCGTCCCCGGGAGGACCCATCCCCACCCGGCGTGAGTTCTTGAAAACACGGTGGTGGTGGTGGTGGTCATGTTACTTTGGTTAGGCAAAGGTGTTGCCATAACCAATGCGGTTCGTTGGGGAGCCAGGTGTCAGAGGCTTCGGCTTCTCTAGGGGTCCAGAATAAGGCGCTGTGGCGCCCACCTCCTCTCCCTTGCTGCTTTACCTTTCCTGTCCCTAAACAGGGTACGTCCCCATTTACAGCTGGATGAACCCAGGGGCTGTACTGAAGCCAAGGCGCGCGAACGGTCACCCATCCACGATGGCAACTGCGCTGAAACAATGTTTAACCCTAGCTTTGGGGGGAGCAAGTGCTATGACCACTGAGCTTTCCATTCCTGTTTGGTCTGTTAGAAACCAAACTTAAATGTGGGTAGGTTACAATGAAAGTTGGTGTCTCTACTCTTGCGAAGACACCCATTACCAACAGTGTTTAGATGTTAAAATGTTGTATGTTTTGCCATTATTATTTCTGCAGTGTTGTATTGGATGTAGTTATAGTGAATAGCACGATGTTGGGAAGAAGAATAATAGGCATCTCCGTTGGTGCTGTGATACTTTGATTCCGTGTGTTGATATCAGCTGAATGGTGAATGTGGCAAACCCTGGACCAGATGGCATAAGTGCTAGAACTCTTTAAGTTCTTCGTTTCTGAGCATGCTGGTATCTTTCATCGCTTATTCCATTTATTACTCACTGGATAGATCACTGGTCAGCTACCTGTCGTTTGAAAAAAAATCTTTGAATTCTTTCTTGAAGTTGGTGTCACTGTTGCAGTTGATGATTGACACGTCACGAAAGGCATCAGGCGTTTATTGAGTTTGTTTTGTGATTAGTTTTATGTTCGTGAGACAGCGTCGTTTGTTCTTTCTATTCTTCTGGTCGTGCTGTGCTATATCATGTTAGGTCTTATCTATGATGTTGTAGTGTTTTGTTTCGTTTTTACATTATATTACATGTACACGGAAATCGCGAGAGAATTTTTCTGCATAAAGTTTTCCCAGATGTTGCAGGAGCATGACCTTGTTGATTTCTTTGTGCACGTGAACATTAATTTGTATAATTTATGAGAGTCGCTTTTGATAATAATAACAATAATAATAATAATAATGATGATAATAATAATGACAACGATTGTTATTGTTGTTGAAATTGTTGTTGCAATAGTAGTAGGAGTAGTAATATTATTATTATCATTGTTACTATTACTATTATTATCCGAAGCATAGACATGTTGCTTTCCTCAAGCGTTTGTAAATCTCTTGATCATGAAAACCAGTATTCTAATTCCTTCTTTTCTGCTATACCTTTCTTACGGGGGTCGGAACCGATAACATTTTGTTTACAGCTGATGTTAGAAGTCGTACCGTACTTTGAAAGGACATCACTTGTAAAGGCGAAAAATCCATAAATCGCTCGATTTTAAGCTTTGTTGCTATGGAAACAATCCAATATAGTCGCCAAAACTAAATGGTTCAAACTTTCAAATCTTTTCATCAAGAAACCTGTTTTATAGAAACCCTAATTCTGTAAATCTACCAAAGGACATCTCTGTATTTGCATTTTACACATTTTTATTCTAGAAAAACCCCAACAATATGATTTTGGCCACTTTTAGACTCGTGTTCATCCTTAAAAGTAAACCAAAAGATGGGTGTCTTTTATGTGCTTTTTATTTTAAGGGGGAACTTATTAATGTGGATAGTTTCTGTGTCCAGCTCCAGGGTGTGTGTACAAGGGCAACACCTACAAGACGGGCGCTCGTTGGCAAGACGGCTGTGACTTCAACTGTGTGTGTACGAATGACATGACAGGAGAGTACAAGTGTACTGACAGGTAAGGCAGCTTTGTACAGAGGTGTGTAGGGTGTGTGTGTGTGTGTGTGTGTGTGTGTGTGTGTGTGTGTGTTTTTGTGTGTGAAGTTAAAATTTTATTTCCAGATGGTACATTGAATAAGCAATGCATTTACTTTTTTTCATCAAGCCATCTATCTAAGAACGCGCGCGCGCGCGCGCGCGTGGTGTGTGTGTGTGTGTGTGTGTGTGTGTGTGTGTTGTGTGTGTGTATGTGTGTGTGTGTGTTTGTGTGTGTGTGTGTTCTGATGTATTCACTACATGTATCTATGTATTTCACTATTTCTCTGTGTGAAAATCGAGCTGCTTTCCCAAGAGAAAGGACTTTGCCACCAGTGCAGCGCCACCCATGGTTATTAGTTTTTGTCTTAATTCCCTGTGTGTGCCTCTCTCTCTTCTGTACGTTCCATTACCCGGTGGGGTTCGTAGTGCTTGATCTACTCATGTTCTGGAGGTCTGCCCACTGGCCTCAGCTGACATATACCATATCCAAAGCATGATTTTCTTTTGGTATAGGATGCATGCCTTGTATGTTCGTGTTTCCGTGGCTCACAGAGCATTGACATGAATGACGGGATCTTGAATGTGCATACTTGATCTTTTGCGTGTGCGTATACAGGAAGAGAAATAAGCCATTAGCAGGTCTGTACTTTAAATTGACTTGGGAGATCGTACAACCTGCCCCCCCCCCCCCCCCCTCGAATTCACAAGATGCCGCTGCTTAGATTCAAACCCTCAACTTCAGTGATCCACAGGGTTGAATTCAATTTTATCACTCGGCTACAGCGTTTATCATTACTCTATATGAAAGTGGCTTTTTCGGTGGATTAATTTTTTTAACCTAAGGACAAAAATCTGTTATTGCCGAGGATTCTCTTGCGAGCGCTATGGATTATAATAAAATTATATGGCAGCCGGCTTTATCATCTCATCCAAAAGACTCACCCCCTACCCATCCCTCCTTAGACCACAGCCCATGGTTTAGTGGACGAGACAAAAGTTTGGCTTCACACGGGGGATCAAACCCACAACTTCTCCCTTTTCCGA
>CM054143.1:32945594-32953094 GCA_028751875.1 Rapana venosa
GTGTGTGTGTGTGTGTGTGTGTGTGTGTGTGTGTGCGTGTGTGTGTTTGTGTGATGTGTGTGTGTGTGTGTTTGTGTTTATGTGTGCGCCGTGTGGGACTGTGCTGACTGTATTGGTTGTGGGTTTGGTTTTATTTTAGTGTTGTGTGTGTTTGTGTGTGTCTGTTGTGGTGTGTGTGTGTTGTGTGTGTGTGTGTGTGTGTGTGTGTGTGTGTGTGTGTGTGTGGTGTGTGTGTGTGTGCTTGCCACTTATTGTCACTGTTCTTTTACGCCGTCCTAATGTAAATATCGCTCCGATCAGTTTATCGTCTTATGCAAAGTTTTATCTCCCATACCACTATTCAAGATCTGATAGAAAAGGCTAAGGGAAAAAGTGTGGTTGGGTGAAAGATTTAAAAAAACAACACCGAACAACAGACTCCTGGCTTTCTGGAGGGGTGAGCTGTCTCATTGTATTGTATTGTATTGGATTGGATTGGATTGGATTGGATGGTATACCGCTTTAAGTCACGGTAGATTTCTCTGCGTGAAATTCGGGTTGCTCTCCCGGGGGAGAGCGGGTCGCGACAAGAGCAGCGCCACCCATTATTTCTTCTTTTCCTGTCTGCATATGTATTTGGTTTCCAATAAGAGTGGCTATTTTCTTCAGAATTTTGCCAGGGACAACTCTCGTGTTGCCGTTGATTGTTTTACGTGCACTAAATGAATATTGCACACGGGACTTCGGTTTATCGTCTCACCAAAAAAAACTAGCACCCAGACCACCACTCACGGTCTAGTGGATGGGGGAAAAGTTTCGGGCACAAACGGGGATCGAACCACCACACACATGAAACCCGGTCTTTTCGCTTTCTAGGCAGGTGCGTTACGCCTAGACAACCGATCCACACCGATCATAGGCTACTATACAACTGTACTGTACAACATAGCAACTTTATTCTCAGAGTGTGCCCTACACTGTTTTGGCCAGTGCTATAGAGTCACAACATTCACGCTTACTTTTAACCATTGTTTCACACACCATGTCTCAACCCGAACTTTTCCCTCATCTACTTGTCATTGAGTAGTGGACATGATGCCAATCTTTCAGATGAAACGATAAACCAATGTCCCTAATGCAATACACATGACGTGCAACATTGAAGAATTCACAGCAACGAGAGAGTTGTCCCTGGCAAAAGTCTATAAGAAAACAGCCCCTCACAAAGAAAAACAAATGCACACTCTGACAGGGGGCGGGGGGGAGGAACGGGTGGCGCTGGTCTCATGGCGACGCGCTCTCTCCAAAGAGAACAGTTCCAATTTCACGCCGAAAAATCAGCCGTGGCTGAAAGTGCTATAGAATACAATCCAGTACAATGCAACGCAATACAAAACAATACAACACATAGGCAACAGAATAGGATGCAAATGCAAGACACAATAACACAGTGCGATGCAATGTAGCACAGTGCAGTACCATGCAGCACAACACAATACAATACGACACAAAACAATGTCGGCAGCCTTTGGTTCCTAATCCTAAAGCCATGCTCCTGTGTGACGCAGACGTGTGTGTGTACGGCAACAACCTCTACAAGCAGGGACAGCAATGGTACGACGGCTGTGACAAGGTGTGCCGCTGCGAAGATACTTCCAGAAACTTCTACCGCTGTGATGAGAGGTTGGTACCTTTATTCCCAGCGGAGTATTTTGTTAACCGAGGAAGAAAATGCTCTCAACAGAAAGACACGTGCCAAACAAAACTAAGCTTTCTCACGAAATATCAACAGGAATGAGGTGGGTTTTTTTTTATAAAGTCACAATTGGTAGAGGATAATTCTCTTAAGTTACAATCGACAGAAGTTAGATCTCTTAAAGTTAAAATCACAGAGGATAGTTCTCTCCGCTAAAATTGACAGAGGAACAGTTCTCTGAAGTTAAACCAGGAAAAAGACGGTTCTCTTCAGTTAACATCACCGGCATCAAGAGCCCTTTAGTTAAAATCGACAGAAGATAGTTCTGTCAGCTAAAATCAACAGAAGATAGTTCTGTCAGCTGAAATCAACAGAAGATACTTCTGTCAGCTGAAATCGACAGAAGATAGTTCTGTCAGCTGAAATCGGCAGAAGATAGTTCTGTCAGCTAAAATCGACAGAAGATACTTCTGTCAGCTAAAAATTGATAGAAGATATTCCTGTAAGCGAAAATCGACAATCGATAGTTCTCTTGAGCTAAAATTTACAGAAGATAGGCTAAGCTAAAAATCGACATAGGACATCGGGTACCTACCAAACCACCCTTACTTATTACTCAGCAACGACAAGAACAACAACAGAAGAGAAGAGAAAAAAACCCAAAACAGTCCACCCTCTTCGATTTTACTGTCTGCTCACTCTCAGTGGATTTTAGGACTCACCCCTCTGATGTACCCCAGGTGCGCCAAGTATGACAACGTGCCAGCCCAGTGCACCATGGTGCCGGACCCCAAGGACCCCACCTGCTGCAAGGTACCCGAGTGCCCCTTGCTCCCCAGCGTGAACGGCGTCACCCCGACGGTGAGCGGCTTCCTGAGGCCCAGCGTCAGCCCCCACCACGGCTCCTTCACCGGCGACGGCAAGATCCCCGTCCCCACCCCCACCAGCAACCCAGGAGACACCACGCCCATCCCGCTGCCCCGGGCAGGTGTGTGTGAGATGAGAATGAGCGAGGAGAGGGAGGGAGGGGGGGATGAGAGGGAGAGAGGGGAGGGAAGGAGAGAGAGATGAGGAGGAGGAGAGAGATGAGAGAGATGAGGGAGGAGATGAGAGGGAGGGAGAGATGAGAGTGAGGGAGGAGAGAGATGAGAGGGAGGTGAGAGAGAGATGAGAGGGAGGGAGAGAGAGGGAGGGAGAGATGAGAGGGAGGGAGAGAGAGAGAGAGAGAGGGAGGAGAGAGGAGAGATGAGAGGGAGGGAGGAGAGAGAGAGAAGAGAGAGAGTGAGAGTGAAGGAGAGAGTGAGAGAGAGATGAGAGGGAGGGAGAGAGATGAGAGAGAGGGAGAGAGAGGGAGGGAGAGATGAGAGTGAGGGAGAGAGTGAGATGAGAGATAGATGAGAGAGAGAGAGAGAGAGAGAGAGAGAGAGAGAGAGAGAGAGAGAGAGAGAGAGAGAATGTGTGTGTGTGTTTCCTGCTCTATATCAAACTACATTCATCATCATCATCATCATCATCATCAATGCCTTTGTGCCTTATTGGTACGTAGGGCAGCAACAAAAGTTCTCCACTCCTGTCTGTCCTGGGCTAGCTTCTGAATGGTTCCGCAGATATGTTGCAAGGTCTTCAGTTCTGTTTCGACAGTCCGACGCCAAGTGTTCTTGGGTCGTCCTCGTTTGCGTTTTCCCTCTGGTGTCCAGTGGAGGGCTGTTCGGGCGATGTTTCCCTGCTCCCGACGGCAGATATGCCCTATCCATCCCCATCGCCTATGCATGCTGATGTTGTCCATGCTTTCTTGGTTGCAACGGGCAAAAAGTTCTTGGTTGGAGATGGTCTCAGGCCAGAAGATGTGCAAGATTCTTCTGAGATTCTTCGTGTAGAATGTGGATAGTTTGTCGAGGTCACTCTCAGTCATCCTCCAGCACTCCGAGCCGTACAAAAGGGTGGAAAGTACACAGCTCTGGTATAGTCTTAGTTTGGTCCTGGTGCTGTACTGGGACGATTTCCACACATTGTTCAGATTTCTGTAAGCATTTCTTGCTTTGCTAATCCGGTTCTTGATGTCGCTGCCTGCTCCGCCGTCATACCTAACAGTGCCCCGAGGTACGTGAACTTCAGTATCAAACTACATTGACAGACAGTAAATATCTCGATCTGTAGCTCCCGAAGCTTGCCTTTGTATATGAGTGATGTGGGTACTGCATGTGTATCAGTGATACGCCAGCTTCATGATTTGTGGTCTGCTGTAGTTGGTAGATGCCACTGTCCCTAAATCGGAAGACCCCGCTGGGACTTTAACAGAATCAACCCCAAACCAACTGTATGATTGCCTTGCTTCGCGTTTTCGAAGCTTCTAAACTTGTTCAAACACCCTTTTACTTGAATATGAAAAGCGTCTTTTATGATTATTGTTATTATTATTACTATATTAACTTCAGTTACGAGACTGACGGATGCCTATTATAATTACTATTATCATCATCATCATCATCATCATCAAAAAGAAACTTAATGTATGAACACCTGATCATTTTTCTTGTTAGTTTATGATGATGATGATAGTGATGATGACGACGATGATCATGATGATGATGATCATCATCATCATCATCATGCTCATAATGATGATGATGACAACAACAATGATGACAGCGACAACGACGATGACAACGACGGCGATAATAATAATGATAATAACGACAACGTCGAAGACAATGATGACGATGATGATTCGGGTTCAAACCTGGATGGTAAACCACGACTCCTCGATGTCTACATGTGTGGGTGGGTAGGTGCATTATACCTCTCGGCCACCGGTTACCCCCACCCCCTCCCCCACCCCCAAGACTTAACTGTATGCCTCTTTTCTTTCACTGTGCCTGCCACCCATATCCATAAAAGGGGGGGAGGAGGAGGAGATAAAGAGGGGAACCGTGGTTGGTAACTGGTGCAAACCGTGGTTGGTAACTAGTGTGAGCCGTGGTTGATAACTGGTGCCAACCGTGGTTGATAACTGGTGCCAACCGTGGTTGATAACTGGTGCCAACCGTGGTTGGTAACTGGTGCCAACCGTGGTTGATAACTGGTGCCAACCGTGGTTGGTAACTGGTGTGAACAGTGGTTGGTAACTGGTGCCAACCGTGGTTGGTAACTGGTGTGAACAGTGGTTGGTAACTGGTGCCAACCGTGGTTGTTGGTAACTGGTGCCAACCGTGGTTGGTAACTGTGTGAACCGTGGTTGATAACTGGTGCCAACCGTGGTTGATAACTGGTGCCAACCGTGGTTGATAACTGGTGCCAACCTTAGTTGGTAACTAACTGGTGCCAACCGTGGTTGATAACTGGTGTGAACCGTGGTTGGTAACTAGTGCAATCCGTGGTTGATAACTGGTGCAATCCGTGGTTGATAACTGGTGCCAACCGTGGTTGATAACTGGTGCCAACCGTGGTTGATAACTGGTGCCAACCGTGGTTGATAACTGGTGCCAACCGTGGTTGGTAACTGGTGTGAACAGTGGTTGGTAACTGGTGCCAACCGTGGTTGGTAACTGGTGTGAACAGTGGTTGGTAACTGGTGCCAACCGTGGTTGTTGGTAACTGGTGCCAACCGTGGTTGGTAACTGTGTGAACCGTGGTTGTAACTGGTGCCAACCGTGGTTGATAACTGGTGCAACCGTGGTTGATAACTGGTGCCAACCTAGTTGGTAACTAACTGGTGCCAAACCGTGGTTGATAACTGTGTGACCGTGGTTGGTAACTGGTGCAATCCGTGGTTGATAACTGGTGCAACCGTGGTTGAAATTAACTGGTTGCCAACCGTGGTTGATAACTGGTGCCAACCGTGGTTGATAACTGGTGCCAACCGTGCTTGGTAACTGGTGCCAACCGTGGTTGATAACTAGTGCAATCCGTGGTTGTTAACTGGTGCCAACCGTGGTTGGTAACTGGTGCCAAAGGTGGTTGATAACTGGTGCCAAAGGTGGTTGATAACTGGTGCCAAAGGTGGTTGATAACTAGTGCAATCCGAGGTTGGTAACTGGGTGCCTGCTGTGCTGTGCTGTGTGCAGGCTGCTACTACAAGAACATGGTGTACCGCCAGGGCCAGAGGTGGGATGACGGCTGCGATTACACCTGCGAGTGTGTGAATGAGATGACCGGAGCCTACCGCTGCACTGACAAGTAAGGCTGGTCGGGGTTTTTTGTGTTTTGGTTTGGTTTTATGTTGTTGTTGTGGTGGTGGTCGTCGTCGTCAGCGTTGAAGTAGTGTGGGGGTGGAGGATGTGCGAGGGGGGGGTGTATGCTTTGCTCTGTGTGTGTGCGTGTGTGTGTGTGTGTTAGTGTACTAAGTGTGTCATGGTAGTGTGTGTGTGTTGTCATTGTGTGTGGTGTATTGCTGTTTGCACTTCAATTTTACACGTCACCTCCTAGTAGATATTAGCGAATGGTACGTGTCGTGGTGTGTGTGTAGTGTGTTTGGCTGTCGTTGGGTGTGTTGTCAAACCTTACCCCTAGCCTACCCACCCTGCTGCATTCACATTGTTCCCCTGCCCTCCTCCCCACCCCTCCACCACACACACTCGGCCAGCTGAAATGGAACTGCCCTTTAGGGTCAGGGAAGTAAAGCATGTGTGGGAGGAGGGAGGGGCCGCCCTCAGTTATACTAGCGTTGAGATAAGCTGAAGTCTCTGACAGACTCGCTTCCAGGACAGGGTTAGTTATATTTTGCTTTTATACCTCTCTTTGTAGGTTGTCTAATATAAAACGGTCAAAGCAAACGTAAAATTACATGCAACAAACTTTTCTGCACTCCTTGGTATAGTAATCTTTGTTTTTTGCGCCGGGTTCACGAATACAGATGTGCCCACCCGTGAGCAAAAGCTTGCCGGATCCAACCGCTTGCGACTGCTGCAGGACCCCCAGAACCCTTGCTGCGCAGCGCCGTACTGCGACTTTGTCAACCCCACCCCCTCCTTCCCCACCCCCTCCTTCACCCCCACTGTGGGTCCTAACGGCAACGTCGACTACTTCACCGCGCCCCCGCTTACAGGCTCCGCTACCAAACCGCCAGGTATGTGGATGTGGATGTGGTGTGTGTCGTGTGTGTGATGGTGTGTGTGTGTGTTGTGTGTGTGTGTGTGTGGGAGGTTTTATGTGATAGTGTGTGTGTTTGTGTGTGTGTGCGCGTGTGTGTGTGTGTGTGTGTGTGTGTGTGTGTGTGTGTGTGTGTGTGTGTGTGTGTGTGTGTGTGTGCGTGTGAAGTTAAGTCATGTTAAAATGATCTTTATTGAGGGTAAAAGATTAAGTTTATACAACTTATTTTTCATCCTGCCCTCACATGTGTGTGTGTGTGTGTGTGTGTGTGTGTGTGTGTGTGTGTGTGTGTTGTGTGTGTGGTGTTGTGTGTGTGTTGTGTGTGTGTTGTGTGTGTGTGTGTGTGTGTTGTGTGTGTTTTGTGTGTGTGTGTGTGTGTGTGTGTGTGTGTGTGTGTGTGTGTGTGTTGTGTGTGTTGGGCAAGGGGGCGTTGTGGATGGATGGGTGGTGGTGGTGTTGTGTGTGATGGTGTGTGTGTGTGGTGTGATGGTGTGTGTGATTCAGATTCAGATTCAGATTCAGAATATTTTATTGCCATTTAAGTCATGTAGACTTATTTGACACAACAAATGTGTGTGATGGTGTGTGTGTGTGTGTGTGTGTGTGTGGTGTGTGTGTGTGTGTGTGAGGTGTTATGTGATAGTGTGGTGTGTGTGTGTGTGTGTAAGCTGTTATGTGATTGTGTGTTGTGTGTGTGTGTGTGTGTGTGTGTGTGTGTGTGTGTGTGGTGTGTGTGT
>CM054143.1:32960594-32973094 GCA_028751875.1 Rapana venosa
GTCTCTCTCTCTCTCTCTCTCTCTCTCCCCCCCCCCTCTCTCTCTCTTCTCTCTATTGATTTATTCATGCTTGTTTTTAATTTTCCCCCATGAGGGCCTGGTGTAAAGAAGCCTCTGGCTTATCCATTTACCCTCATTAAAATAGTCGAGTTCGAGTTCTCTCTCTCTCTCTCTCTCTCTCTCTCTCTCTCTCTCTCTCTCTCTCTCTCTCTCTCTCTCTCTCTCTCTCTCTCTCTCTCTCTCTCTCCCCCTCTCTGTCGTCTGTCTGTCTGTCTGTCTGTGTTTGTGTGTGTGTTACTTGGAATGCTTTTCCCTTTTTTTTCTTTCTTTTTTTTTCAAAAGCTTTTCCTGTGTGTGTGTAGTGTGTGTGTGTGTGTGTGTGTGTGTGTGTGTGTGTAGTGTGTGATGTGTGTGAGTAGTGTGTGTGTGTAGTGTGTGATGTGTGTGAGTAGTGTGTGTGTAATGTGTGTGTGTGTAGTGTGTGTGTGTGATGTGTGTGTAATGTATGTGTGTGTTTTTTCTGTATCCCACTTCATCACGGCAGTGCCATGTATGTGGAAAGCTTTGCCCATTGGGGGTTGGGTTGGGGGTTTTATGGGGGGAAGGGGGGGGGGGGTGTGACGGTGGAGGGTGTTGTTTGGTATTTTGGGTTGGTTTTTTTTTTGGGGGGGTGTTTATTGCTGTTGTTGTCTTTTCTTAGGGGGGGGGGGGTGTTTGTTTGTTATATTTCCTCCCCATTTTCTCATTTATGTATCGCGGTCGGTGAGTCTGTGGGTGTGTGTGTATGCGTGCGTGCATGTGTGTATGCGTGTGTTTGTGTGTGTGTGCGCGTGCGTGCGTGCGGCGTGTACTCAAAATGTTTGGATCGTCAATATTTTTGCTCTATAGACGACTTTTTATGTTGGTTATCTTAACACGAGTCACTACCGTAGGCCTATGCCTTGTTTGTTGCTGTGTTCCATTGTTTTCCACGTTTTATTGATTGTTTTGATATACATCTCTGGCTAGCTGTCTCTGTCCGTCTCTTTCTGTCTGTCTGTCTGTCTGTCTGTCTGTCTCTCTTCTCTCTCTCTCTCTCTCTCTCTCTCTCTCTTCTCTCTCTCTCTCTCTCTCTCTCTCTCTCTCTCTCTCTCTCTCTCTCTCCCAGCCTGTGTGCGTCTATACCTATGAGTAGGCGTGAGAATTTAATTTTTTAAAAAGCAACAAAACGCCAAGAAGCCAGTTGTGTTGTGTTGTCTCTAGACCAGTGTGTGTACCGGGACAACAGCAAGTACCACACAGGGGACACTTGGACCGATGGCTGCTCCCTCAACTGCAAGTGTGAAGACGGCTCACAGAACAAGTACACCTGTACCCAGAGGTACGAAAGGGTCATCGTGTAGTGAAGTGCACATACACTTAAACTTGTACCCTTATAAAAGTGCACATGTGCTTAAAGTAGTGTTAGAAAGGCAGCGCCTAGAAGTGTATGTTAACAAATGCTAGAGGGTCCCCCGGCTTTTAAATGTTTGCGTTTGTTCAAAGATCAGAGCTGTAGTGCACTTTGCACTATGTGTCACTGGACGTAAAGTTTTAATTCCAGGTACAACTTCGAAATTGTTAATTATTGATTTAAGGGAGTTTGTAATTGTTCTTTTCACTAATTTTTTCACTATTTTGTTATGTTATTTTTGTCATTCACCAAAAAACTTTTTTTTTTTTTTAAACTGACAAAGAAATAAATAAATCAACAGTTATATAATTATGAGAACGGTTTTTACAAAAAGGAAAGTTGAAGTTTCTGTTTTCATTTACAAGGAACATTAAATTTAGGAGGAAAAAAAACTACAATCAAGCAGCAATCCTTTGAAAAGTAAGGTTTTTTTGGTCTAAAACTGGCATAAAGTTTAAAGAAATGTCTCCAATATTTGAACAAACCTATTTCTCCCACACATACCTGACGGTGTAATAAAAACAAAAACCGAACGGGAAAAGAAGAACATAACGATTTTCTAAGGGTTATTCTTTTCTCTTTGATCTTTCCTTCACATCACCCCCCTCCTCCTCAACCAAACCTCTCTCCTCTCGTCCTCCTGCAGGTGTAACGTGTTCACCTCCTTGCCGAGCTACTGCCACCTGGAGAAGGACCCAAGAAACAACTGCTGCCAGCGACCTACCTGCCGCGGACACCTGACCCCCTTGGTGGGCACTGGTCAGCCCACTGCCCAACCTTTCCTGCCGGCCAACGAGACCAACATCGTCCCGCTAGGTACCCACGAGGTCATCTCTGGCCGAAGCCCGGTCACTCCCGGCTACCAAGGGCCTGCCCTCGTCGGGGGAAGAAGTAAGTGTAGTGACGTACGCTCTGTATCCTTATGTGTGTGTGGGTGGTGGTGGTGGGGGGTGAGGGAGTGGGGTTGGAGGGCGGGAGGAGGGTAGAGGTAGGGTGTGTGTGTGTGTGTGTGTCAATCAATCAATCAAGAATCAAAAACTTTATGTGTGTGTGTGTGTGTGTGTGTAAATCAATCAATCAAGAATCCAAAACTCTGTGTGTGTGTGCGTGTGTGCGTGTGTGTGTGTGTGTGTGTGTGTGTGTGTGTGTGTGTATAAATCAATCAATCAAGAATCCAAAACTCTGTGAAGGTGTGTTGTGTGTGTGTGTGTGTGTGTGTGTGTGTGTGTGTGTGTGTGTGTGTGTGTGTGTGTGTGTGTGTTGTGTGTGTGTGTGTGTGTGTGTGTGTAAATCAATCAATCAAGAATCCAAAACTGTGTGTGTGTGTGTGTGTGAGTGTGTGTGTGTGTGTGTGTGTGTGTGTGTGGTGAATCAATCAAGAATCAAGAATCAAAAACTGTGTGAGTTGGGTTGGAGTGTGGGAGGTGTGCGTGTAGTGTGTATGTGTGTGTTTTGGGTTGGAGTGTGGGAGGTATGTGTGTGTGTGTGTGTGTGTGTGTGTGTGTGTGTGTGTGTGTGTGTGTGTGTGTGTATGTGTGTATAAGAAAGTATATTATAAAAAATTGGCTGGCGCTGCTCTTGTGGCAATGCATCCTCCCCCAGGGCCGAACAGCCCGAATCTCTCGCCATGCCACCAGTTAAGTGCCACAGTCAGAGACAACACCGTACTCTTAGGTCAGTTACCAGTCCTGAAGCCTACTGTGCTTCAAAGAGAGTTTCCTTTCAAGGTGTTGGTTGCCGATGCGTTGATAAAATGTTCACAACGAGTTCAAAGAATGCACTGTCCTTAAACCCGGCCGTTCATGTTTGATGGTAGATGCCTGCGTGTACAAGAACCAACCCTACTACCAGGGACAGACCTGGGATGACGGATGCAAATATGCCTGCATCTGCACGAATGCTGTCACGGGAGATTACACATGCACAAGCAAGTGAGTGTCTTGGTCATTTCTTGATGGGGGGAGGGGGGGGGGGGGGGGGGGGGGGGGGGGGATATATCTATCTATATATCTATCTATCTATCTATCTACCCATTTATCTATCTACCTACCCATCTACCTACCTAGCTACCTACCCACCTACCAACGTACCTATCTCTTGATTCCTTCACCTCTTCACTTCCTCACCCCCTGTGTGGCCAGGTGCCCCCTGATGCCCCCGCTGCCCCAGTACTGCACGGCAGTGACGGTGCCCGGCCAGTGCTGCAGGACCGTCAGCTGCAACGTGCCCAACCACGGCACCTACACCCCCTTGCCGGAGCTGACGGGCAACATCCTGCCCACCCCGGGACCCACCCAGCAGGTGCTGGTGCTCAACGTCACCACCGTCCCCTACAGCATCAGCCACCTCTCTGGCAACGGAACCTTGGTCCCCAGACCCTTGCTGAACAACATCGGCGGTATTCTGGGTGAGTCTGTGGCGAGACGGAAGACATAAACCGTTTTATTTGTGGGAAGTTTTTTCCGAGTCCCGTTCATTAGGGAAGAGTGGGGGGAGGAGTAGTGGACATCTCAGTCTTCTTCTTCTTCATCATCATTATCATCATCATCATCGTCGTCGTCGTCGTCGTCGTCATCATCATCTTCGTTTCTTCTTCTTCTTCTTCTTCTTCTTCTTCTTCTTCTTCTTCATCTTTTTCTTCTTCTTCTTCTTCTTCTTCTTCTTCTCGGTTTGCCGACATCTCAATGCACTGCGTCACCACCCTCCTAACGTCTTGTCTGTGCTGTGCTGGGGGCTTAGTGTGAAAGTTGAGTCATCAAGAGTTGTCTGGGAGTGTTTGCCACTATTCTCAACGCAAAAAATACTGTCACCAAATATATATATATATATATATATAATATATATTTATAATTTATAATATATATATGATTTACAGGCATCACTTCGTATTCCACTGTAAAGAAACTGAAGATATTTCTAGTAACAGTCGTTTTAATAATGTCCTCTGGAAACGTTATACGGGTATATGCTTAAACTCTTGAGGGACTGTTCATTTTCATTTGACGTAAGCAAGACTGATCGAAGTAACGTCTTTGCCTGAGATCAATAATGGCTGGACAGAAAAGCAAAAATGTAAACTTCGTCTTCATTATCACTTTTACACAAGGGGCATACAAAATTGTTGTCGTTATTCTTTTTGTAAGGGTTAGAATGTTTTGTCATATCTGTAATTCCAAACCCAAACATTGTTAAAAGTAACGCTTTACATGTCTATCAATAAATCCAGTGACAACTTGTACAACTGCTCTCGCGTCACCACAAGAGCAGCGCCACTCAAGAGTAGCTTTTTTTTCCTACAGAATTTTTCCAGGGACAACTTCTCTTATTGCCGTGGGTTCTTTTTCGTGCGCAAAATGCAAGTGCACGTTCCTTATTCGAATCTTTCTAGTTACGAAACACTGTAGTGCTCAGCCTGTTTAAGTCCTTCTCTCGTTCGCTTTAGATGTGTTTGGGAGAAATAATGGCAAAGTCCTTTCCAGCTCTTCCTCTCATGGGCCGTACAGCTTAGTTTCCAGGTTTATCTCGTTTAAGTTTCTACCAACATTTGTTGTGGGTTTTATTTTGTCGTTTTTCTGTGTGCAGGCAAGTGCGTGACCAAAGATCTGCACATGTACAACCCTGGCGAATCGTGGAACATGGGATGCACCAACAACTGCACCTGTCTCGAGGGGCGCACAGGCTACTACAAGTGTGATCCTATGTGAGTGGGAGGAAGCAAGGCGGGCCTGCTTTAGTGTGTGTGTGTGTGTGTGTGTGTGTGTGTGTGTGTGTGTGTGTGTTGTGTTGTGTTTGTGTGTGTTGTGTTGTGTGTGTGTATGTGTGTCGTGCTGTGTGTTTGAGTGTGTGTGTATGTGTGTGTTTGAGTGTGTGTGTGTGTGTGTGTGTGTTGCTGTGTGTGTGGTGTGTGTGTGTGTGTGTGGTGTGTGTGTGTGTGGTGTGTTGTGTTGTATGTGTGTGTGTTGTGTTGTGTTTGTGTGTGTTGTGTTGTATTTGTGTTGTGTGTGTGTGTTGTGTTGTATTTGTGTTGTGTGTGCGTGCGCGTGTGTGTGTGTTGTGCTGTGTGTTTGAGTGTGTGTGTTGTGTGTGTTTGAGTGTGTGTGTGTGTTGCTCTGTGTGTGTGTGTGCTCTCGCGCGCGCGCGTGTGTAGTGTGTGTGTGGTGTGTGTGTGTGTGTGTGTGTGTGTGTGTGTGTGTGGTGAATAAATACCTAGTGTTGCTGTATGGTGTTTGTGTTGTGTGTGGTGTGTGTGTGTGTGTGTTGGTGTGTGTGTGTGTGTGTGCTGTGTTGTGTGGGAATAAATACCGAGTGTGGCTCTATGTGTGTTTGTGTATATGTGTGTGCGCGCGTGCGAATAGATACCAAGTGTTGCTGCAATGCTGCTTAGATCAAAAATATAAATGTTGTTTAAACTACACTGATTTGTTTTCGTTCCTTGGCTAGAGCTCCGAGGTTCACCAATGGTGAGATTTTTGCGTATGTGACCTTTTTTCCCACCATGAATGTAGCGCATTCCGACTTCGGGGATGTATGCTGGGTATGTTCGTGTTTCCATAACCCATCGAACGCTGACATGAATGACGGGATCTTTTAAGTGTATATTTGATCTTCTGAATATATACAAATCCCTCACCCTTACTAACATTCACCCAGACGCTGCCGAGATTCGAACCCACGACTTCTTGGGCCCATGGGATTGAACGTTTGAACGATCTTATTTAACCACTCGGCTATAGATAGCATCTGTCCCTCTATATGATGATGACAAAGCCACTCGGCTATAGATAGCATCCGTCCCTCTATACGACAATGACAAAGCCACCCCGGCTATAGATAGCATCCGTCCCTCTGTATGTTTGTCCGTCGTGTCCGACGATGACCTCCAAAACAGCAGAGGAGGCAGCTGCTGTTTTGGAAACTGGGCAGGAATTTGATTATAGTGGAGATGCCTTGCCCACAGTACATCCCCACTCTCTCGGCCAAGTGGGCATAAGGACAGTCAGCGTTGGAGATGTTCTCCAAAGGCCAACCAGCCCCCAGGGCTGCAGCACATAAGGACTGTGCGAGTCAAGCCTCCTAGTCAGAGAGTCATAGTCGATCACTAAAGACTAAGCTGTAAAGAGTGGGAAAGCCACTGGTCATACAGCCTCTCACTTTGCTGCTGTTGCCCCCCAGCGTCAATGGTTTAATCAAGAACTGTGATAAAGCCCAGGTGCTGACGGCACCTGGGCTATGGCGACAAAGCCACTCGGCTGTAGATAGCATCCGTCCCTCTATACGACGATGACAAAGCCACTCTCTACTACTACTACTACTACTACTACTGCTACTACTACTACTACTACTACTACTGCTACTACTACTACTACTACTACTACTGCCCTCATATCTCTGCGCTCCAGGTGTCCCAAGTACAGCAGCGTGCCCAGCGAGTGTGTGCTGGTGAAGGAAGGGTGCTGCGAGTCGCCGCTGTGCACGCAGCCTGACGGCAGCACGGTCAACGTGGCCAAGACCCCGGACGCCATCAAGAACTTCCCCATCGCCGTCACCTACCCCACCACCGATGGCTTCACCGGCTTCAGGCCCGGCTACCTGGGCCACGTGCCTACCTCTTCCTTCACCGGCAACAGTCAGTGGGGGTTGTGTGTGGGGGGGTTGAGGGGGGAAGGGGGGGTTGGTGGGGGGGGGGGGGTGGGGGGGGGGGGGATGGGGGGGTGTTGGTATGGTGTGGTGTGGTGTGTGTGTTGGGTGGAATGTTGTTGTTATGTGTGTGTGTTGTGGGAGTGGGTGGTGTGGATGTGGTGTGTGTGTGTGTGTGTGTGTGTGTGTGTGTGTGTGTGTGTGTGTGTGTGTGTGTTATATTTTATTTTAATTTTATTTTAGTCTTTTATTTCGAGGATAATGGTGTGTGTGTGTGTGTGTGTGTGTGTGTGTGTGTGAGGGGGGGGGGAGAATGGTGAGTGGGTGCTGTGTGTATGTGGGTGCTGTGTGTGTGTGTGTGTGTGTGTGTGTGTGTGTGTGTGTGTGTGTCTGTGTGTGTGCCTGCCTATAATTACGGCGAAGTAGGTCTATTTGAAAACACCCCTGCACGCAAAAATCTTCGTTCAGTATGTTAGTACAAACGCTCTTCCCGGTGATTCCCAGGTGGCATGAGTGAGACAAAAAGATGCATGCTTGTGGGGTGAAACACCACCGCCCAGCATGTTAAGAAGAAAAAACAAACCGCCAAGGGATTGTCTTGTCTTGTCTTGTACAGGCACAGAGAAAAACAAACCGCCAAGGGATTGTCTTGTCTTGCCATGTACAGGCACAGAGAAAAACCAAACCGCCCAAGGGATTGTCTTGTCTTGTCTTGTGCAGGCACAGAGAAAAACAAACCGCCAAGGGATTGTCTTGTCTTGCCATGCACAGGCACAGAGAAAAACCAAACCTCCAAGGGATTGTCTTGTCTTGTCTTGCCATGCACAGAGAAAAACCAAACCTCCAAGGGATTGTCTTGTCTTGTCTTGTACATGCACAGAGAAAAACAAAACCGCCCAAGGGATTGTCTTGTCTTGTCTTGTCTTGTGCAGGCACAGAGAAAAACCAAACCGCCCAAGGGATTGTCTTGTCTTGTCCAGGCACAGAGAAAACAAAACCGCCCAAGGGATTGTCTTGTCTTGTCAGGCACAGAGAAAAACCAAACCGCCCAAGGGATTGTCTTGTCTTGTCTTGTCTTGTGCAGGCACAGAGAAAAACCAAACCGCCCAAGGGATTGTCTTGTCTTGTCTTGTGCAGGCACAGAGAAAAACAAAACCGCCCAAGGGATTGTCTTGTCTTGTCTTGTGCAGGCACAGAGAAAAACAAACCGCCCAAGGGATTGTCTTGTCTTGTCTTGTTGCAGGCACAAGAGAAAACAAACCCCCAAGGGATTGTCTTGTCTTGTACAGGCACAGAGAAAAACAAAACCGCCCAAGGGATTGTCTTGTCTTGTCTTGTACAGGCACAGAGAAAAACCAAACCGCCCAGGGATTGTCTTGTCTTGTCTTGTCTTGTACAGGCACAGAGAAAAACAAAACCGCCAAGGGATTGTCTTGTCTTGTCTTGTACAGGCACAGAGAAAAACAAAACCGCCAAGGGATGTCTTGTCTTGTCTTGTCTGACTTGCAGCAAGAGAAAAACCAAACCGCCAAGGGATTGTCTGTTTTCTTGTCTTGTACAGGCACAGAGAAAAACAAAACCGCCCAAGGGATTGTCTTGTCTTGTCTTGTACATGCACAGAGAAAAACAAAACCGCCAAGGGATTGTCTTGTCTTGTCTTGTACAGGCACAGAGAAAAACAAACCGCCAAGGGATTGTCTTGTCTTGTACATGCACAGAGAAAAACCAAACCGCCCAAGGGATTGTCTTGTCTTGTCTTGTCTTGTACAGGCACAGAGAAAAACAAAACCGCCCAAGGGATTGTCTTGTCTTGTCTTGTCTTGTGCAGGCACAGAGAAAAACAAAACCGCCAAGGGATTGTCTTGTCTTGTCTTGTCTTGTCAGGCACAGGCAAACACCAAGGGATGTTTCTTTTCACACGCAGGGAAAGACAGAACCGCAGGCTTGCGCTTTCTTGTCGCTGTGAAGGCACAAGCAAACGCCTTCTTGTCTGCGCCTGTCTGTGCGTCACAGGAAACAAAACCGCCAGGATTGTCTTGGTCATGTCTTGTCTTGTCGGCACAGAGAACCACGGCAGTTGTTTGTCTTGACATTGCAGAGTCAAACGGCCAGGATTGCTTGGGCTTGTCTTTGCCATGAACTTGTCTTGTCTGTACATGCCGGTTCGGCCAGGGATTGTTTTGTCACTTGTCTTGTGCCAGGCTGAGCCGCGTTCTGTCTTGCTGTAGCCGAGCCAACGCAGGATTCGGCTTGTTTTGTCTTGTGCCTGTCTTATCTGTCACGGTTGGGGCCTGGACTGACGGCTGCGCTTCCCTGTCGCTTGGGTCCAGCGGTCTTCGCGCAGCCGGTCTGTGTCCGCCCGTGTCTGGTCGATTTTTTCTGTCTTTCTGTCCGGTTTGGGCCTGGCCTTGTTTTTTGTCTTGTCCTGCTTCCTTTGGGGCGGTTCGGTGCCTTGCCTTGTTTTGTCTTGTTTTCTGCTCGTTTGGGACTCGAGCTTGTTTTGTCTTGACTTCATTCTGGTCCGATTTGGGCCTGGCCTTGTTTTGTCTTGTCTAGTCCCGTCTTGCCTTTGTCTTGTGGTGTCCTCGGTATTTGCCGCGTCTCGTTTGGTCCCGCCTCGTCTGGACTCGACTTGTTTTGTCTTGTCTTGTCATGTCTGGTCCGGTTTGGGCCTGGCCTTGTTTTGTCTTGTCTTGTCCTGTCTTGCCTTGTCTTGTGGTGTCCTCGGTATTTGCCGCGTCTCGTTTGGTCCCGCCTCGTCTGGACTCGGACTTGTTTTGTCTTGTCCTGTCTTATCTGGTCCGGTTTGGGCCTGGCCTTGTTTAGTCTTGTCTTGTCCTGTCTTGCCTTGTCTGGTGGTGTCCTCGGTGCTTGCAGCGTCTCGTTTGGTCCCGCCTCGTCTGGACTCGACTTGTTTTGTCTTGTCCTATCTTATCTGGTCCGATTTGGGCCTGGCCTTGTTTTGTCTTGTCTAGTCCTGTCTTGCCTTGTCTTGTGGTGTCCTCGATGCTTGCCGCGTCTCGTTTGGTCCCGCCTCGTCTGGACTCGACTTGTTTTGTCTTGTCTTGTCATGTCTGGTCCGGTTTGGGCCTGGCCTTGTTTTGTCTTGTCTTGTCCTGTCTTGCCTTGTCTTGTGGTGTCCTCGGTGCTTGCCGCGTCTCGTTTGGTCTCGCCTCGTCTGGACTCGGACTTGTGTTGTCTTGTCTTGTTTTTGCCTTGTTTTGGACTTATATCGTCTTGTCAGGACTCTTGTTTTGTTTTGTCTTGTCTTGACTCGTGTTGTTTTGTCTTGTCTGGACTTGTCTTGTTTTGTTTGGACTCGTCTTGTCTTGTTTGGTCTTGTCACGTGTCGTCTGATGTCATCTCGTCTGTCTTTTCATTGTATTGTTTTGAAGCTCCTGACATTGGTGTCATGTTTTGGACAATGTCCTGAGAGAGAGAGAGAGAGAGAGAGAGAGAGAGAGAGAGAGAGAGAGAGAGAGAGAGAGAGAGAGAGGAGAGATTATCTCTCGTCATAAAACCTGGGCCTCCTCTCTCTTGCCAGAGGGAGCCTGCTCTCACTGTAAGCACGCTGCAGCTTCATTCAATGAAAAATTTGCCTTTTCTGCGCATGTATGTATGACAAACACGACACCTGTGTGCATGCGTTTTTTGTGATTTTGTCATCTGTTCTTCCCGGCACAAACTGGCCTACTCTTCCGTAAGGTGAAACGGGTTTTCAAAGTGTGCACAAGGTGCTCTGTATGCGTTTGCACACGGGGTCTTGGGTTATAGTCTCATCCGAAGGACTTTTCGGGGAAGTGGAGTCAGTACTGATGTTAACTCCAGGGTAAAATTCCCTAAAATGAGCGCTTCCGTGGTGGATGGATCCCGAGCCGTCAGATGACGAGCGCAACGCTCCAACCACTAGGCTATGAACCCCACACCCCCAATTCCCCCGTCATGTCTGTATGAAGCAATAGCCACGACTACGCGGTGGCAATCAGAAGAGAGATGGGCGCCATCAGGTTGAACTTGTGAACTTGCCCAAACACACTGCCTGAAGTGTTCACAGCGGTGCCCCATTCGTGAAATTTCCCTACTTCAAACATTAGTTTACGCCAAGATTTTGTTCCTCAGCATTTTCTTCAACCCAGGTCAAGTCATACTTTTGTAGGCTGATAAAATGTAAATCTCAAACAAAACAAAACAAACAATCCTGTCTGTCAAAACATTAAGATTTACCCCGTATTTCTTTAAATTTTATTTGCTATCTTTCACAAATGATATACTTTTTAAAATAATATTATACATTTATCATTTTTACCAATGTTGTTTCTTCTCTACTGAACTCTTGCTTGTCAATTCCTGTTAGAATTGAAAATATTTTGGGGTGTATTGCTGTTATGTTTATTCACCTGTTGACTTCGTTCGTAATCCTCCATACCCCCAAACGGGATGAACAGGAATGAAATCTTGAATAACTCTCAGGGAGTGAAGGGAAACCAACAATTAACACTGTCCTAAAATTTTGGTGGTGTGGTGTTTTTTCCCCCCGATACAGATGTACCCGGTACACCTCGGTACCAATTGGCTGCAACCTGGTGAAGGACCCTCAGGGATGCTGTGAAGTGCTGAACTGCCCCGATGCGTCCACCACCGTCGACCCCAACTGCAAAGACCCCCTGGACAACTGCGAGGACTACGGCCACGAGGCCTGCACCGGACAGTACGAGCCATGGGCCCGCCGACACTGCCCCTTCTTCTGCGGCTACCAGACCTGTGAGTTAGCTCGGTTCACACAGCAAGGCCTGGTCCTGTACCGGCCTGCTGCAGTCCACAGAATAGGCCTTTGAAGAGTTACGGATGATCGGTAGTTTTGGTTTCCCAGTCTTCGGCTAGAGAACTCCGAGGTTCATCAGTGGTGAGATTTCGCGAATGCGACCGTTTTTTGCCCGCCATGAAGGCAGCCGCATTCCGACTTCTGGGATGTATGCTGGGTGTGTTCGTGTTTCCGTAACTCACCGAACTCAGACATGAATTACGGGATTTTTAGCGCTCATATTTGATCTTCTGCTTGTTGTGCGTACACGAAGGGAATGAAGGCACTGGCAGGTCTGCACTTGGAGTTGACTTGGGAGATCGTTAAAAATCTCCACCCCTAATTCACCAGACGCTGCCAAGATTCAAACCAAGACTTCATAGATCCACGGTACAATCAGTATCAAAAGGATAAAGAGAAGGGGAAAAAGGCAGAAAAGAAAGGAAACAAAATGGTAAGAAGAAAGGGAAATGAAAGAGAAAAGGTGGACGTACAAAATGAAAAAGTCTGTTTTACTTGCTTATTTTCCTTATACTCTTTTCTTTATTAGTGCATGTTACTTCTTGGGGTTTTTTTTAAGTCTTAACATTAGCAAGCTGGCCCCAGGCCGCAAGTTCTTCAGTTATAATA
>CM054143.1:32975594-33035594 GCA_028751875.1 Rapana venosa
GAGTCCAAATATATATTAAAAAAGACTCTTATGGGATTGGAACCCACGACCTTCCAACCAGGAACCCAACGCGCTAACCACTGCGCCACGATGGATGGTGCTGTCTGTCAATTTTTGAGGTATGATTCACAGAAAGGGGGCCTGACAATGGTGTGGCAGTATAGCTTGATGTTTCAAGTTCTTTTTGCTTGCTTGCTTGCTTGGTTTGGTTGGAAAGTGTGTGTGTGTGTGTGTGGCGGTGGGGGGGGGTGTTGTTGGTTGGTTGGGATTATTTTGTGTATTTGTTGTTTTTTTTATTAGCTTTCAGAATGATCTTGAAATCATTGTAACAGCAAGAAGCTTGGCTTGGGTAGTGCATAAGTGCTTGAGCGTGGCATAGGGTTTGTTTTTTTTAATTGTTGTTGATTGTTTTTCTCATTCAGCCTAATGTTGCCTGGTTTTGCAGACTGCTTGGAAAGCGGACAGACCGTTGCCTGGAGGCTCGCTGATAGTCATGAACTATTTTGTTGATCGTGACAGAATGTCCGGCTGTTTGCTTACCTTTTCAAGCCTAGTGGGATGTTTACAGGGGGGCTGGGCACTACCTGCTGTGCAGTCTGTCTGTCTGTCTGTCTGTCTGTCCGTGTCTTGGACCAGCTGAACTGGCAGGCTGCTGGAGGGGGGTTGGGAAGCCTAGCCGGGGGTGGTGGGTTTGTGCAGGGCCTAGCCAGTGCTTTGCTTCGGTTCTGTGGACTGACTTTACAGAATGCTTGCTGGCTTGGCTGCGCTCACTTCAGATGAGAGGCTACATGACCGCCTGAACGCTGGCTGTTATCTATTGTGATGGTCGAATTTTAAACACAATAGCAGCTAGATTGTGTTTTGACCGCTTCAGGTGACTCATAACAACCTGGATACTGCCTTTTGTTCCTTTTCATCCCCGTTCCTCAGCTAGAGTTCCGGGGTCCACCAATGGTGAGATTTAGACGTATGCGACCGTTTTTATTTCCTTCCCACCATTATTTAAGGGAGGCGTATTTAAGATATTGCTTGATATCTATTTCGTCATAGACATGAAAATGAAATGCTTGAAATGAAATGAGCAAATTTCAAACTGAAATGATATCCATTTTGTCAATCGTTACAGGACAATAATTTCTGTTGATAGCTCAGATGGTAGGTAACAGCCTGGACCCTGCCCATCCCAGTATGAATGCTGATGCTCGACATAGGGAATAACTGATCGATTTTGCTTTCAAAGCTGTTCGGGTGATGGGGGAGATGCCTGCCTGCACGCTGCTTGATTGTGTAGCCTTTGTCTTTGTCTTGTCTTGTCTTGTCTTGGTTTTTTGATCGACCTACAGCGGATTGGTTTGCTTGATTTTGCCAGCTCTGACGCCAGTGCATAAGTAGTGCTTGGACAACGGTAGGCTACCTGAGCAGTGCTGGCTTTGTGGACCGGGGTGGCTGCTTGTCGTTAGGTTACTGCCCGATAGAGACAATAGCAGAGCGGTTAAAACTCTTCGTCTTCAATCCTATGGGTCCATGAACTCGTGCGTTCCAATCTCGGTAGCGTCTGGTGAAAAATCAGGGGTGAGGACTTTTCGACCTCACAGGTAAACTTCAAGTGCAGACCTGCCAGTGCTTTAATTCCCTTTACTAAAATTATAAGCTTGCGAAAGATCAAATATGCACGCTGAAGATCCCGTCATTTATGTCAGGGTTTGGTGGATTACAAAAGCCCAAACATACCCAGCATACGTCCCCGAAGTCGGAATGCCGACTACCTTTATGGTGGTCAAAAACGGTTGCATGCGCGAAATCTCCCCATTCACACAGGTGAACCGAGGACCTGTAGCCGAGGAACGAAAACTGAAGTTCACGATTCAGGTCTCTGAACGAATGATGTGGTTATGCGCTAGCCAGAGAGCTAGAGAGGTGAACACCTGGATGACTTCGCCTGTTCGGTTGATTGTTTGAGTAGATGTGCAGCACGCTTGGCTGGGGTAGGCCTACACACTACAGCTGTGGGGGAGAGCCATTGTGCAGTAAAACTATAATATAACATGCACCGTCGCTGTTATGGCAATGCTTAATTAGCTCTGGGTTGTTGTTTTTTTGGCTCTTTGGGGCACTAGAACTGGAAGGGGGAGGGGGGGGATAACGATGTAGCAGTAAAAACTGTATAACATCCACGTCGCTGTTATGGCAACGCTTAATTAGGTCTGTCTTTTTGGCTAGAACTGGGGGGGATGGGGGGGGATAACCATGTAGCAGTAAAACTGTCTAACATCCACGTCGTTGTTATTGCAAATCTTAATTTACTTTTTTCCGTCACTCCTTTGGGGGCACTAGAACTGGAAAGGGAGGGGGGTAGGTAACCATGTAGCAGTAAAACTGTCTCACATCCACGTCGCTGTTATCGCAAATCTTAATTTGCTTTTTTCCCCCCTCGCTCCTTTGGGAGGCTCTAGAACTAGGAGGAAGTAACCGCGTTACAATTAAACCTGTTGTGTGTAAGAAGCTAGGTCGCCGTTGTGGCGACGCTTGTTGTGCCTCCCCTGTTCACCGCCCTCTCTCCCGGCTTCCTTCCACAGGCACCACGGACGCCCAGACGGGAGCCACCTCCACCGCTAGGCCCTAGCCGCCAGCCCTCCGTGTCCGGTGAGCCCCGTGTTGCAGCGCTAGCTAGCTAGCTGGCTGTGCATGTACCTACAGTGTCTTTTTCTCTGGATCTTGTCTCTCTGTAGGTAAGGCCGTCAGCAGTGTCGGCGGCGGCATTTCCGGACACAACAACGGCAGCATCAACGTCGTCTCCGGCAAGGGGTCACAGATCGGGTCCACCAGCCACCTGGTAAAGAGCGCGACTGAAGAAGCAAGGAGCCAGTGAAGAACGAAGAGAGGAAACAGGGAGAAAAAAGACGGAGGAAGGAAGAAGAAGAAAATGTAGAAAGTGTATAATTATTCTGTGGTTAATATGATGAGGAAGAAAATTAAAGCTGAAGGGAATTCAGAGATAGGGGTAGTTCCGACCTACTGGCAAAAGATAGCTAGTACATTTGTTTGTGTAGTAAGAGAGAGAGAGGGGGGGGGGGGGGGGGAGAGAGAGAGAGAGAGAGAGAGAGAGAGAGAGAGAGAGAGTCTTTACAATGATGGTGGCAGACTACGAAACACTGTCAGAGAGAAAGATTGAGTTTCTAGCGTTAAAACATGGATTTCCATGAAAGAAATAACGACCTTTCAGCTTCTTTCAGAAATAGGGAATATTGCTGGTAATCTGAGTTAGAGAGGACACAAACAAAATGATTTTTTTCCAAACCTGAAATGACAGAAATACACTTTCTATGAAATAGCATAAAAAGTAAGAGTCTTTTCTGGCGTAGTATAAGAGTTAAGGTCTATGTTGTTTAGTGTTTTGGCTGATACCTGCTCTATTATATTTTTGCCCTCATCAAATCTGTGTGGCGTATCTACCTGCGACATTCTTATCTTATTTACCCTCTCTCATTGTTTTTGGCCGAATGTCTGTTGCAATATCTATGCTTTCTCCCACTCTTCACCGTTCCTTTGTAGTTACACTGTGAAATTCATGCTCGTTGTCTACCCTTCCACTTTTGGCTGTAATCTCCTCTGTGAAATCTATACCCGTTCATTAAAACTTTAATAAAGCTCTGTAAAATTCTGACTCATTTTTCCTCAACCCTTTGTCGCTGTAGTCTCCTATGTAAATTTCACTTTTCACCTTCCACTCTTTTCGCTGTGGTCTACTCGCAATTCTATGCTTTAAAAAAAAGTTATTCTTCAGTCTCTTTGGCTGTAGTTACCTGTGAATTCTGTGCTCATGTTCCCACCTCCACTTTTTGGTTGTTGTCTCTGTGAAATTCTTCTATGCTTTTTTTTTCACTTTCCACTCTTTTTAGTGCATCTGCTCTATTCAAATCTTGTGGCGTCTTTGTTTGTAGCCTTCCTCCCATCGTTTTTTGGCTGAGTCTGCTTGCAATATCTGTAGTCCTTTCTTTCCCCTCTCTTCATCTGTTTTTTGGCTGATGTCTCACTGCGAATTATCCTGTGCTCCCCCCCCCCCCCCCCCCCCCCCCCCACTCTTCCACCCTTTTTCTTTTAGTCTACTCTGTGATATTCTATGATCTGTTTTCACTCTTTAACCCTTTTTGGTTGTTGTCTACACTGTGAAATTCTATGCTCTTTTTTTATCCCCACCCCCACCCCCATCCTTCCACTCTTTTTGGCTGTAGTCTACTCTGTGAAATTCTCTCTCTGTTTTTATTCACTCTTCCACTCTTTCTGGCTGTAGTATACCCTGTGACATTCTCTCTCTGTTTTTATTCACTCTTCCACTCTTTCTGGCTGTGTATACCCTGTGACATTCTCTCTCTGTTTTTATTCACTCTTCCACTCTTTCTGGCTGTAGTCTACCCTGTGAAATTCTCTCTCTGTTTTTATTCACTCTTCCACTCTTTTTGGCTGTAGTATACCCTGTGAAATTCTCTCTATGCTTTTATTCACTCTTCCACTCTTTTTGGCTGTAGTATACCCTGTGAAATTCTCTCTATGCTTTTATTCACTCTTCCAATCTTTTTGGCTGTAGTATGCCCTGTGAAATTTTCTCTATGCTTTTAATCACTCTTCCACTCTTTCTGGCTGTAGTCTTCTCTGTGAAATTCTATGCTCTTTTTTCATTCTTTAATCCTTTTGGGCTGTAGTTTACCCTATGATATTTCATGCTCGTGTTCCCGCCCTTCCACTCTTTGGCTGTAGTCTACTCTCTGAAACTCTACACTCATCTACCCCCACCCCCACTCTTCAACTTTTTTTTTCTCTGAAGTCTACCCTGTGGCATTTCATGCTCATTTTCCCACTCTTCCACCCTTTTTTGGCTGTAGTCTACTCAGTGAAATTCTACACTCATTCCCACCCCCACCCCTACCACCACCACCTTTCTTCAACCTTTTTTCTCTGTAGTCTACCCTGTGGTATTTCATGCTCATTTCCCCACTCTTCCACCCTTTTTTGGCTGTAGTCTACTCAGTGAAACTCTACGCTCATTCCCCCCCCCCCCCCCCACCACTCTTCAAACCTTTATTTATTCTACTCCAGTGAAATTCTACCTCATTCCCCCTCCCCCCCCCCACCCCACACCACCCACCACCCCCCACTTTCAATCCTTGTATTCCTGTAGTCTACCCTGTGTATTGCGGCTCATTTTCCCACTCTTCCACCCTTTTTTGCCTGTAGCTACTCAGTGAAATTCTACGCTCATTCCCCCCCCCCCCCCCCCCCATCTCCACCACACTCTTCAATCCTTTGTATTCTGTAGTCTACCCTGTGGTATTTCATGCTCATTTTCCCACTCTTCCACCCTTTTTTTGCCTGTAGCCTACTCAGTGAAATCTCTACGCTCATCCCCCCCCCCCCCACCACCACCCCACTCTTCAACCTTGTTTTCTCTGTAGTCACTCCCATGAAATTCACTTGTTTCTCATTCAGTCCCCCACCCCCCCACCCACCACCACCACTCTTCCACCCTTTTTTGCCTGTAGTCTACTCAGTGTAATTCACTATCACCCCATCCAACCTTTTTTCTCTTTCACCCCACAAACCCCCAATCCCCTCACCCCCACTCTTCAACCCTTTTTTTCCTCTGTAGTCTACCCTGTGGTATTTCATGCTCATTTTCCCACTCTTCCCCCTTTTTTGGCTGTAGCTACTCATGAAACTCTACGCTCATTTTTCCACCCCCCTCCCCAATTGGGATTGGATACTCATGTCGGTCACTGCTTTCCCCCACCATTAAGCCGTCGTCGTGGTTACCCAGTTGGATGGTGACCGTTGCGCCTTGCTTCAGTCAGTTCCCCCATTCACCCAGCTGTAAGGTTACCCTGCCCTCTATTGGTCAGGGAAGGTTAAGCACGAGGGATTAGGAGATGCCCCCCCTCTATATGTGGCCCTGAGAAGTGAGATCTCTGACCTCACTCCCCTACCCTATGGTATGGACTCCTTTACCTTTCCTTACCTACCTCCCCAATTCTTCTTATCCTTGTTTTCTCTGTAGTCTACCCTTGGTATTTCATGCTCATTTTCCCACTGTAGGCAACTCATGGACTACTCTATTCGCTTCATCCCCCCCCCCCCAACCCCCAATCCCACCACCCCACTCTTCAATCCTTTTTTTCTCTGAAGTCTACCCTGTGGTATTTCATGCTCATTTTCCCACTGTAGGCTACTCAGTGAAACTCTACGCTCATTCCCATCCCCCCCCCCCACCACACACACACACACACACAACCCCCACCCCCCTCCACTTTTCAATCCTTGTTTCTCAACACTCTACGATTTTTCCCGCACCGCCCAACAACATGACGCCAACTGTTCTTCTTCTTCTGCCCCGGCTGCTAGGATGGGTGACTCTGCTGAAGGGGGTGCGAGGCGTCCCCAACGACGACCTCTTCCAGCTGTGGGCCTCCTCCGAGACCCGCAACGCCAACAACTCCCAGGCCATGGCCCCCACCGCCGATTTCCCCGGTCACTTCAAGTCCCCGCTCTCCAACTACTGGGACAGCTGCCACTTTGAGCAGGTCCGTATCAGCGGCTGGGAGCGTTAGGTGGTGTGGTGTGGTGAGGGTTGTGGGGTTGGGGTGGGGTTGTGGGGGTGGGGTGGGTGGGGTTGTGGTGGGGTGGGTTGTGGGTGTGGTGTTGTGTGGTGGGGTTGTGGAGTGGGGTGTTGGTGGGTGTGGGTGTGGTGGGGTTGTTGTGTGGTGGGGTTGTGGATGGGTGGTGGTGTGTGTGTGGGTTGTGGGTAGAGTGGTGGGGTGTGGGTGGAGGTGGTGTGTGGTGGGTTGGGGAGTGGTGGGTGTGTGGTGTGGTGTGGTGGGTGGGGTTGTGGTGTGGTGTGGTGGGGTGGGGGTGGTGGGTGTGGTGTGGTGTGGTGAGGTGGGTTGTGGGTGGGTGTGGTGTGGGTGTGGTGGGTTGTGTGAGTGTGGGTGGGTGTGGGTGTTTGGGTGGGTGGGTGGGTTGTGGGTGAGGTGAGGTGTGGTGAGGTTGTTAGTGGAGTGTGGTGTAATGTTGTAATGCAGTGTAGCGGAGTCGAGTCAAAAGCTCTGAACCATCCCATGAAGGGGAATGACAATACTGACAGGCACTGTGCTGTGCACACTTGCACTCACTCACACACACACACACGCACGCACGCATGCAAGCAAGCAAGCACACGCACACACACACACACACACACACACCACACACACACACCACCACACACACACCCCAACACACACACACTCATATCACCTTGAGTGAACAGACGTTAAATTAAAGAAAGTACACGCACACACACACACTTTAGGTCTTGTTTTCAAGTTTGAAACTGATTTTTTTTTAAATTGTATATACGTTGAGAGTTATGTTGTTTCGTGTGTGTGTGTGTGTGTGTGGTGTGTGTGTGTGTGTGTGTGTGTGTTGTGTGTGTTTTGGTGTGTGTGTGCGTGAGAGAGAGAGAGAGAGGGGGGGGGGGAGGAAAAAAACAAACTTGTCTTTTACCCTCAATAAAGATCATTTTTACTTCTCTCTCTCTCTGTCTCTCTCTCTGTCTCTCTCTCTCTCTCACACACACACACACACACACAACACAACACAACACAACACAACACAACACAACACAACACACACACACACACACAACACCAACACACAACACACCACACCACAACACAACACAAGACAACAAACAAACAAACACAGACTCCTGATGAATCAAACGAAGATGCCTGTTCTGAGCCAGCAGACTCCTGTGCATGTTGCAGATCAAGGTGGCTGTGTGGAACCAGGGACAAGAGAAGGCCTACATCATCTTCGATGCCCGCAACTCTGACAAGATGAGCTGGTTCAACCCTCAGCGTATCATCAGCTCCAGTTACAGCGACCTCAGAGGCTCCAACTTCAACTTCTTCGACATGCGAGGGTCAGTGTCTGTTTCAGACTAGGTGCATCCTCAGTGTTCCTTCCTTCTATGCATCGCGTGTGCCTGCGTTCTTTGTGATTTTTAGCGATCATCCCCGCGAGGGTGTTAGGGAACTCCTTTGGGTTGGGTTTTTGTTTGTTTTTTAGTTGATTTTGTTTTAGTTTGGGTTTGTTTGGTAGGTTTTTTAAATTTTTGGTTGTTGTTTTTTCCCTCGGCTTGAGCTCCGAGGTTTAACGACGGTAAGATTTAAATTTGTGCATGCGATTCTTTGCCCACCATTGAGGTAGCCGCATTCCGACTTCGGGAATGATGTTTAAACAGGACATCGGTGTGCTTATGGGTTGTTGTTTTTTAAAATAATAATTTTAATGTTGTCGTCCGTTCCTACCGGAACGGTTTTCTTTTTTTAGACAGAATTTCTTCTTCTCATTGACGTTTACTGTCCACAAACCAAATTCAAGACGCTACACAGTTTATAATCCTACCGGAACGTAATGACCTACTCTTTCGAAAGACGGAATGGAATTTAACGTGTGTGCAAGATGTTATGTGTGCGTTCGTACACGGGACCTCGGTCTATAGCATCGCCCAAGGGATTTTCAGGGCAGTCGGTATGGATGTGAGCTCCAGGGTGAAATTCCCCTCGAACAGGCGTCTCGGTGGTGGCTCGAACCCAGGCCGTCAGATCACGAGCTCAAAGTTCTAACCACTAGGCTATCCTGCCCTCCTCACACGTCTTCTGAAAATGTGTCAGTAGTTTACCCAGGCTCTTTCAAGTCATTTTGTTAACTCTTTCTTTTGATCGATTTTTACTTTGTTTATTTCTGTCTTGTTTAGCCAATATCGCATTCTGAGTTCTTGTTTTTATTTTAAAGAAAGCCTTACTATTTGTTGGTTGTTGTTTTTTTTAAAACGAAATTTAGTGCTTTATAGAGTTCATTTAGTAGTAGTAGTGGTAGTTGTTGTAGTAGTAGTAGTAGTAGTAGTAGTAGTAGTAGTAGTAGTAGTAGTAGTAGTAGTGCTTTATAGAGTTCATTTAGTAGTAGTAGTAGTAGTAGTAGTAGTAGTAGTAGTGCTTTATAGAGTTCATTTAGTAGTAGTAGTAGTAGTAGTAGTAGTAGTAGTAGTAGTGCTTTATAGAGTTCATTTAGTAGTAGTAGTAGTAGTAGTAGTAGTAGTAGTAGTAGTAGTATAGTAGTAGTAGTAGTAGTAGAAGTAGTGCTTTATAGAGTTCATTTAGTAGTAGTAGTAGTAGTAGTAGTAGTAGTAGTAGTATCATGGTTATGATGATGATGATAGATGATGATGACGATGATGATGGATGATGATGATGATGACGGATGATGATGACGACGATTATTATTATTATTTATCATTGTCGTTGTTATCCAGTGACACTTCCATGGGACGTGAGTTCTACGTGAACAAGGATTCCCAGACATGCTCCGGCACTGGCTGGATCATGGTGTCCACACAGAGCCACTGCTTCTACGACCGCTCGGCCAACAAGCCCAACTTCTACTACGCCAAGGGAGACACTGCCGGCTCCTGGAGTAAGTCCCTGCCTCTTTACTCTGTCATGGTATTGTCGTTCCAGTTTGTGTACTTTAGCTTGATATAATTATTATGCTGGATCGCGGGACAGGATAGCTCGGTGGTCAGAGCAATAGTTTTCTCCAAGCTAAAGGTTAAACAGCGTTGAACATCGTTACCAGTTGGATGGGTGACCGTTTGCACGCCTTGGCTTCAGTACAATCCCCCCAGTTCACCCAGCTACCAATGGGTACCTGACCTCTTTTACGGAACAGGGAAGGTAAAGCATCGAGGGAGAAAAAGATGGGTGCCGCCCTCAATATGCTGGCCCCTAGAGAAGCTGAGGTCTCTGACATCTCGCTCCTCAAGGACCGCTTTGTTTATGGGACACTTTTTACCCTATCATATGCCTTTTACCCTATCATATGCTGGTTCTGTGGTTAAACGTCTCATTTTTAAGCCAGCATGCAGTAAGGGCTTTTTCGTTTGAATCTTGGCAACCCCACCACCTCTGCACGAAAGAGGGTTTTTTCTGAATTATTGTGCGTTAAGTTTTGGTTTTTTTAAATCTGTGCTGGTGGCTATAATGTTTTTTTTTAAATCTTAAAATGATTTGTGTGTCTTGTTCCAGCTATTTTATTGTGTGCTTTATATTTCATTTTATGTTCCTTGTGACTCCCATCCTTTCGCCCTTCTATGTCTGTCTCTGTCTGTCTCTTTGTCTCTGTCTGTCTCTTTGTCTGTCTGTCTGTCTCTGTCTCTCTTTCTCTATCTCTCTCTCTCTCTCTCTCTCTCTCTCTCTCTCTCTCTCTCTCCTCTCACTCACACACACACACATTCGTATAATATATAGATTTCAAAAGTAAAGTAGTAAAGTATGTTCTTTCGAGCCAGAAGGCCCATAGAGCCGGAGCTTATCCCGGTTTCTGTAGCATTAAGCGAACTGATGGTTTTTCACCACCCCTGTGACAGGACGCTAGTCTGTCGCCAGATACTTCCCCAGCAGAGCTGGTACCCACTTGTACACCTGGGTGGAGTGAGGAAAATAGGAGTAAAGTGTCTTTCCCAAGGACACAACACCGAGCCGAGCGGGGATCGAACCCGTGACCTCTGGATCACGAGTTGACCGCCTAAACCACTCGACCACGGTGCCTCCCATATAGATTTCAGGTTGTTTGGTAATTTTACCTGTTTTTCATTTGAAGTTATTGCGTATGGGGGAGGTAGTTTTTTTTTCTCACCATTAGTTGTTCTCATAAAAATCCCCACCCTTAATTCACCAGACCCTGCTGCCGAGATTCAAACCCACGACTTCATGGACACACAGGATTGAAGTCAAACGGTCTGACTGTAAGATAAAATCATTGCCTAAAGCAAAAGATGAAAACAACGGACAGACCAGGTTCGGTAAAATAATGACTTTTTTCCCCCTGTTCACCGGCTAAAGTGCCAAAATTCATCAAGGGTGAGATTTTGTTTATGCATGCGGCCTTATGCCCACCAGTAAAGGTAGCCGCATCCTGACTTCAGGGAAAAACAATGATTGATTTTGTCCTTGTTTCAGTGAACCGAGCTGAAGGAGATGTGTTCATGATTTCAAGCCACGGAGGATCATGTGAGTTGTTCGCATTTTGTTTATATGTGTGTGTGTGTGCATATGTGTGTGTGTCTGCATGTGTGTGTGTGTGTGTGTGTGTGTGTGTGCATATGTGTGTCATATGTGTGTGCATATGTGTGTGTGTCTGCATGTGGTGTGTGTGTGTGTGTGTGTGTGTGTGTGTGTGTGTGTGTTTTTCTGTCTGCCTGTATTTGTGTGTGCGAGTGTGTGTGTGTGTGTTTCTGTCTGCCTGTATTTGTGTGTGTGTGTGTGTGTGTGTGTTTCTGTCTGCCTGTATTTTGTGTGTGTGTGTGTGTGTGTGTGTTTCTGTCTGCCTGTATTTTATGTGTGTGCATGTGTGCACACACGTGCGCACTAACGCCCCAATGCATTAATTCTTGTGTGTAACGATGTGCTGTTGGATGTTTTGTGTGCAGGCGTGACCAACAACACGGCAGGAGGCCAAGGACGTCGTAAGTAGGCTGGCTACCTGTCTGCGTTCTGCATTCATAATTATGTGCTGTCACTGTAGAAACTATCATACTCCGTCTGCTTCTTCGTCGTCAAACGCTCAGACAGCAACTATGGTCTGTCATATGAGCGAAAGTGCGTTGCGCTGCCGTTAAACGACTGACAAGTCAGCCCAGCACATCCGACTTCGGCATGGGAAAGAAGTGTTCCCTTTTAAGTCTTCGGTGGGAAAAAGGCAGGAGAATGAACGAGGAAAGCAAAGAAGAGAGAGAGAGAGAGAGAGAGAGAGAGAGAGAGAGAGAGAGAGAGAGAGAGAGGGAACAAAGTGGAAACAAAGAGAGGGATAGAAAAGAGGGAATTCCCTTCACAGAATTTCCAGAAAGTGGGGATGCCATATGTACTTGCAGGCCCCCGGCACGCCCCACGGATGACGCTATCATACTACTTGCTGTACAATAACTATCAGCTTTGACACAATCCACTGGGGGTCATTTCCATTATTTAATATCCTTTTTTCCCCCAATCTTCTCAACCAGCTTGAACTCTGGAGGGAGCGAAATTAGGAACAAAATAATTGCGTTGTTTTGGGGTTTTTTTAAGATTCAGTTCTGTCTTTTGCCCAGAATTGTGAAACAGGTAAAAACTCTGTTATCAGAGATGTTAGTGACTAGACATTTCTGTTATGTTTGTCAGTACAACAGTTTTGGCAGTGGCGTGAGTGAGCTACCTTGCATTATGAACGGATAGCATATTTTTGTCAGCTGTAGAAAAAAGCGACAGCAGTAGTCACCCGATTGACAATAATGTTCATCACTGTTGATAGTGGTTGTGGTTTCACAGGCCAATACTCGATGTGTTTGTGTGTGTGTGCGCGTGCGCGCGCGCGCGCGCGTGTGTGTGTATGTGTGTGTGTGTGTTAAAAAAATGTTTAAAATGCAATATGTCTGTTTTAGGGGATGAATTTCATTTTATCATGGAATGTCCCCACTTCAAACATTTACGACAAGATTTTATTCCCTGACATTTTCTTCATCCCATGTCCAGTTATAATTTTTGTAGGCTAATGAAATGCAAATCTCGAAAAGTTCCCCTGTCGCTCTCAAAATTCATAAGATTTGCAGGTATTTCTTGAAATTTCAATTGTCTTTCATATGTGCAGATTATGTCTTTTAAAGAAATGTGTATACTTAAAAATAGTATTGAGTCATTAATACTGTTTGCTTATCATTATGCGATGAACTCTTGCTTTTCAGTTACTGTTAGTATTCATGTTATTTTGGGGGTATATTGCTGTTAGGAGGTTTATTCTCCTGATCAATTTGTTTGTAATTCTCCATACCCCAAAAGGGGTGAAAGGAAGTAAATCTTGAATGTTGTGTGTGTGTGTGTTCAATTTGTTTGTAATCCTCCATACCCCAAAAGGGGTGAAAGGAAGTAAATCTTGAATCTTGTGTTGTGTTGTGGACGACGACAGCGGTGTGTCGCTACAACGGTCAGGAGTACAGCACAGGGGAAAGCTGGCAGGACGGCTGCACCAAGAACTGCACCTGCAGGGACGGCCACCTGGGCTACTACCAGTGTGACGACCTGTGAGTTCCTCTCTCCTGCTGTCCACCTACCTACCTACCTTCTGACGGTATCAGCGCTAGATAGATAGATAGATAGAGCATCTCCATTCTGCTGAAGTGATGGGGATGATGCTACATAACATGGGGGAAGAATGGCTAGCTTGGCGTGGCTTCATTTGTTCCTTCAACACCTTGGGGAGGCTTTTTGGGGTTGTTGGTTTTGGTTGGAGGGGTTTTTGTGGGGGTTTTGGGGGGGTTATGTTCGGTTGGAGGGGGGGGGGGGGGGAGGGGGGTGTTACTGCACTACTTTGTTTTCAGCTAGAGTGTCGTGCGCAAGCTGGAGGATAGTTTGAGGCAGAAAAGTCGTTTAGAGCTGACTGAAAGCCTTGTACAATGAAACACGTCTGTTTAAGATCTCAGTCATGGCAGTGCCGAATTCGCTTGACTGCTATGTGCTGTCAGTTATACCAACCACTTATCTGGATGTAACCTTCAACATCTCTCTTGTCTCTTCTGAGTGATTAACTCTGCTTAAAAGGACACACAGCAGTACAAGTCGGACAACTTTTCATGCTTGGATATATTTATGTGTAATGTAATTATGATTGTAAGTATGCTGTAGTTAGGCTTCAACAAAGACTAAACACGTTTTGGACTCCAGTTTGTTCAGACAAATCAGAACGGGTTTTTTTTCGCGTTCATCGTGCTAGAGCTTCGAGGTTCACCAGTGGTGAGATTTTGTGTATGCGACCGTTTTCAACCCACCATTAAGGTAGCTGCATTCCGACTTCGGGGATAGTGTTTAAACACGACACTTGTGCGAAATGGTCTAAAGGAGGAACATGTTTTTTAAAGTAAATATACCGGAGATATTCTGCGTGCGTTCGCACACGGGACCTCGGTTTATAGCCTCATGCAAAGGACTTTGAGAAGTGGAGTCGGTATTTAGAGGGAGGGAGGGAGGGAGAGAGAGGAGAGAGAGAGAGAGAGAGGAGAGAGAGAGAGAGAGAGAGAGAGAGAGAGAGAGACAGACAGACAGACAGACAGACAGACAGACAGACGGAGAGAGTTGCTACACTCTGTGGCCAAACTTTGTAAGCGTGCACACACACACACACACACACACACACATGACTGACTGACTGTAACCTGTATGACTGTAACCTGTATGCTCCCCCAGGTGCCGAGTGTTCCAGAGCCCCCTGCCTGTGGGCTGTCAGCTGGTGAAGAAACCAGGAGAGTGCTGTGAATCGCTGCAGTGTAACGTCCGCCCAGGTCGGTGTCTCTGGCTGGCTGGCTAGCTTACTGGCTGGCTGTGTCTGTATCTGTCTGTCTGTCTGGCTAGCTGGCTGTCTTTCTTTCTGTCTGCCTCTCTCTCTTTTGTCGTATCCGTTTCTAAAGAGCTCTTTTCTTTTCCTTACGTTCAATGTATCATGTAATTTTTCTTGCATTTATTTGTATTTACAAAAGAAAGTCACGTGTAACCCCCCTTGTCAATAGGCTATATTGGGCAATGATAATAAATTGGTCAAAGCGTAAAAAAAACACTCTCTCTCTCTCTCTCTCTCTTTCCTTTCTAGTCCTCAGACCCTGACGGTTAAGGAATCTAATCATTCCTCGTTTTGCTGACAGAACAAAACAAAAGAATGATGTTGACTTGTGTCCCGTTTATCACAGGCTCTGGCTGCTACTATCACGGCGTCTTCTACAACCAGGGCGATGTGTGGGATGACGGCTGTGACTATCGCTGCACCTGTGAGGATGCCTCCTCCGGCTTCTACACCTGCAAGCTCAAGTGAGTCCCCACCCCACCCCACCCACCCCACACTTCTAGCTGCCATCACAAATGTTGCCCCACATAGTGCAGTGAGATGTTCAAAGCGGGATGAGGCGTGCCGATTTACATTGTGTTGTTGTTGTGTGTGTGTGTGTGTGTGTGTGTGTGTGTGTGTGTGGTATGATCTATGATTTTCTTGCCTTCTTCGTTCTCTGTGTCTAGAGAATCGTTTATTTTTGTTGCTGTTGTTGTTTTTGTAACCTCGGCTAGAGCTCCGAGGTTCACCAATGGTGAGGTTTTGCGTATGTGTCCGTTTTTTGCCCACCATGAAGGTAGCCACATTCCGACTTCGGCGATATACGCTAGGTATGTTCCTCCATTCCATGTTGGTTTTCGTTTGTTGTTGTTTTTATAGCCTCACAGACCATGAAGACCCTATCAGGGCTGTCACCTTATATCAATTTCACCAACTCCAATAGCTTTCATCTCAAGTTCAAAATCAACACCATCTAATCCCTTCAAATATATGACACTGTCAATCTGGGAAAAAAAAAATCATAAAACGACAACGTATTTGAATTATTTTACTCCTTAAGGCCAATAAAACCAGGCTGGCCAAAGAACAAAGCAAACCTGTATATTATTATGTCACTTGTGTCTCCATCCCTGTGTTTATAACCTGTTCACTAGGTGCCTGACGTGGAATCTCCCTAACGACTGTTACCTGGCCAATCCACCCCCGGGTAAATGCTGCCCTGTGCCCAAATGCCCTGCTGGATTCGTCATCACTTACCCACCCGGCTACCAGCAGGAGTAGCGGACAGAAACAGTGGCGCAATCACAATAAACTACAAGTTTTCCTGTCTGTGTGTCTGTGTGTGCTGTCTTCTTTGTTTAAATCATACTGTATCACGTTGAACATTTAAGTGTGCAATTAAAACAGAAACATCTTTTCGAGTTCAGTGTGTCTGCATGAAAGTCTGATACAGGTGTGGAGTTTTGTTTTATCAGTTTGTTTTGTTTATTTATTTATTTTGCCTTTTGAGGTGCAGTCCTTTTAAATTCAACTATTGCTGAGACATTTTCCATATTAAAATTTATGATTGTGCTTTGTGGTTTCCTAACAAAGATTTGTGTAATCTTCTTCTTCTCTGGTTTCGCTTTTTATACTGTCAGATGTGTTTGGGAGAAATAGTGGGGCAAGTCCTTTCCAGCTCCTCTCGTGGGTCATACAGCTTAGTTTGCAGTGTATGTAATTTTAATAAAAACATGAGGCAAATCTGGTTTTTTTAATATATCATAACTTCAAAGAAAAAAGTATGCTAACTGGAAAAGGCTGTGATAACTCATTTCATCAAACTGATGTAGAAGATTAACAGTCATGAAATGGGAGAAGGAAACAGAAGGGGGAGGAAAGAACATATACATGGATAAGAAAAGACAGAAAGAAAAAAAGACAAGAAAGAAAAAAAATATAATGAGAAAAAAAGAGATGGAAGAAACAGGTAGAGAGAAAAGAAGAAAGAAAGTGGCTGAGCGTGAGTGAATTACACTGCTGATTTATCAAAAAGAGGGGGGGAAGAAAGAGAGGAAGGGGCAGGCAGAGAGCAAATCACATCTCTCATCAAAAGAAACTAGCTGCTCCAAAATCACACACACACACTGCAGAGAGCGAGGCATGAACCCTGTCACACCATCCCCAAGAGAGGACATTGAGACTGAAGCTAGCAGCACATTATCAGGATTTAACAATGGACACAGCTGTGAGAGAAAGGGAGATAAACCCCAAAACAGTCAACAATCATGCCAGAGTTGCGATAGTCCTTAGTTGAGATTGTTTTCCCTTGCTTGGGAATGCAGAAGAAGAAATTTCTCTTGTTTGCTGGTTACACAGACGGTGATACAGCTCAAGGTTGGTGTTATGGCCACACAAAACTAAAAGGAAAGGGTTTCCTTCTTCATTGAACGCTCAAAAAGCAACTGTTGTTGCCTGTCATATCAGCAATATTGCATTGCGCTGCGGTTAAGCACCTGACGTGTCAGGCCCAGCACATCACACTTCGACGTGGGAGAGAACTTTTATCTGTTAAGTCTTTCTGGAGAATGGACCAAGAAGGCAGAAAAATAGACAAGAAGGTGACAGGAAGAAAAGAAACAAGGCGGAACAGAGAGAGAGGGTTAGAAAAGAGGGAATTCCTAGCACAGAATTTCCAGGAAGTGGGGATGCTATTTATACTGACAGGCCTCCGGCATCCCCAAGGTGGAGGAAAGAGCCCAGTCTATGACTGGAATTTTTTCCTTTCTTTTTCGTACTTTTATTTTAAGTCTAGCAATTTGACTGTATGTGCTAGCATAAAGAAGTGCTGTTTTAAGGATGTCTACGTTTATCATAAGCATACACATCCTGCACTCACAAACACACACACTAGCATGTACACAAATCTAAACACCAAACAACAATACATACATCAGTGTCAAATTTTTGTTTAAAAATCCTCCTCACCTGTTCATAAACACAGACCTATACCGTCGTAATTTATACAACTTGTCAGATTATCAACTCAAAACACAAACACACACACACACCTGTTCTACATATTGTTTCTGTTTTATTTTTTCAATACCAGGTCCCACAATGTAACCTTAAACCATATACAATAACTCCTCCATGATTATTTGCCACAAGACCAGATCATTGTTTGGTGCCATTTTCATGCCCAAAAAACCTTTGCAAAATTTAAAAATGTGTACCTCAAAAACTACTCCATCAAATGGCACACTGTTTACACCAACAGGAATCAGAAGGGAAAAAAATTCAATTCAAGTCAAACCCTTTATGATCTCACAAACAGAGAAATTCAAGAAGGAAGCTGCTTCTTTACATCCTCTTGGGATGCACTGTCAGGAGGCTTTGAAGTGAAAGTGACAGACCATGTATTCAGTGGGCAAAATTGGGCCATTCAGGGGGTATTGGGCTTTAGGCAGTTTTCTGTATGAAACAATAAACATGCACCACTGTACAGAACACCACCAAAGCAACAGTGCAGGGAATCCTTAGGCTGGTAGCCTCACAGAAGCATGTAACGTATATCAATAGCTTTCAGCGTTCTTCAGGCTCTGAAGGTGTAACAGTACAGCTTGGGTGTGACTGCTGGGGGTGAATTTGGAACAAGCAGCAATGGAAATAACAGTACCGGCTCATTACAAAAAAATGAGGCAGTAGCAACAACAACAAAAACATCACTAGAAAGGTCTCTAAAATCACAACCATTATCATAACATAAAAAATGCCTGATTATATATGCCCTAAAAGTGTAAACAGATACAACAGATGTATTATTTTGCCTTATCCATGCCTAAAAAAACAACCTTTCCAGTCCAAATCTAAACAAGTGAAAGCTCATGGCAACTACTAGCACCAGAGAATCTCTGTCTGGAAGCTTAGATTAGGGAGAATGTGTGCTCAGCGTAATCGTATACATGTAAACGTGTACACTGTGTGTGTGGATGTGTGTGTGTATGTACGTGCATGTGTGTGTGTGGTTTCCTTCCTAAATTTCAAAGAAACCACAAGGTTTAAAGTCATTGTTTGCACTTTTATTCATTTTGGTGTTTGTGCATTTAGCATATATACATCTGGGATATGTACATTTGCTGATATTTTTCTCTGGGGTTTTTTTCAAGGAAAGGGAGCTGAAGACTTATCTCAGTTGCAAACAAACTTTCAAACTGAAATTTGTCTCTGCAAGTATATACATGCACATTTTCCATGCAGAGTTTTACTGTAAGCCATGTTTTCAAAGACGTTCTATCCATAAAGCGCTTCGATTTGTTTGTTTTTTTACAAGATTCAGCACTATATAAATTCCATATATTATTATTATTATTATAAACAGCTGAAATCACGACATTGGTGAAATCATTTTTCCTTTCCTGCTAAACAAAGTAACAACTTTGACCAAAAACTACTCCGCTTTAAAAAAAAAATGCAATCCCACCAACCACCTCATCCCCTCTCCAAAAAGAACTGCCTTCTTTTTACCGTTCTTTCAAGTATTCCGGAAACACAGAGGCCACCAGCTCTTTCTTGTTCACCTTGCCCATAGCATTGCGGGGCATCTGAGGCAGACACTTGAGCACGGTGGGGATCTGATAGGGGGGAAGGATGGCTTGGGCCCAGGCCTTCAGGCTTCAAGCGTCAGCTCTTGACCCGGCTTCAGAACGACGACCGTGGCCACTCGCTGGCCCCAGGTGATGTCGGGCAGACCCACCACTGCACAGTCGCTGATGGAGGCGTGGGTCAGGAGGTGGCGCTCGATGTCCAGGGCGCTGATTTTGAAGCCTCCGCTCTTGATGACGTCCACGGAAGTTCTGCCGATGATTTTGTACACTCCCTGCTTGTCCACAGTCACCGTGTCCCTGTGAGGAAAGAGAGCAATGTCTGAGAATGGCTCAGAGCAAACTTGGCATGTTCAGCAAAATGATGGACACAAGAATGACTGACACTTTTTTCTCCTGGTCAAAGCTGAACTCACTGGAGTTGTGCCTTAGCTATATATACAGTGATCTTGATGTCACGAAATGACGTACCATAATTAAATACAATAAAGCGAGACTTACCTCGTAAGATGAAGCTGTTTGTAAATTCTTGCGAATTTATTGTAGACCGGAACGGAGTGCACATGAGAAACAGCGCGCAGCCTACCGCCAGTTTTTAGAGCCTCGAGAGAACACTGTGTCACACTATATATAACAGGATCATCATATAATTAATAAACATTGTTATCATTCCTTTTCATTTACTTTGGGTGGGATGTCTTACTATTTGCACGGTGTGCAAGAACACTGATGGCAATTCTTCATTTTTTCTAGTGGTAATGGTTTCGTTTACATGGTATGCATTTCATTTTACTTGCATGGTATGCATGCAGACCATTGCACGGGTGGGCATGTGCACTCCATTCCGGTCTACAATAAATTCGCAAGAATTTACAAACAGCTTCAACTTACGAGGTAAGTCTCGCTTTATTGTATTTAATTCTTGCTCATTTCCTGTATACCTCCACTACAGGCACATGAGATTTGAGAGCCACAGTGTTCTCGAGACAAACACATCCATCACATGAAAAAAGAAACATGTCCTACCTTACTTTGTGTTAGGAAACGCTCCATGATGGACTGGCCCATGGTCAGTGTTGGTCCCACATTCTTATTATAAAATTTTGCAAATGTGGAAACATTTGTCCATCCAGCTGCTTTCATTATGATGTGTATTGGAGCGTCTGCAAGTTTTGCTGCTGAAGTACTGGCTGACCTGGTACTGTGCGCTGTGAAGCGTGTAATGTCTATGCCTGCCCTCTCCAGCGTCATTTCAGCCAGCGAGAGATGGTATCGCTACTAGCTCCTCTGTGCGGTGCTTGGAGAGTGATAAACAAATGTCCATGGAAATCTGAGCCCTCATTTCTTTTCTTCGTCTAAGGTATTCTTTCAATGTGTGAACTACACACAGAGCCTCCTTATCCACAAAAGCCATGAGTTCAATCGGTGATTGATGGGCTCCTCTTCTTGATTGTTTTAATAAACTATTTACATAAAATACACATTTTTGCCTCGTTTGTAGCATATTATCAATGTCAAGTGCAGCAATAGTTTGACACCTCTGACCCAACAGCAGTGCAATTAACATCACAAGTTTCATTGTCAGTTCTTTGAACGTTAGTTTATCCACTGGAACCCACGTTTCTAGCATTTTAAGCACAATATTTACATCCCAAGTTTGATGATACTTTGGTAGTGGTGGTTTCTTTCAAAACACCCTTCATAAATCTTTTTACAAGTTCATGTTGACCGAACGTAGCCCCTTCATAGTTGCAGAGAAAACAACTTAGCGCAGAACGAGCGGTGCCCACAGCGCTATATGAATATCCCTCTTTCAACAGAGATGCCAGAAAATTTACAGCTGTGGCTAGAGGCAGTGAAACTGAATCCACCTGTTGCTCACACGGTACCTCTCCCACTTTCGTATGTACACATCATACATCTGTTTTGTTGCAGGTCGCCATGAGGACATGAGAATACTGGTAGTGTCCTCAGAAAAACCTTGTGTTCTGAATCTATCCCTGACACTTTGCAGACTAACAGAGTCAAGCTTTTCTTTAGTGGGTGTTTCATCTCCTTTTGACTTGGTTGTGTCAGTAGAGTGTTCCTGGCTGACAAGAGGACTGGCCTGGCTGTGAGGATTTTCATTAGTGCTGGCCAAAAAGGCTGGTTTTTCCAGGCTGGTGCTACTATAACCCCTCTTGCTTTGTCTTTCTTTAACTTTGCCAGGACATGGGATAGAATGCTGAAAGGGGGAAAACAATAGACAGTTTCATTACCCCAATACATGCTAAATGCGTCAATAGCACGTGCTCCTGGGTCAGGCAAGAAAGACACATATCTGGAAAACTGAAAATTTAATCTAGAAGCAAACAAGTCAATGTCAGGTTTTATATCTAGAATATTCAGAGCCTCAGAGAGAAGCAGTGAATCAAGTTTCCATTCTGTGTCTATGTGGCCCTGTCTAGACAGCCTGTCAGCTTCAATATTATCAACTCCAGGGATGTGGGCAGCAGTGAGCCATATGTTCCTGCTTTCACACCAATGCCAGATTTGCTGAGACACATTCAGCTGTTTTGATCTGTTAGAACCCATGTTGTTAATACAACCAACTGTGCTTGTGTTATCAGACATGATTTTTATGTGAACATTCAGTTTGTCATGCAACAAAGATTTGAGACCAAACAAGACAGCTAATAGCTCCAATGAGTTTATATGTCCTTCTTTGTCTTTCTCACTCCACCAGCCTTGTGTTTGGGCTTTGGTCTCAACAATCCAAGCACCCCATCCTGTACCTGAGCTGTCTGTCTTCATAGTAATAGTGGGATCTGATCTCTGAATAGGAGCCTTTTGTTTATCTATGTTATTGATCCACCATTCTAGCTCTGCTTTTCCTTCAGCTGATAACACTGCAGACTTATCCCAGTTTCCCTTACTTATTTTAAGTGCAAAACATTTGTCTTGTTCAAGTGCTCTGTAGTACAAAGGGCCCATTGGCACAGCAAGAAAACAAGAAACCATTAGTCCAATACACGATGCCAGAGATCTTATGGTAACATTCTTCTGACTGAATAAATCTTGCATGCACACAACAGTTTCTGTTTCGTCATCTGTCAGCATGACGGACATGTCTATGGAGTTATTTTGAAACCCAGGTATGTGATTTCTTGCACAGGTATGAACTGAGATTTCTTTTCATGTACATAGAATCCTAGATAGTCTAATAATTTTATCGTGTCTGTCACACACTGTACAACTTCTGTTTCAGACTCTCCAACAATTAAACTATCATCAATGAATGAAGTTATCTGGTGACCCATATCATGTAAGCATGCTAGGACAGGTTTCATAAGTTTTGTGAATTTTCTGGGAATCGGACTGAGTCCCATGGCAGCTGCCTGAAAACAGTACAGTTTTCCTCTCCATCTGAATTTCAGGTATTTCTGAAAAGTCTCCTCTACTGCTATGACATAATAGGCATCTCTCAGATCAATTGATGCAAAATAACAATTTTGCGTCACTAGATCCAAAGCTGTATGTATTGTTTCCATCTTAAATTTCTTATATTCTACCTTTTCATTTAGAGCTTTCAGATTCAAAATCATTCTAAATGATCCATCTTTTTTCTCCCTAACAAAGACAGGTGAACAATTTGTCCTGATTCTGGCAAGGATTCTTTAATTACACCTTTGTTCAACAGGTTTTCTATTTCAGAGTCAATAGCATAATTTTCATGTTTGTTAAATGACCTTTGTGAACTTTGCTTTATATCTTCTGGGCAATCATCAAAAGTGATTTTAATTCCTTCAACTGTTTCAAGTACATCAGGGTCAGAAGTTAACACATTCCAGCAAGACAACTTTTCCTTAATGCTTCCTGCTGTAAATTTATCATGCTTGGCTTTAAGATAAGCACACAGAGAGGGCAAGCAAAGTTCAAATTCACTAACCTTGTTTCCAGAAGGGAGGGGTGGTTCAGTCAGGGATTGAGTTACTGCCGGTGGCTGTTTTTCTGACCCTTCTTCCAAAACATCTTGTTTGTCTGCCCCTGCCTCCATGGCTTCCGGCCTAAAAAAGAGCTGGTGTTGTGCTGCCATGTGGTTTTCTTTTGCTGGCCACGCATGCTCTGACCGAGTTTCTGGGACTCCTGTACTTCTTTCAATGCTTTGTGAAACTCGGTGCCGTATAGTAGTTCTGGTGTCATGGCAACATGCGGTGCACATATGCCAGAGAGTTCACGGGGTAGGCAGGGTCGGTGCATTTCTCTCCGTTTGTGGGACAGGTCATGGTTGGCATGACCTGTGAGGGCTAGGGCGTCTGAAAGATAGGCTATGCATCCGGTCAGTTCACCGCGTACTTTAGCTGCTCTGCCCTAGATGGTATCTCTTACTTTCAGAAGTCGGTCAGTGCAGAGCGTTATCCCTATGGCAGCTTTAGACAGGGTTTTTTGTGTATTTGCCATCCTGACATCTGTCTTTCGTGAGAAGGGCTTGAGAACAGAAAAAACTTCCTGGTTTGTTCGGGGAACGCCCAGGTAAGAACAGTTTTCGGGAATAGGGTACTTGGTAAGTTTTTCGCTCAGTTTCCTGTCTGGGAGTTTCGATCCAAATCTGGACTCAAGCAGCTTTGCCAGTTTTTCAGAAATGGGTGGCCCTTTTTCCTCATTATCATCAAAGGATGATGCCATTTCAGCGAAAATGTCGTCATCTTTATCCTCATCCTCTATAGATTCTGCCATCAGTTCTTTCTCCAGCTCCTCTGCCCTCTCATCAGAAACACTGTCAGTAACAGTTTCTGAATGGCTGCCTGCCTTCTTTCTTTTCCCTTCATTTTCCACAAGGGGTTCTATGTCTGAGTCAGCGCTCATTTTTCTCTTCTGGGAGTGCGGTGCACTTCTTTCCAAATTTTCCATTCTTCTAGAGAGATTTTGGACCGTTGTCAAAATATCTCAGAGAGATGGTTCCCTTTCAGTAGAAATGACAGCTTGTGGTTCTTCTTCATTAGACAGATCCATCACCAAATCCTGGTCACTAGAGTAATCAGCAGCATAGACCTCCATTTTTTTTTTTTTTTTTTTTTTCCCCCCCCCCACAGAACACTTATCCACAATACAAAGTATTTCACCAGCACTACAAACCAAACCAAAACAGGTGGTGATAAAATGAAACAGTTTTTAACACAATTCAAAAGAAACCAAGAAAGGCTAGGACTAGAACTATATTATAGCTTATGCTCAGATTCCTGATAGTGATGGGCGTTGCCGACACAGTGAGAGGCGATACGATAACATGTCTGGTCAGTAAGGTGGCTAGGCACGAAACTGGCGGTAGGCTGCGCGCGGTTTCTCATGTGCCTGTAGTGGAGGTATACAGGAAATGAGCAAGAATTATGTCTGGCTACAGTGCACTGGAAATTTTGTAAAAATAGTGAACACCGTTCAAACAAAGGGGAAAAGAAGTTATTTTACAAAGAGTTAATGTCTGGATTAAAAAAATTTTTATTCTCAAAAGGGTGCCAGCACGAAAGAAGTTGGGTTTATTTTTTACATATGGAAACTTTGACTTCAAAAATGATTCTTGAACATGAGAAAACTTAATTGTGTGTACAATTAACCTCTTAACTGCCGAGCACAAGTGCACCATATGTGCCAGGGAATCAAATTCTTATGTACCACTTGCCATATTCATGTCCCTGTTACTCAGAAATTACTGAATAAATAATCCTGATATTCTGCCCAATGACATGTATAAAAAAAATATATATATATAATATATATATATATATATATATATATATATATATATATATATATATATATATATATCATAGATTGCTTTCAGCAAGCTGAAAGTAGTTAGTATGATATTTCACTATAAAAATATATTTCAAAATGTTAGAAATAGATGAAAATACACTTTCTTCATCACCACTGTCATTCTGAGTACCCTCTATCTCAATAACGTAACACATAAGTCGAGGTAAAATCTGTTTTATTTTTATCGGCAATATCTCCTGAATCATACACAATCCTTTCCATCACTGTCAGGATTATCTAAAATTGTGTTTGACACTTCTTTAGCTGTGTAGTCATTGATACGTTCAACAAGAAGGGTCAGCCATTTTGAACAAGAACAGTCCAAGCAGTCATGCAAAATAACAAAAAATATGAGCTTTAAAAAAACGGTCGTTTTGCCATGTTTTTGCAGTTGGATGTTGCCATGCAACAGGAGAGTGATTGCCACTAATTTTGGAGTTCTTTCCCTTTCATTGTAATCAAGGAAGCTGGCATGTTTACTTCTGTTTGAAACCCCGGAAATTTTCTGGGCTGTTGGCGTATAGAGTGCACATTTAGTCGAATGGAAAATTTCCAGGGTGGGGCAGTCAAGCAGTTAATCTTATTCATTTTTGTACATTAGCTGTTAGATACTTACACATTGTAGATGTAAGCAGTAATTGTGCCGAAACATTTTGCTTTTTGGCATTCACTGACTTTATTTAATTAACATACAGAAAGATATAATAATATAGCTATGAAAAAATTTCTTTCTAATTATCAAAAGGACACAAATAAACTTTTCAATTCACATAATAATATCAATAATATGCCTGGTTTTATCAACTTTATCATGTCTGCAGAATTCTTATAAAATGGCCAAAACAGCATGTCACAGAACAGCAGTGCTCCAACAAGTTAAACTTGAGATTCTTCCCTTAACTGATTCTGTGTAACAAAAACTGAAAAGCAGCCACCTGTCATCCATTCAGCAAACAGCAAGTGTTTAACTGGTAAAAATCTGCTCTTTCTGTCCTTCCATCCATTAAAATGGAAGCTTTGATTTGTTGCTTTACAAGATTCAGTACCATATAAATTCCATACATTATAATTAGAATGCACTCAATAAAGCCAATAAAGAAGAACGATCTCTTTCACTTCACTGACAGAATTGTTGACATGATAATGAAAGTAGCTCACCAACAGTGATAAAATATCATGAACCAACAGCATACTCTCTCAACTGCCATCCTTTCCAAACGGATTAATCTGCTCGCTGGTTTTTAAGATACAGGATATTAACAATTTGAAATGAAGCTAAATATCGCATTTAGTGAAGTTAAGTTTTGAAATGACTTTGACACTGAATACTGAGGACTACTAACTGAATTTTTTTCCCCCTCAGTTTTTTCTGCCAGAGCTCCGAGGTTCACCAGTGGTGAGATTTTTGTGTATACAACTGTCTCCCCCCCCCTCCCCCCATCCCCCCTTTAAGTTATCCACATTCCAACTTCAAGGATACTGACTGAATAAACTTGGGCACATTTACTTCATGTGGACAGAAAGAGTGTTGATCATGTACTGAAGCCAGCATGTTCCCTATCCTCTTTAGCTAGTACCCACCAGAGATTTTTTAAACAAATATTAAAAGGCTGCACTGTGGTTGGATGCCAATCACAGACAATAGAAATACAGATAATATGAAAACTGTAATTTGAACAAGATGATTAACTTAATGGAGTCACAGTGAAATGGATCCCCGCCGTTTTGTGCTGACGAGTGATTTAGGCTATATTTGAAAAATTCAGCAGACTTACCCAACATAATAAAGACATACAAATTATACATCATCGAAAAGTTTATTGTGTCGACTTTTAAGATTGTTCACAAATTTTCAATAGATGATTATTGTGTCGACTTTTAAGATTGTTTCACAAATTTTCAATAGATGACTATTTTTTACAAATTTTCAAAAAATGTCACTGAATGCTAAAAAAGAAAAAGTTTTGAAAATTAGGGCTTGAACTGTTCATCAACTAGTCCCCTTGAAACAATGTGATGATTATTCACCAAAGTAAAGTTCACTGAAGTTCGCTGCATCCATCTGATGTCACTTTTTGCACAATCGAATTTTTTTTTAAAGAGAATCCTAACACTGGAGAGCCTGAAATCCCAAAGAAATCACTTGTCAACATGTCCAAAAAATTAGCCAACACACACAAACTAGGCAAGCTTATGGTCAAGGATAGCAAGTGTGTTTAGAAAAAGGATTGCCCTACAGGCTAGAGTACTTTCCCTTCAGTTGAACATCACTTAGTGTATTTTTTTTTAAATTCATAATTCCGCCAAATCTTAAACTTCGGCATGTCACAGTGACGGAGAGGAGCACTGAATCTTAGGATTCAGGACAACCTCACTGAGTTAAGAGTGTCATCAATTCAGTGTTTTTTATCTTGGCCTGATGGGGTTTTTTTTGGTTGTTGTTGTTTTATTTCTGGTTTATGTTGTTGTTGGGTTTTGTTTGTTTGTTGTTGTTTGGGGGAGGGGAGTTACACAAAAAAAACCAACATTCAAATTTTTGTAGGTTTTTGTTTTGTTTTTGTTCCTCAGCTTGAGCTCAGAGGTTCACCTATGGTGAGAATTTTCTGCATGCAACCATTTTTCCCCCCGCTCCCACCATTAAGGTAGCTGTAATCTGACTTCAGGGATAAAGTTTCAAATAAAAAACCCATGTAACCATGGGTGAAAACACCACACCAAACTTTCAGAGGTGAGTCACCCTCTTCAATGACTGAAAAGGAACACCGTGTGTTCTGCACTGTGACCAAGCCACAGAGTGTTATTTATTTATTTATTTATTTATTTATCTATACCTTTTAAGTCACTAGATTTCTCTGCGTGAAATTTGGGCTGCTCTCCCCGGGGAAAGCGCGTTGCCACAAGAGCAGCACCACCCTTTTTTTTGTTTTTTTGTCTGCAACTGTATTTGTTTTCCTATCCGAGTGGCTTTTTCTAAGAATTTTACCAGGGACAACTCTCTTTTTGCCGTGGGTTCTTTTACGTGCGCTGAATAATTTTATGTAACACACGGGACCTCGGTTTATCGTCTCATCCAAAAGACTAGCGCCCAGACCACCACTCACGGTCAAAGGGATGGGGGAAAAGTTTTGGGCCCAAACAGGATTCGAGCCACCCCACACTTCCAACCCAGACTTTTCGCTTTCTAGACAGGCGCGTTACCTCTAGACTACCGATCCATCATTTGTTGTTTCCTACACACGCTCAATAATCCACCATGTTGATATCTCTTGCGATTCCAAGCTTATCGAAAATGGCTTTGTCAGTACAGTGACATGACAAAGCGCAGAATCTACCAACACTTTTTGTTGTTGTTGTTGCTGCGCAGCTAGCAAGGTTATTCTCAGACGTCCTAAAATTCTCACCTGTTTTGAACCAGCCGTCAGGAGTGAATGCTTCTTGGGTGGCCTCTGGTCGGTTCCAGTACTGGTAGAAAACGCTGGGGCCTTTCACCAACAGTTCACCGGACTCATCTTCTTGGCCTGCAACACAGCACGTTCCTATTGTAATGCTTTCACTGACTGACTGACTGACTGACTGACTGATTGACCGACTGAAGGACTGACTGACAGACTAACCTACTGACAGACTATCTGACTGACTGACAGACAAACAGACTCTGGGACAAACAGGTGGAAGGATAAATGGAAGGACACTCTTGTATCATTTTATGAGTGTCATGTATCTGTAAATATGCACATTATTAATTTTTTTGGTGGTGGTGGTGGTGGTGGTGGGGGGGGGGGGGGGGGGGGTTGAAGGGCACACGTATGTATTTCTGTGTGTAATACAGAAATTTAATATTTTAGGAAAGACATGAAAACACTTTAAGCAAAATTCTGAGCAAAACAAAACAAAACAGAAAAAATCCCACTAGGCACTACAACAGTCAGAACAGATCTCACCAACTGCAAGTGCTCTTGAAAACCAACTAAGACTTAACTCTGTGTCTGGTTTTTTTCTTGTTCTTGCAAAGACCTATTTTGAATGTCAAATAATTATGCCAACAACAACAAAATAAGGTATGTCTGCATCTGCATGTCTAAATTTATATTTGGTATGTGTACATTCATTTATGATCACTGAACTTGTTAAAATGGAAAAACCTTAAAAAATGCAAGTACTACTCTAACTTTACAATCATACTAGATTTTTCTTACAATATCTATCACAATCTCACATTAAATAATACCCGCAAAAATATTCAATGATAGCCAGCCGCCATGGCGCAGTGGTTAGCGCCTTGGGTTACGAACTGGAAGGTCGCGGGTTCGATTCCCGTAAGAGTCATAGGGATTTTTCGGACTCTGGCCGGCTCCTACCCAGAGTGAGTGTGCTGTGGGCTCAGTGGGAAGACGGGGACCACACAGTCGAGCTTCATCCACTTAACGGATGCGAGTTTGAGAGTGTTGCTCAAATTACCTGACCAACACTGCAGGTGTCTGTATCTCTCGGGCCCGGTTGACGCCGGGATATATTATGATAGTAAGCGTAGAGTACAACCCTGTCAAGTAGTCTCAAAGCATATGCACTTCCACAGCAGCATAATTACGTCATCCTCATTGTCATTGATCATCATGCAATTAAAAAAATTGCTTCTGATTCGGTGGTCCCAGTTGCTCTGGTCTCATGGTGACCTCAGATTTGGTTTGCCCATACACTACTGTGCCTGTGGTGAGTTTGTGTCAAAGCCTTTGGGGTTGGAGGTTCGCGGGGGACGGTCGTTGGAGGGACGTTGTGGTGGTTGCCACCTCGGGTGGGCAACTCACTCAGTCTGGCTCCGTGACTGAGCTAATACTGTCGTTAGTAGGGGGCTTAGTAGGTGGTGTCCTGCATATGTTAGCTCAGAACAGGCACCATTGAACACCGCCAAAGTGACCCAGCAGCAGTGCAGGGCCCCTCTGGCTGGTGGCCCAACGGCGGCCTGATAGTGATTGGCTCCCTGTGGACCTCCGACTCTGGGGATGAGACATAACAAATCTGGGTATGGTTGTGGCGGGGAGATTGGAATGAGCGGCGTGGGAACAGCAGGACGGGGGACATCACAGAAGATGAGGCAGCAAAAAAAAAAAAAAAAAAAAAAAAAAAAATTCAATGATAATCAATTGTGAAACTTTGAATGAGAACAATTTTAGCGCTGCCCCACCAACTTCAAAACACAAGAGGAAACAAACTTACTATATAACTTCTCTTTTCCATCAACCTGTCAATTCATGTATTGTTTTGTGTTCCGTCTGCTAGGACAAAACTTCAGTTATCATACAAACAAAGTAATCATGACAGAAATATTACCAGGAGTGACAGTGGTCCTCTGAATATTCCCCAAAGCGATGACATCATAGCCGTTCTTGGCGTAAACGTTTGCTTTTGCAATGCATACATCCACAGAAGGAAATGGCTTGCCTACACAACCTGGTAAAAAAAGAAAAAAATCATGCCTGATCAGATATTTTTTTCTGTATTGATCACACCTGTGGAATGTCCATGTATACAAGCAAGTTTACATACATACATACATACATACATACATACATACATACACTCACATATCACACACACACACACACACACACACACACTAGATGATGTTCATTCTTTTCTCCATGTCTTTGGGATTAAAAACACACAAAAAAGGAAGGGTGAATATCAAGTGACCAAAGGTAACATTAAAAACTTTTTTTTTTTTAAATGTGATGAAAATGTACTCAATAAATATAACTGACAATCCACAACAGTTTTGTTTCTAAAACGGAAATTTGGTAACAATTGTAACACTCTACTTTTTATGAGAAGAGTTAAAAGTACAACATTTATTTTTTGTTTATATTGTTTATCACAAATAGGATCTGCAGTAGTAACAGAAGTAGTACTGTTTTGTTGTTGTTGTTGTTACTCTTCTTTTTCTTCTTCTACTTTTACTCATTATTATTGTTCTTAACACAAAACTTTGAGGAAACATTCAAAGCAACACAAAGATCTGAAAGGATATATATGCAAAAAGGCCCTATAAAAACATGTTTGAAATGGGGGTATGATGATGCAGAGGGGGTGGTCAGGTTACCATTACTTAATGTAAACACACACACACACATGCATGGGGACTGGACTGGGGGAAAAAAAGCACAAGCGTGCTTATTCCATTATCCTTGATATAAAAGAATACATAAATAAAAATAAACAGGGGTGCCAAGATTGTATATCAACCAGAAAGGAGAAAACCAACACTTCTTTAAAGTTATCCTACCTGCGATGCGAGGCCCTGACAAGGGGTTGGTCAGCGCCATTCCTATCTCCGTCATCCCGTAGCGCTCCAGGAGGCAGTGTCCTGTGACAGCCTCCCATTTCTCCATCACTGGCTGGGGGAGAGCCGCAGACCCGCTGACCATCAACCTGACCACACAATCATCTCATCAACCTGACCACACAATCATCATCAACCTGACCACACAATCGTCATCAACATGATCACACAATCATCATCAACCTGACCACACAATCGTCATCAACATGATCACACAATCATCATCAACCTGACCACACAATCATCATCAACATGACCACACAATCGTCATCAACCTGACCACACAATCATCATCAACCTGACCACACAATCATCATCAACATGACCACACAATCATCATCAACTGACCACACAATCATCATCAACCTGACCACACAATCATCATCAACATGACCACACAATCATCATCAACATGACCACACAATCATCACAACCTGACCACACAATCATCATCAACCTGACCACACAATCATCATCAACATGACCACACAATCATCATCAACCTGACCACACAATCATCATCAACATGACCACACAATCATCATCAACATGACCACACAATCATCATCAACCTGACCACACAATCATCATCAACATGACCACACAATCATCATCAACCTGACCACACAATCATCATCAACCTGACCACACAATCATCATCAACATGACCACACAATCATCATCAACCTGACCACACAATCATCATCAACATGACCACACAATCATCATCAACATGACCACACAATCATCATCAACATGACCACACAATCATCATCAACATGACCACACAATCATCATCAACATGACCACACAATCATCATCAACATGACCACACAATCATCATCAACATGACCACACAATCATCATCAACATGACCACACAATCATCATCAACATGACCACACAATCATCATCAACATGACCACACAATCATCATCAACATGACCACACAATCATCATACAACACGACCACACAATCATCATCAACATGACCACACAATCATCATCAACATGACCACCACAATCATCATCAACATGACCACACAATCATCATCAACATGACCACACAATCATCATCAACTGACCACACAATCATCATCAACATGACCACACAATCATCATCAACATGACCACACAATCAATGTATGATGCTTTGAATAAAGATAAGAAGAAGAAGAAGAAGAAGAAGAAGAAGAAGAAGAACAACAACAACAACAACAACAAACAAAGAAAGATAGGGGAAAAAACCCAACATTGTAGAGCAGTGTTTCTGATTTTGTACACACAACATACTGCACCAGTCCTGTAAAGGGACAATATCTGATCTGAGGGATCAGGATGCATGCGCACTCTGCATATCAAGCATAGGTGTGGCCTCCCTAAAAGGAGTGTGGCTTATCTATAACAAAAGTAAAGAGATGAAGCTGCTTCTTGCTGCTTGCCAGTGATGTGGCCTCCGCTTCGCCTCTGAAAGTTCAGTTTGAATTTTATGCTTGAATAAACGCTGACAGCTACATTTTTCTTCATGTAAAAGATTATAACAGACTGAAAGAAATGTTTGTGATTTTACTCTGTGACAAACATGAGCCTTGTACATTCCTGTCAGTGCCAGAAATCCGTGACTATTTCACAGATGACAGTCTGCATTACTTGCTCGACCGTTTCAAATCCTGTACTGGCAGAAGTCTGTGCATGTGGCAGATGTACCCTTGTCCTTATAATACCCCCTGTTGTCCCTTTAACAGACAGTGGTTGTGGGGGCTCAGCACTAACAAGAACTCCAGCCTTCTCCATCTGGGGTGACAATGTGCTAATGCCTGAGTCTCAAAAAAAGTTCTAATTATGTGCTGTTTTACTGGGTTTTTAGGGGAGGGGGGCTGGGGATGGGGGTGTTGGGGTGTTTTTGTTCCTCAGCTAGAGCTCCAAGGTTTACCAATGGTGAAACTTTTGCGTATGCGACCATTTTTGCCCATCATGTAGGTAGCTGCATAGCGACTTTTTTAAAATTAATTTTTTGTATACCACTTTAAGTCACAAGATTTCTCTGCGTGAAATTCGGGCTGCTCTCCCCGGGAACAGCGCGTCGCCACAAGAGCAGCGCCACCCTTTTTGAGGATATACATTGGTTTGTTCATGTTTCCGTAACCCACCAAACGCTGACATAAACTACTGGATCTTTAACATGCATATTTGATCTTCTGCATGTGTATATACACATGAAGGGAATTGAGATACTGGCAGGTCTGCACTTGAAGTTGACCTGGGAGATCGTAAAAATCCCCACCCTTAATTCACTAGCCGCCATCCAGGTTCAAACCCCTGACTTCATGGACCCATGGGAATGAAGTCAAATGATCTTAACCATTTGGCGGTAGCATCTGTCTTGATTGTGTGTTTATGAACATACACGTATATTATGCAGACAGTAAATATTCCCTACATACAACTCCGGGGGTACTGTTTTTTCATATCCACAGTTCCAACTGAGCTTCTATACAGATTTAATGAATATATTTTTACTGGGTCATGTTTACATCCGTACTGATGTAACTTAGACATTGTACTATTACTAAGCAGTCTAAAAATAATTTCTGATGGTTTATAAACAAGTTTTGCACTGCTGAAGGTCTGGTGCATGTTAGCAACACATTATTTTTGTTTTTGTTTCAGTGCACCAGTGTAGTCCAGGACAGCCATAATAATAATATAATAATAATAATAATAATGATGATGATGATAATACTCATCATCATCATGATGACAATGACAACAACAATGACAACAACATTAATGATGATGATGATAATGATTATAATAATAATAATAATAATAATAATAAACAGCAACAAAAACAACATTTTAACAAATGTATGGAATTTATATAGCGCTGAATCGTGTAAAGCAACAAATCAAAGCGGTTACACATACATGTACACGTACACATACCTGATGCGTTCCATGCAGACAGACTTGATGTATTCACAGGACAACCTTGAGCCCTGCTCCCTGTGCAGATGCTGTTCATAGTGTTCGAGGAGTTTGGCATAGATTGTGGGCACTGCCATAAACACATTCACACGAATGCCGTCTGTGTGACTCGTGGGGTTCACCAAGTGTTGCCACACCTGGGTCAAACATAACCAAAACAGACTGTACACCTGTTTAAAGGCTGTATCAAACAACATATTTATAACAACAGATGTATCAAGAAACACACACACACACACGCACGCACGTGCACAAACACACACACAGCAAACACATAACACAAACATCATCCTTTAAACACAACATCTGATGATGTCAAAGATCTGCATGATTAATAATAGCCAAGTAAGGTTGGGAGAGTGGATGGCCTTAGGAACAAAAGAGCTGTTATGCTGGGGGGGGGGGGGGGGGGAGGAGAGGGGAGGCTATGAGTATAAATTAAATAGCATCCTTTTGTTTTGTTCCTCAACTAGAGCTCCAAGGTTCACCGATGGTGTGATTTTGTGTATGTGATCATTTTTACCCGACATTTAGGTAGCCGCATTCCAACTTTGGGGATGCATTTCAGCCTCAAGTCTTTAACAGTCCCTTTTTGCAATTTCTGCCACTAGGCCTACATGGTGGAAAGAAGAACTAAAGGAGAAAACTTGGAGGAGTTACCTTTTCCTTCTTATAATCCCACAATTTCCCTTAGTATGAATGTATTTTCTAAGCATTGCAACAGTAATGACTCACTAATTTTCACTACAAACAAATCCTAGATAGATAATACCCATGACTGATTCCAGGGCTACATATTGCTATTTTGTATCAGATGATTTGTCTTTTCTTGCCAACATGTTTTCCTACTGTGCATACATGTGCGCTATTTGGAGCTGTCAAAAGATCTTTAAGGCAGAATTATTTCAGAATCATCCACTGATCCAGGACTATAATTTTCGTTTTTTTTAAACCTAGTGGTACAAATCCTGTTTTACTGAGTACTATAGACGTACAAACCTGATGAGGGTCAAATTTAGGCAACATGAGGCAAGAGGCTCCGACATGCAATGGCGTCATCAAGGCATTAACAAGACCATGCACATGATGCAGAGGAAGAACATGGAGAATGACGTCCCTTGATGACCATGCCCATGCAGACGCCATGTTAGAAATCATGGCTGACAGGTTGCCATGTGTTTGTACAACTCCCTGCACACAAACACTGTTTGTTTATTGCTAAAGGATATATATCATTATATGCCATTCAAATACAAACAAGCCAAAATGAAGATGTAACAGGCCACTGTACTGTAGAGTTAACACTGACATCATGAACAAAGTATATAATTACAGCAACAAAATAAAGAACATGGACATCATCAGAAAAAGTTCAAAACTCTGGTAATTACCATTTTCACTAAGACTTAACCCTCTTGTCCCCTATGTGCCCATGACCTGTCACTACATCAAGCCTCCCGCCTTGCTGCAGACAGACGTCTGTGTCTCCCCGCGACGCCGAAAGGCACCAGCGGCAGATGAAAGAAGAAGAAGAAGAAGAAGAAGTCCCCGATCCGGCCGCAGCCGACAGTAACGGAGGCCGCCGCTAGATTCCAATACGACCGCAGCCGACAGTTGGTGCTGCCCACGTGGGCACAGGGCAGTACTTTTCCATCACACACAGATCTCGTGGTTTTCACACTATGTGTCTGAAAATTGGTGGGGCGATGCAGGGAGGGTGTCAGAGGGTGCCAGTGATAAATTTAGACCACTAACATGCGTGTAGTGGGGAGGGAAGGAAGAAATAACAATTTTCTTTAGTAGCAGACGATTCATCTGATTAGCGAGACGATAAATTGAATGTTATTGTCTTGGAAGTAGAAACATTTGAACGAGAATTGTTAAGTGAGTCCGATATTAAACGCTTACGAGGAAGAGGAGGAAGGAAATGCTGCACCTAGGGAGAAGAGTGAGCCTGAAAATAATGTGCTAAGGGGCACATTCCTGACCTGTGCTACACACACCGACTGTGGAGAAATTTGACCTCCCGGCCGGTCCGCGGCATAGACGCCTGAAAACGATGCCTTTTGACTGTTTTCTCATTATTACCACACTTTTGCTTTGAAACTGCAATGGCAGAAACGAACAGATATGCCGATAATGAAAATAGCAAGAAGGAAAATAAAAAAGGTCTCCGGTCTGCCAAGGTTCCACAGGTGAGAGCAATGGTTATACCCCCCCCCCTCCCCTACACACACACATCCATAATTTGTGCTTTTTGTGATGTGATGTGACCATGTGCCACCACTACGACTACTTTAGAGACTACCAACATTAAAATGTTGTAGGGTTACAGAAGCTCTGTGTTGTTTCGAATTTGTCACACCTGTGCTGTGACACTGGTGACAGTGTGACAGTCATGTACAATAATACACTTCTGTTCTGTACACTTAACAAACATGTGGTAGCAAACGCAGATATGAACTGCAGTATAAAGGTCATATGTTGATTGAATATGACTTGTTTTCAAAAGAAAAAATAGTTAAATAAAACTTCTTTCTTCTCAAGACATACCATAAAACAACATGTGATATGGGGACATTGTGTGACACATCCTTGAAGTACTATTGCACATAACCATTGATAAACACATCAGCTGGGTATCAGTTCCTTATTTGACACTAACATGCATGAACTATTGTCAAATCCATGCAGGATTTGCTGTTTTATCATATATACCATACTTTTTCCTGTGATTGGTGACAAATAAGGTGACAATGACAAGACATCTAGTGACCAGACACATAAACTTGCGCCTAAATGCAAGTACAAAGACATACCTAGCTTGTGACAAAATTTCAGCTTGATAGCTTGTCATGCACACACACAATTGTCTTAGGAGTAAATTTAGTCAGTTGGGGGTAGAAAACCTTCAAAGGATTCAAAATCTACAGGCAGTTTAGCTCTGTAGAATCCAACAACAAGAGGGTTAATAATCTAATGCTGATCAATCAATGAGACAATATCACTGATCAATAATTTTTCATCTAGAAAAAAACAAAAGAATACAGTTTCCATATATGATTAATATGTATACATTATTACATGACCCACATATATAGAGGGAAGGGATAGCTTAGAGGTTAGAGCATTGCGTGGCAATTTAATAATAATGGCTCAAGATCAAACCCAGGTTCAAACAACAACTGAGACGCCTGTTCAAGGATTTTTTCCCAGGAGTTAACATCAGTATGACTGCACTCCCCAGAAAGTCGTTCGGATGAGACTTGAATCCAACACCCTATGTCCAAATGCACACAGAAAATCTTGCGCATTCATTAAAACCCATCTGCCTTTTGGAAGAAGAGACCATTCATGCCAGTCAGAATCGATGACAAAAACCATAAATTATATTAATATGTATGAAAAAAAAGAAAGCACACTGGTGTCATGTTTAACCATCCCCAAGCCAAAATGCAGCTACCTTAATGGTGTGCAAAAACTGTCGCATTATTCTTTTTTTAATATAAAGCACAATACAAATAAGATATTGTTAATGTTATTACTAAACTATTGTTATTACTTTTATATAATATTATTATTACTATTATTGTGAGTTCCTATATTTTCACTAAAAGACCAATGTACATCAACCAACTCCTTTTCCTAATGGAGTAATTACCTTAGGCCTACCTGTAGTCCCACTAGTGTACACAATTTGAGCAGGATCATTTTTGAAGCCATTGTTGAATTGATGTAAGTCATACCATCGTTTAGGGCGAGTCTTTTTTTCCTTGCCTATCATTTTGTTTGTGGTGGCCTTCTCTGAGACGAACCACTCGTTGACTTCATAGCTCTCTAACAACTCACTGTCATCAATCACCCTGAGCGGAAGATTGAATTTCTCTGAAACAAGAAGCAGATTAGCAGCAAAACACTGGGATGCGACAAGAGCTGAACAACCAGAGTCCTGAATAAAGTACTCCATTTCGGACACAGGGTGTGTTTTACACAAAGGTACCCCTACACCCTTTGCCATCCAAATGGCAAACATTGTCACAACACTGCTCACGTCATTTTCACACAGATATCCTATCCGTGCATGTTCTAGTGAATCCGAGTCCACACTGCACAGAAAGGTCAGGTCTTTGGACAGACGAGTGCTATGATGGAGGATGTCGTCGAAAGTGAACCGTCCTAGGCGGTCTTGAATAGCTGTTCTTCCCAAATGTTTTTCAGCAGACAAAAACACCGGTGTAACGATTCCAGCTTTTGCAAACTCCCCTGCCCGCATCCCCGAAGCTCGGCTCATTGAGAAATGTCGGATCCATGATTGGCAGGGAAATGGTTTCCCAAAGGTGTCAGCTGTCCGTGGTGACAATTTTGATTCACACCAACCCTTATTCCCAAGTATGTGCTTGGCGAGGCCGGTTTTCTGAAAATTCTTGCTGGATGTGGAATGAATGGAACGAAGAGCAACTTTGAAAGAGGCACGCTGATGAAGAATATACAGCTTCATGGTGACATGCATGCAGCCCTGCCCTGCTTCCACTGACTGCCACCTGAAACATAAACAAACAATCATTCACATCAGATCATGCAAACAGGGGTCAGTTAGCCTATGAACATGAAACAAACTTATAATCCAACTGTCACACTCAAGCTGGACTGAACTCAACAATCGCACTAAAAGTTTATTGTTAGTGTAGGTGGAAAAGGCTGACCACAAATTTGCAGTTTATTCATTAGCCTCATACAAGACCTAATAATGCACATTTTCTTTCTTTTGGTGGTGAAACAACGAATCGAAAAAACTTAACCAGTATTCCATACCACAGGCCAGGCCATGCGGTCAATCCGTTACATTTTAAAAATTCTCTCCTCTTAGTGCCAGAAACATAAATAATGCTGTAGATCAACGACCTTTTGACAGCTTATGTTTCAATCTCTTCCAGTACAGATTGGTAATGGCTGTGTTGTCTATACAGTAGATAAATAATGAATATTCAGTGCACTGTAATGTAGTGAATCAATAAGTTTTCTTCAGATTTTTGGAGTGTGAAATAAATAGCATTATTCTCTTATTTTATTTTTTATTTACAGTTACACTGTGTCAGTGGTGTGTGTGTGTGTGTATGTGTGTGTGATCGGTGGTCTAGAGGTAATGCCCCTGTCTAGAAAGCGAAAAGTCTGGGTCAGAAGTGTGCAGTGGTTTGAATCCCGTTTTGACCCAAAACTTTTCCCCCATCCATTAGACCATGAGTGGTGGTCTGGGTACTAGTCTTTCAGATGAGACGATAAACCGAGGTCCCATGTGTTACACATAATTATTTAACGCACGTTAAAGAACCCACGGCAACAAGAGAGTTGTCCCTGGCAAGTTTATGTAGAAAAAAGCCACTCTGATAGGGAAAAAAATACAGTTGCAGACAGGAAAAAGGAAAAGAAAAGGGTGGCACTGCTCTTGTGGCGACGCGCTCTTGCCAGGAAGAGCAGCCCGAATTTCACGCAGAGAAATCTGTGTGACTTTAAGTGGTATAAATAAATGAATATGTGTGCCACTGTGTGTGTGTGTGTTGACTGGTCAGTGTGTGTGGGGGTCTTTGAAAAAATCTATTTTATTCTTTTATATCAAGGATAATGGAATTAGCACTTATGTGGGGTGTTTTTTACATCCAGTCCCCACATGTATGCGGTTTTGTAAATTCTGTTATCTTTCCTACCAGCACACAATGGCCTACTCTTATGAAAAGTGGAACAGGTTTTAATGTGTGGGCAAGATTTCTGTGTGCGTTTGTACACAGGGCCTTGGTTTATAGTCTCATCCGAAGGACTTTAGGAGAGAGTGGAGTCTTCACTGATGTTAACTCCAGGGGAAAATATTCCCTTGAACAAGGGTTGTCTACTTCTAACCACTGTGTGTGTGTGTGTGTGTGTGTGTGTGTGTTCATTTAACTCTTTCTACTTTGAAGTCTATTCTGTATAACCTGTGTACTTTAAAGTGTATTCAGAATGATAATTACTGATTTTGTTTGTTTTGACTTTCAGTGAAACAACAAAATGACAAACTTTCTGTTTTGTTTTGGCTGAAAGCCAACGTTCCCAAACGAAGCACACGATTAATTCAACATCAAACCAATCCACTGGCCCCTCTTTGGGTTGATAATGTTTTGTTTGGTTGTTTTTTCTGTGTAAACTGTAACATTTCTTCTACTGTTAGATTTACTTGCAATCCTTAATACCCAAAATGGGATGAGAAGAAAACAATTTTGAAATCTTGAAACCTGTACATCGAAATGTTAGATCAGGAATCGGTCAGGCACACCGCGAAGTGATTCACTGATTTTTATAAGTTACGTTCAATCGCTTGCCTTACGATCTGGCTACTCGGGATGTCATTTATGATCTTGGATAACTTGTGGATTCATCGTTATTAATACAATATCTAACTTCTAAGACATTCACAAACTTAAGTCGCTTTCAGACCAGGCCGTTGGTGCCGTCGACAGTGAGCAGCGAGTACAGCGCGTTGTCTACGAAGTACTTTGAGCTTTCTCGTTTCTCTAAAAGCCAATCACCTAAAATAAACCAACACACAATTCACAAATCCCCGAAGAAAAACAAACAAACAGAAAACATTCACTTACAAAGTCGTTTGTGTTGTTGGCTTTTTTCGTGTCAAAGGTCAAAAATTGCTAAAGTCTTTAGAGTGAAGCCCCTTTTGACCTCCCCTCTTTTCTTTTAAAGAAGACTAGGCCTAGAAAAGACAGAAAAACAAAAAAGAACAAACAAAAACAAAAACAAAAAAAGGAGAAAAACAAAAGAAAAAAGAGAGAATAAAAACAAGAAGAAGAAAAGCCAGAAAACAAGAAGAAAAAGCAAAAAGAAAAAAGCGGGAATGAAAAAAAGAAGACCCCCCCCCAACACGTTTGGGCACTGAAATCCACCATAAAATTCATCACCCACCTTATTCATATCACACATTGTACATGGTTTTCGCTGTTTTGTCTTCCTTGGTCTTTTTATATTATTATTATTATTATTATAGTCTGACTACAACATCTGAACTTTATCATAGAAAATACATAACAAAGGTCAGGTCACAGGCTAATCCTCTTCAATCCTAAAACCTTATTTGAAATTTGTTTTTGTAAAACACACACACACATACATACATACATACATACATACATATATATATATATATATATAATATATATATATATATATATATACCCGATAATGGATTGATGCACAGATTACTTTTGCTATTCAAACTGATTGGGGGGAAAAATCAGTGTTGTAACCATTGCCAGTGAGAGTTTTTGAATACTCTAATCCAAAGTGAGGTATACTTTTATGACCATTAATAATAACGCTATATCTTGCAGAAAACAGATCAAAGCTCTTTCAAGCACCCTACTCATTCACATGCAGCCAGTTACAATAAATAGGTTTTTCATTTCCAAATTCAAATGTATACACACACACTCGCACCCACGCACGAACACACATGCACACTCAACGCACACACAAAGGCTAAAGGTTTACACTCCGGCAGGGTGATGGGGTTTGGGCTGTTGAGGGCAGGGACAAAAATGAAATGAAACAAGAGGGGAGAATCTATGAATTTTTTTTTTAAAGTGCTTGAGGCCGATTTAAAAGCGTCATTAGATATCCATCACTTGGTTTTGCTTTTATTTGCTTCAAGTTTTCAATAATCACACTAAGTATGCAAAGAAATAAGCGCTTTTTCTTTCTTTCATAAAACAGATCAGGAATCAGAAAAAATTGTGTCATCGGCATAAAGTAAAAAAAAAAAAAAAAAAGGATTTTTAGCTATTGTCTAAATGAATGCTAAATTCAAACTTCAACGGTTTATTAAGTATTGCTGAATATCATGAAGTGAAAATTTTATAATTTCTCCTTTCATTTTCGATACAGTGTTGTATGATACTTTTTTTTATTGAAATATTTTGTTTGTTTGTTGTTGCTGTGTTTTTTTGTTTTTTGTTGTTGTTGAATTTTTTTTTTAAACAATTTTTAAAACTTAATGCTATCGCTTCAGTAAAGATCGTTGACAAATTTCGGGGATCCATTTACAAACGTTTGCAATTTCTTTAAAATCAATTTCCTCTGTATTATCATTCACTGTTTTTGATGTTACATAAAATGTTCTGTTTTTGTGTTTTATGTTTTACATTGTTGTTTTTGTTGTTGTGTGTGTTCCATAACCTGTGCTGTGGTGATAATTCAGCTGGCTGCAGTGTGAAATAACCTCGTTATATGGTGTGTTGTGTTCCTGACTGTATACTACCTGACTGCTGTATACTACCTGACTGCACACACCTCCACCTCCACAATTTACCCCCACCCTCCATTACTACTACTCTCTCTCTCTCTCTCTCTCTCTCTCTCTCTGTGTCTTGGGCTGTCTGTCTGTCCCTGTTCCTGTATCTTTTTTCTTTGTGCCTCAGTGATGTCTCTGTGTCTCCCTGTCACTTTCTCTACTTTGTGTGTTTAACTATTTCCATCTCTTTCTGTGTCATTTTCTCTCTGTGGCTCTCTCACGTTCAACAAGGGTGAGATTTTTGCCTACAGATGCCACCCTTCTTCGTCCCCACCCCTACCCCTTCCATCAGACTGTTCTATCCACTACATTCCTAAGACAAGAGGTAAAGGACCTGTAGGTAGGTTTTGACTTTTCAGCTTAGGAATGTCCCAAGACCTGTCCAACTTTTGTCTGAAAAGGGCTCCAAGCCAAACCTGTTGAGAAATCTTGTTAAAAGCTGCCTTCATAAGTTTGCAGTTGAAGAAAATTGCCTCCAGCAACTGGGGGAACTTCAGCCTGTCCATTTCACAAGGTCTAAGAGCTTGCCTCTTAGGGTGAGAAGAGGTAGGCTACTGCCTTAGTGACGGGCCATTGTGCTTCTGGCTATGGGTTAGACTTTGAGTGTCCTTTACAAGGCCCATGTGTTTAAAGCTGCTTTTAGCAGATATGCTGTGTTGGTGTGATTTTTCCCTTAGGGCCTTTAGCCTAGTCAGACCACCAGAGGTTTTCAGTCAGAGATAGGAGTATTCTCTCCTTGCTTTCTCCCTGACTGACTGACTAAATGTTTGTTTAGAGCAGGGTGCTAGCAATTCTCTCTCTCTCTCTCTCTCTCTCTCTCTCTCTCTCTCTCTTGCTCACACACACACACACACACACACAAGGGGACAGGAGTTAACATCAGTGCTGACTCCACTCTCCCCCAGAAGTCTTTCCCATGAGACTGGCCCCCTGTGCAAACGCATTCAGAACATTTTGCACACAGTTAAAACCGTTCCGCTGGAAGAATAGGCCATTGTGTGCCGGTGGGAATGGATGACAAAATTTACAAAACTGCATATACACGGGGACTGGATGGAAAAAAGCACATGAGTGCTTATTCCATTATCCTCAAAATAAAAGATTAAAACAAAATGAAAAATAAATAAACACACAGACACACAGACACAGACACACACACACACACGCTGCGCGCGTGCGCCACACACAACACACACAACACACACACAAGATTCAAGAATCAGGATTTAATTCCTTTCACCCCTTTTGGGGTATGGAGGATTACAAAGAAATTGAACAGGAGAATAAACCTAACAGCAATACACCCCCCCCCCCCCCCCCAAAAAAAAATGGAGACAAACAGGAACTGAAAAGCAAGAGTTCATCCATAATGATAAGCAAACAGTATGAAAGACTCAATACTATTTTTATAGTATACACATTTCTTTAAAAGACATAATCTACACTTGTGAAAGACAATCAAAATTTCAAGAAATACCTGCAAATCTTATGAATTTTGAGAGCGTACACACACACACACACACGCGCGTGCACGCACACGCACGCACACACGCACTCAAACACGCGCGCGCGCACACGCACGCACACACTCAAACACACACGCGCGCGAACACACGCACGCACGCACGCACTCAAACACACACGCACACACACACATACTCACACGCGGAGAGGGGATAGCCGGGTGGTTAGGGCATTGCGCTCACTATCTAACAGCCCGGGTTCGATCCCAGGATCCACCACCACCACTACGGCTGACGCCCGTTCAAGAGGATTTTTTATTTTTCCTCAGAGTTAACAGCAGTACCGACTTCACTCCCTGAAAGTTCTATTTGCAAACGCACGTTGAACATCTTGCGCACATATTAAAACCTGTTTAACCTTTTGAAAGAGTAGGCCATGTGTACTGTTGGGAACGGATGACATGATTTACAAAAATGCATGCACATAGGGAGTGGATGTAAAAAGAAAAAAGGACACGAGTGTCTATTCCCTTATCGTCGAAATAAAAATCTCTCTCTCTCTCTCTCTCTCTCTCTCTCTCTCTCTCTCTCTCTCTCTCTCTCACACACACACACACACACACACTCTTGAGGAAGGGTGCCCCTCAAGTAATAAAAGAAAGCCTACAACAAGCAAGAATTCAATGCAGTAGATAAATCAATAATTTCCATAATGAACATTGTCCTGCTTATTTAGCCTTGTGCCCTATTGAATATCATTACGTTTGTTTTACTAGTGTTAACCTTTAGTTTCCACTTATTACAATATAACAACAGATATTCTCTGGATTTTATAATCCCAATGCTTTATCTAACAAAAATATGCATTGTTCCATCAACATATAACAAGACAAACAGTTTGACATCATCTGTTAATTTGTTTAAGTAAGAACGAAATTTAATTTCCAGTGGGGAACATGTACTGTATTCAAATAATTTATAAAGTAAATATAACAGGAGAAGGAGTTTCTCCTTTGTGGCCAGCAAAATAATTTGACAAATTACCATTCATTAACACACAAGACGTTGAACTGTTATACATATTCATAAGAGCACTGAGGACCTGACCATTTATCTGTTCTTGTAAAAGTTTCGACCACAGTGCCTGCCTTCACACAAACCGAAAAGCTTTTCTATTGTCAACAACAGTAATATTCGATAGTCACTCACACACACACACACACACACACACACCAGCTTTTCAACAAATATTTAAGAGAGAGAGAGAGAGAGAGAGAGAGAGAGAGAGAGAGAGAGAGAGAGCTTGTCTATTGTCAACCAATATTCTATTCTCTCTCTCTCTCTCTCTCTCTCTGAGAGAGCAAGCGAGCGAGCGAGCGAGCGAGAGCGAGAGAGAGAGAGAGAGAGAGAGAGAGAGAGAGAGAGAGAGAGAGAAGAGAGAGAGAGAGAAGAATGACAATGACAATGACAAATTCTTTGAGAGAGAGAGAGAGAGAGAGAGAGAGAGAGAGAGAGAGAGAGAGAGAGAGAGAGAGCTTGTCTATTGTCAACCAATATTCTATTCTCTCTCTCTCTCTCTCTCTCTCTCTCTGAGAGAGCAAGCGAGCGAGCGAGCGAGAGCGAGAGAGAGAGAGAGAGAGAGAAAATGACAATGACAATGACAATGACAAATTCTTTGAGAGAGAGAGAGAGAGAGAGAGAGAGAGATACAGACAGACAGACAGACAGACAGACAGACAGATAACAGAGAGCTTTTCCTACTGTCAATAAATATTCTGTTGTGTCAGAGAGAGAGAGAGAGAGAGAGAGGGGGGGGGGGGGGGGACAGACAGACAGACAGACAGACAATGACAAATTCTTTTATTTCGAGTATAATGCATAAGTACTCATGTGCTTTTTTTTTACATCCAGTCCCCTTCCGTAGGGATACATCTTAATAATAACCCAATACTCATACGAGAGAGAGAGAGAGAGAGAGAGAGAGAGAGAGAGAAGGCACAATAGTTGTTGGAACTAATGCGTATATAGCTTGGAAGTCTGTAAAGTAATAACACCAGCCATTCACTTTAGATGGACCCAATTTTATTTAACACGTCCACTAAAATCGCCCAAAACAATTGAATTTAATACTACTTATAGGCACTGCAAATTTCTCTACATGAACTTAGGGCTGCTCTCCCTGGAAAGAGCACATCGTAATAAGAGCAGCACCAGTCATTTAAAAAACACCAACAAAACTTTCCTGTATGCAGGTGTATTTTTGGTCCCTATCAGAGTAGCTTTTCCCCCTACAAAGTGTTGCTAGGTACAACTATCTTGTTCTGGTGGGTTCTTTTACTTGAGCGGAGTGGGTGTTACAGACAGGAGCTGGTTTATCGTCTTATCCGAAAGACTAGAGCACAGACCACCACTGAAGGTCTAGTGGATGTTTGAAAAGTTGGGGCAGACAGTTCTGATTTGTTATTTGCAACAACAACAGCAGCAGCAACAACAACAGCAGCAACAACAACAATAACAACACACAACACACACACACACACACACACACACACACACACACACACACACACGTTATGCTTCCTAACCCCTTATTGTAAAGCAATCCAGTGTTTATCAATCCAGTGTTTAGGTTCAGTCTCACAGTGATTCCCATGTGTGGTGAGTGAGACAGAGTGTATAGTCTGGGTCACCCCCTTGTAAGTTAAGCTGAGGAATATCCAACAACCCACAACAATGTTCAACAACGCCAACAAAGATCTAAATTTTGTTGGTGTTTTTTTTCCAGCAGGAAAACAAATTCATTATCGAAAGGAAAAACAGATATGATAATAATTTTTTTTAATGATTTCTTGACGGCCCTATTGGATATCGTATGGTTCAAGTACTCAGCACTTGTTTTTTTCTACAGTTTATGAGTGTGTAAATGGTATCTGTAAGTTCCGATTAACACAGTTACAAAAAACAGACCATTTTAATTTATGGAATTGCAGATAAGCTCTCTCTCTCTCTCATTTGTGAAAAGAGAAATTTATGCTCTCTCTCTCTGTATCTCTTTGTCTCTGTCTGTCTGTCTGTCTGTCTGTCTCCCTCTCTCTCTCTCTCTCTCTCTCTCTCTCTCTCTCTCTCATGAGGGCATGCATTTTGTTACTTAATGCTAACACAGGTACAGGGAAATGGACAAAGGCATCGTAGTAATTACCACAATTTGCCACTTTTTTTCATTAATTTATGGATTCAGTGATGAGTCCCCCCCCCCCCCCCCCCCCCCCCCCCCCCCCCCCCCGTATGTCTGTCTGTCTTTGTCCGTCTGTCTGTCTGTCTATCTGTCTGTCTGTCTCTCTCTATATATAGTATATATATAGTATATAATTATGTTTGTATGTATGTATGTATGTATGTAAGTATGTATGTATGTATGTTATGTATGTATGTATGTATGTATGTATGTATGTATGTATGTATGCTTTACTGGTGTAAAACAGGGAGATGCCTGCAGCCTAGTTTTGTTTTTCATGTGTAGTAATGCGAATACAATGCGCACACACACACTATAGAAAATAAAATAAAAAAGTGTGGGTTTTTTTCTAATGAAAAAAAATGTTTAAACCATGAAAGAAAAAAAAATCACTGAACACTGTCCATTTAAAAAATCCTAGTTTTGGTGTGAATAGAACAAACAGTATTCTTTAGTAAAACACCTTGTACTTGCCTTGTTGGTGTTATTGTTGTTGTTGTTGTTGCTGTTGGTGATGGTGGTGGTGGTGGTGGTTGTTTTGAGGTTATATCAGAGACCCAGCGGAGACTTTCAATTTAGGGACTGGGGATGCTTATGGCTGGAGTGTTAACTTTTGGCAGTGGTTGACTGTATTAATGTCCAGCACACTTATCCCTTTCAGGACCTGCAATTAATAATAATAATAATAATAATAATATATGGAATTTATATAGCGCTTAAAAATAAATTAAAACAACAAAAGCAACGAAAGTCCTTCAGATGAGACTATAAACTGGGGGCGCCCAAAACATCTTGCATGCACACCGTTAAAACCGTTCTGCAACAAATGACAAAATTGACAAAACTGCATACACAGGGTGACTGCATGTAAGAAAAAACATGAGTTCTCTTTTCCATTATCCTCGAAATAAAAGGTTAATAATGATTTCAAAAATAGATCTTCCTTACTCAACCACAAGCCAGTTGCCCTCAAGGCAGTATTGATGACCTTGTGACTTTGTTGACTATAATTATAAAGTCCCAGGGCAACTATCAGAATTTTCAGGACTGTTATCAGCCCTCCAGAACTTGTGACTGTTTGGTCTGATTGTATTTAAGTCCTAGGGGAGCTATCCCGCCTAGGGACTGTCTGTACCAACAACCTCGACACTGATAAATGTTTGAGTTAGCCGTTGTCGTTGTTGTGGTGGTGGTGATAATATTTACTCCAAGTGAAGAACGTTGGCTGAAGGGGGGCTCCTTTTCGAGTATACACCGCGTCACACCTCTTGCACACCTGGCGAAACTAGGTCAGGAGGGCTACTGCCCTCTTTTCCCCTTCAACACCATTGTAAAGCCCAAACCAGATGGGGAATCTCACCTCAAGGAAACACCAGCAGGATGGGTTCACTGTACCTGTGCCTGTACAGCTTTAGTTTGCTTTCTTTCTTTCACAGGCTTGCTAGATTCAGGGTTGTAAAACTGAGACTGAAAGAAACAGAAAGATGTCATTGTTGTCTTGTGAGTCTCTCTCTCTGCCCTTTCCATCTTACCTATCTGCCCTTCCCTTTCCCTTCACCTGTCTGTATGTCAGACTGTTGTCCTTCTTTCTTCTCTCTCTCTCTCTTCACTCTCTCCCCCTTTTCAAATTTCATTGTTATTGAAAAAGTGAGTAACAAAAGTGTAAGCTTTTAAAAAAAATTATATTAATTCTCTTTTATTAACTCACTATATTATAAGAATATCTCTATCATAACAACAATATGTGTTAATCTGTACGAGTATAATGAAAAAGAGTGTTGACAGTGATGATGTGCTGTTTTGAGAATGATATTCAGTATTTTTTTCTATGTCCTTTTTGTTTTGTTTGTTTACAAACAAAAAGCGTTAAATCTTTAACACACACAAACACACACACACACTCCCCCCTCTCTCATTTGTTGTTGTTTTAAATTTTTTTTTCTGTTTTTTTTTCTTTTTCTTTCGGCGGGAGGGGGGGGGGGGGGGGCGTTTCTGGGGTTTATTTTGTGGTTTGCTCGTCCAGGTTGTTTGTTTGTCTGTTTGTTTGTTCGTTTTTTCTTGTTCTCTCCTTTTCTTAAAAAAAAAAGAAGTTTTTTCCCTTTGCTTCTACTGTTTGAAAATATGAGTACTGAGTGCATTTTCAATGTGACCCCACGGGCGGGGACTGGATGTAAAAAAGCCCATGAGTACTTATTCATTATCCTGAAAAAAAGAATTTGTTTCTATTACTTACAATGTGTAGATGTTCTTTTTATGACTTTTTGGCTTTTTCCCCCTCTTTATTATGTGAGTGTATGGGTATTACACTTATTTTATTATCATGACATTCAATTTGTATGAGTATAATTAAAAAGTGTTTGTGCTGATCATGTGCTAATGTGAGTATTACATATTTAGTATTATCCCTGAAACCCCCCCCCCCCCCCCCCCCCCACACACACACACACACACTCACACACACACACATACATACATACACACACTCACTCACTCACTCACTCATACTCTCTCCCTCAATGACTGTATAGGTTTAGATTTCTTCTTTGTTTTGTTTCTTGTTTTTATTGTGTGGGTGTATGGGTATTAAAATTATTTCATTATCATGACATATAATTTGAAACGACTGTAATCTAAAATGGGTGTTGATGGGATCGCATACTGTTTTGGGAATTATATATTGGATATTATCTCTGAAATACACACACACACTCTCTCCGTCTCTCTGTCTCTCTCTCACCTTTTATCGTCTCGCTTATAGTTATAGCGTATCCTGATGAAGGATTCATATTTTATATTTTCAATACTTTATTGGATTTGCTTCTGTACTTAAGTTTTAATGAGTGCCCTATTTCAATATCTTATAGTTATGTGTAACAAGTATGTGCACCATTTGACATTGTGTAGATGTTTATCTTTATGACTTATTAAGTTTGGTTGTGTTATTTTTCTTGGCTCTGTTGTTGTTCTTGTTGTTGTTTGTCTGTTTTTTCTCTTTTATCTTCTTCTTTTGGTTCGGTTTTTCTTTCTCTTTTGTTTGTTTGTTTTGGTTAGGGCTTTTTTGGGGGGTGGGGGTGGGGGGGTGGGTATTTTAGGGTTTTCTTTTATTTGCTTGCTTTGGGGGGGGGGGGGTGGTTGTTGGGGGGAGCTGTTTTGAAAAGGTTATTTCCCCTTGTTTTTATTGTGAGACTGTATAAGTATTGGGCTATTATTATTAAGATGTATCCCTAACGGGCGCGGGACTGGATGTAAAAAGGCACATATGTGCTTATTCATTATCCTCGAAATAAAAGAATTTGTCATTCTCTCTCTCCTCTCTCTCTCTCTCTCCTCTCTCTCTCTCTCCTCTCTCTCTCTCTCTCTCTCTCTCTGCATTCTCTGTGTGCTTGTCTGCGTGTGTGTGTGTGTGTGTGTGTGTGTGTGTGTGGTGTGTGTGTGTGTGTGTGTGTGTGGTCGTGTGTGTGTGTGTGTGGTGTTCGTTCTTGTATTTAACGTCTGTTCACTATAAGTGACATTAGATGAGGTTGGGGGGGGGGGGGGGGGAGGGATTGATAGCAAAAGAAATATAAACTGATAAGGTAAGTGAGTCATGAAACAGTTTGGTAATAAGCCACAAAAATAAGGCATAAACATGCAACTAGAGAAAAACAATCTAAAGGAACTTTAAAGAAACGCAAAAACTGGGCTATGCACAAGTGAGTTACCAATATGTAAAAGATTATTTTCGTTGTACAGAATTACGGCAAAAAAATTTTCAGAAGCATTTTTGTCTAAAAAGGTTTTTGGAACAAAAACACTAAGCTTCTGGCAATGAAGTAAACAGTGCTCCAGAGAAAATTGTTCACCACAAATGCACCAAAACATTTTTACAAAACTTTGTTTTAAGAGAATTAAGTCGTATTCTGTACGATATAGTGATAATCAGTCTCGCATAGGAAAATGCGATGTTCTTTCTCTTAAAACAGAATTTAAAGAAGCTATACTTTTCAATGATACAAGCCTCATATTAGTACGATCCTGGAATTGCTCTGAGGAGGCTTTCTCTAACAAGAGGAAAGATTCCTCGACTGGAGGAGGTACAGAAATTTCACAGACTTCTGAATTTTGTGGACCTTGTTTTTGCTGTTTTATCGGCTTTTTCATTACCATAGAGACCAACATGAGAAGGTATCCATCAAAAATGACTTCTGTACCTTTCATTCTCAGACAGTGAATCAGATGATTTATATCAATAATCAAATCAGGTCTTGTTTCAATATCAACAGATATTAAGGCTTGTAGAACAGATTTTGAATCAACAAAGAAGGCCACTTAAAGCAAATTTTGAGGCAGATTTATCAAGAATTCTAACTCTAATAAGATAACAACCATTTCAACTTAAAGACTGACAAACAGTGACTAAACAAAGAAAGACTTTTGGATCATCAGTGCTGGAATAGTGAAAGCTGCACCAACGTCTTTCCTATTTAGAACAGACCCATCTGTGAAAATATCAAGATGACTGTGATAGGTTTATTTGCTATGTGTTCTCTAGTGGTCACTATGGTAACATTGACATGTGTGTGTGTGTGTGTGTGTGTGTGTGTGTGTGTGTGTGTGTGGTGTGTGTGGTGTGTGTGTGTTTGCTTTCTTGCTTACTTGCAAAGCTGCATATGCATAAAATGGACCCCCCCCCCCCCACACACACACACACCATCACCACCACCACCACACACCACACACACACACACACCACCACCACCACCACACACACACACACACACACACACACACACACACACACACACACACACACACACCGCGCGCGCCCGCACGTTTTATTCATCTGTTTAGTAAATACGTACTTTTCGGGAGCCATTAGTCATAGTCATTGATGCCATATACTCTATCATTATTTTATGTCCTAATGGAGAATTCATTCGTTCAGACTCGTAGTCCTTAAATTAACAGTCTCATTTATATAATTGCCGGTTTTTTTTGTTCCTGGGCGTATGCGACTGTTTTCCTTCTCCAACATTTAGGTAGCCATATTTCAACTCCAGGGATGGTGTCTAACACGACACCTATGTGCATATCCACAATGGAGTACTCTTCTGAAAGGCAGAACGGGTTTTAACTTGTAGGCAAGATGTTCTGCTGCGTTTGCACAGGGGGTCTCAGTTTTTAGTCTCATCCCAACAACTTTGACATTTAGTTCGATTTTTGGGGGTCAAACTGGGAGGAAAGGGCGAGGCTGGGAATCATCCCAGAACCTCATGGTTTACATGTTGGTAGGCGAACGTCTTAACCCATCCTGCCACCCTCCTTAGTACATGCGTCTCTCAGCCGCCCTCAGGGTGTCTCTCAGCTCCATGTCTGTCCACTCTCGAATGTTGTCCTCCCATCTCTTCCTTTGTCTGACTCTTCTTCTTCCTCCCCTCAATGTGCCTTGAAAGATTGTTTTAGCAAGACCAGAGAGTTGTAACTGACCAAACCACTTAGTACTGATGCTTTAACTGGAGTATCCCCGTAGTCGAAATGACTGCCTTCGCAGTGAGTTAAAACAAAACAATACATGCTTGCATAGTACTGCACACAATCATCACTATTGGTGATACCTGAGAGCTCTAGTAAACGAGAGAACGAGAGAGAGAGGGGAGGGGGAGAGGGAAAGAGAGAGAGAGAGAGAGAGAGAGAGAGAGAGAGAGAGAGAGAGAGAGAGAGAGAGAGAGAGAGAGAGAGAGAGAACTCAGAACTTAGAAATTTAATGTATCTCAGCCTTAGGCCATAATACATGGTTGGCGTAGAAGGAATTGAAAATGCCACAGAGTGGGCAAAAAGCGGATAACATACACAATACCAAGCTCACTTTCAGTGAAAGAAATAATGAAGACAATGCACAAATACATAAAAATCCTATGTATCAAACAATTCACTATTTTGATCTAAATGTATCTTCCTTATGTCTGGATAAAATCAATAGACATATATAGTTTTCAAAATCATAACAAGACGATACCATATTTTCGTTTGTGATGTAAATATCCTAATACAACAAACTTTTTCTCTTATTGATGGCGTGGAATATATATCTAGACAGGCAGTGATTTTTACTACTGTTTTCTGCTTTAAGTAGATCATGTAAAGGTGTATCAACACAATCCCTTAAAAATTTAATTCTTAAATCATTATACACAAAACATTCATAAGGAAATGCTTTTCATCTTCAACTTTGGGTTTACAAAATGGACATTGTTTCTTCTGATGAGAGAGAGAACTCTGAACTCTGAACATTTTAATTGTACTTCGGCCTTGGGCCACAATACAAGTGAAAGGGACAAAGGGGAGTGGTAACAAGTAAACGAGAAAACAAAAACAAACTTTCTATCGATTTTCCAGTAATAAAACACATTCCAATACATTACATACGACTAAGAGTGTCATCATTATCGTCCTCCTCAACACAGTCATGACCAAGAGAAAACATTGCTATGGGTGGCTACAATCCAAACACATCACCTTCAACATCGCTGTTTATGCTATAAGTTAACATTCATAAAGATGAAGTCTCAATCACTTTTCAAGTTTACATCAACATAGGCATGATAGGCTACTTTTCAGCATTACTTGCTTTTCCAATACAATCACACACACACATACACACAAACACGCACACACACACAGGTACACACACACATACACACAAACAAACACACGCACACACGCGCGCGCACGCCCCCCCCCCCCCCCCCACACACACACACACAACCATTTCAAAGCAGTGTTAAATACCATGAACACATCTTTACCCTGAAATAAAATTGAGATGAACACATCAATACCAGCATTAAATTCCAGCCAATTCTTTCTTTCTTTTGTTCACTGCGTGAAAAATGTACCTTGAGACACCATGCATTTGTTCGAATTTGACACTTGTAATAACAAGTGGATTGGGGTTGAAGCTAACCCCCCAAGAAACTTGGCTCTTAAATCAGAATATGCAGGACACACAAACAGAAAATGATGTTCATCTTCCTTTGCTGACTTGCAAAATGGACAAGATTTCTTCTGGGGAAGATTGCTAAAGCGATGTACATTTGCATTAATAGGGAGTACATTAAATCTAGCTTGTGAGATGGCAACTCTAAAACAGTAGGTATCCATGTCACAGAGAGAGAGAGAGAGAGAGAGAGAGAGAGAGAGAGAAGAGAGAGAAATGACAATGACAAATTCTTTTATTTCGAGGATAATGAATAAGCACCCATGTGCTTTTTTCATCCAGTCCCCGCCCTTAGGGACATATATGATAATAAAATAAAATGAAGCCCATAGCAATACACTTACACAGTATACAGAAAAAATATCTACACAAAAATCCCCACAAGAGAGAGAGAGAGAGAGAGAGAGAGAGAGAGAGAGAGATGGAAATGAATTGTTCTCAATGTTACCAAAGCCCCCCCCCCCCCCCCCCTCTTCCCCCTTAAATTCCCTCCTATGGATGGCAATCTACCCCTGACAGAACCTAGCTTGTTATCACCTTGTCTTGGATAGGGGTATTGTATACAATAGGCTACCTCAGCACTCAGCCAGTTTCAGTCATGTAACAAAGGGAGCAGGAGTAGGGGTCCACACACACAGCCGCCCTTTGCATTCTCATCGGTGGGGTCCACCCAGAACATAGGCCTAATGTATGCTTCTTATCTTGGGTCTTATTTCCCATTGTGACTGTATTGCATGACTCTGTGTGGGGTGTGTGTGTGTGTGTGTGTGTGTAAGACAAGGCACAAATCTTTAATTCCAGGAAAATAGCCTGTAGCCTCTCTCTCTCTCTCTCTCTCTCTCTCTGTCTGGGTGGGTGGGTGGGTGTGTATGTGTATGTGCGTATGTGTATGTGCGTGTAAGACAAGACACAATTATTTATTTCGAGGAATATAACTGTAGCGTATGTGTGCCTGCGGGCATGCGTGCACGCGCACTCGCGAGCGCGAGCGAGCGCGCGTTCGTGTGTGTGTGTGTGTGTGTGTGAATGAATCCCTATATGATCAATCATGATAATCCCACTGGAGAGGATTTCAGAGCAAAGATCACATGCTAGCTAAAACAGTGTACTTCCTTCCACGATCATAGCCATACAGAATTTGGAGAAAGATGGGAGAAAACAATACGAGCAAAAATAATACAAACTCACACAAACATACACTCAATAACACTGACACATGTCGGCTTGCGCCCCTCCCCCCCACCGCCCCCCCCCCCCCCCCCCCCCCCCCCCCCCCCCCCCCCCCCCCCCAGAGAGAGAGAGAGAACAGGCTTGGAAGTAATATTCTTAATGCCTATGACAAAGAACATATAATAAACAAGTACTCATCACATCTTCAAATCTGTACCATTGAGTCTCTACTAAACTGTATTGTAATGACGAGGTGAAGCTTTCATCCTTTTTCTTTAGGGGTTGAAAAGCTGCACCACATTCCGAAAAAAATCACTCCATTTTCACTGCAGTTCTAGGCTTCTAAGAAGCCTAGCCTCCTCTCCCCTACTTCCTTTTTCTTTCTTGCTTGTCTGCATTTTGGTGTGTGTGTGTGTGTGTGTGTGTGAGTGGGTGGGTGGTGGTGGTTCCTTTTTGTTTTTATTTCCAATATCACTTATGTGAACAGACTTTAAACTGAAGAAACACACACACACACACACACACAGAGTTCGTTTTTTGGTGGGTTTTTTTTTAACTTTCTTGTTGTTTGGGGCTTTTTTCGTTTTTGTGTTCTGCAAAATAATGCTGATTTATTTTATTTTGTCGATGTTTATTTTCTTTTTCATTGTATTAGATGACTTAAATTGTTATTGCTGATGTTAGAATTGCTGGGCGGGTTTATATTGCCTGAATCTATTCTTTGATGGAAGGATTAACGTAGTTCTGCCATAAATCAAAAAGCACATGTACATGCGTGTATATGACCAGGGGAGAGGAAAGGAATAGATGTCTTTGTTTTACTTTTTTGCTCAGAATCCAATGTCTGTTTGGTTGTTTCTTGGTTTTCCTTTATATAATTAATAATAATAATAATAATAATAATAATAATAATAAATATATAATAATAATATATGTAGAATTTATATAGCGCTGAATCTTGTAAAGCAACAAATCAAAGCGCTCGATTATTAGTATACGTGGTGAAGGAGATATGGGTGAGGGTGTGTACGTGTATGTAAGTGTTTAAATGATTTAAAAGGAAACTATACATCAGTACCCTCTGTTTATATCCATTTGGTTGTAGTTGTTATTGTTGGTGGTGAAGGGGTGGAGTTCTGGTTTATTTTTGCTTTTTGTTGTTTTTTTTGGATAGATGGCTTGATGAAAAAAGCAAATGCTATGCTATTCAATGTATCATCTGAAAATAAAAGTTTGACTTTGACTTTGACTTGACACACACACACACACACACACACACACACACACTGACACACACACACTGACACACACACACACACACACCAGGATGGTCAGGGGGTCTCCAGCTCCTTGTGGTGGAGAAGAGCCCCTCACTAGTGACAGAGAGTTCATCCCAAATGGATGGACCAGAAATGTAAACAAAGAGCAACCACATCCAGTAGATTGTTTGACTTTGGGTGTTTCAACACTGTTTAGAAGCATATTATTTTTATGTTTTATAAACTGTATGCGTGTTTTCAAATTCATGAAGCAAGGTTATGCTATTTTTAAGTGAATCAAGAGAAGACCTCTCTAACCAATGGTTACAGGGCTAAGCTATATCTGGGGTGACAGTGGTGAAGTTCTAAAAATAGAAACGCCATGACATATATTTGTCTAAAATATAAACAAACGCATTGCATTATCATTCTCAACTTTTCAGCATTTGTTTATCACTATAAACACTAACCATTGGCCCCTAAAAGTAACTGTTCCAATTAGTCCCTAACTTACGCTTTCTTAAAAACTATAATAATAAAATATGGAATTTATGTAGCCCGAAATCTTGTACTTGCACTCAAAACCATTTACACGCATGCACCTTTCCTAAAATAACATAAGATATGTCAAATTTATGCACACACACACACACACACACACACACACACACACACACACACACACTTAGGTGGTGATGAAGGAGATGAAGAATGCTATTGAAAAGTAGGAACAGATATATGGGGAAAGTGTCAGGTAGGAAATAAATGCATTTTGAGGCTGGATTTGAAGGTATCTAGTGAAGGCTTTTGGCGAAGTGAAAGAGGGAGATCATTCCAGGTGGATGGACCAGAAACAGAGAAAGAGCGATGGCCAACAGTGGTTTGTTTGAATCTGGGTGTTGGAAAGTGCAAAGTATCTGCGGATGAGCAAGGGAACAGGATGGAGTATACAGGTGAAGACAGTTACAGAGATAAGAGGGTGCAGATTTGTGAAGACATTTGAAACAGAGGGTATTGGTCTTATACTTCAGTCTCTGTGAGACAGGCAGCCCGTGAAGAGATCGCAGAAGAGGAGTGATGTGTTCAGATTTTTTCTTTCTTAGGACCAGTCAAGCTGCCAAGTTTTATATGCTTTGAAGAGAGTGGATGGATGCTGCTTAAAGGTCAACCAAAAGAGAATTACAATAGTCTAAACGTGAAAGAATGAGAGATGTGACAAGCTTGGAAGTCGCGTCAGTGGACAGATACTTGCGAATTGGGCTTATGCCCGTAATTGATAGTAGCAAGACTGGCAGGTTTGGGTGATGAATTTTTTCATAGAGAGTGTATTGTCCAGAACTACACCTAAATACTTCGCAGAGTTGGCCAAAGGAACTGAGATATTGCCGATTTCTATTGAAGTTGTTGTGATGTTGGAAAGTTTATGTTCGGTCCCTATGAGCATGGCTTCGGTTTTATCAGCATTAAATTGTAAGTTGTTCTGAGTCATCCAGTTTTTAATGTTTTGAAGGCAATTGGACATGTTTGTCAGTAGGGAAGGCAAGTTTTCAAAAGTATCACTGCATTGAAGCTGAGTATCATCGGCGTAGACATGATGATCAATATGATGGTGGTTTATATTATATGTGAGAGTGGAGCAGTATAGAGATTGAAAAGAACAGGGCCCAGAACAGATCCTTGTGGGACTCCACATTCCAGTTTAACAGGTTCTGATTGCATTTTGTTTACAATAACTTTCTGGAATCGGTCTGTGAGGTATGAACTGAGCCAGGTGAGGGCTGTGCCATTAATACCAAACGTATTTCGGAGGCGAGAAAGAAGAACTGAGTGATCTATGGTGTCAAGGCTGCAGATAAGTCGAGAAGAGTGAGGAGGGAGATTTTTCGTGCGTCAGAAGCTAGTAGAAGTGTATCTAAAGAGTGGACTAGGGTGGGTGTCGGTGACAGAAACAGATGCGACAAGATTAAATGAAGCATTAGTGATCAGCCAGTCTATAAGATGACCAGATCTGTGCGTTGCTTCATTTACCAGTTGGGGGAGAGAATGGTTGGACAGAGAAAGAGAAAGACGCTTGACATCTGGAGAAGACTGATTATCGAAATGAAAGTTGAAATCACCAAGAATTATTAGTCTACTGGGAGAGAGGCTATAATGGTCGAGGAGTGACTGGAATTCTTGATGAAAAACAGAAGATGTCAAGTTGTTCTTAGGGCTTGGAGGTGGGCAATAAAGGCAGCAGAGTGGCCAGGTAGGTTGAGATTGATTTTGCAAACTTCAAAATATTCGTGTGAGAAAGGAAGGTTGTGACTGAAAGAAAAAGTTGGTTCCAATAGGTCATTGAAGATGATGGCAATCCCACCTCCTCGAGAGTCGGGGAAAAGAAATAGTTTTATATCCTGGAGGAATCAGCTGTTTTATTTTTGGCTCGTGGCCATGTGGTTTAAGCCAAGTCTCCTTGAGGAAGGTTAAGTCTATGTTTTTTTCAGAGATAAAGTCAGAAATGTAATTGGCTTTTCCATTTGGACATACATAATGCACATTGAACAAACAAACTTGAAGGAGATCTGAAGGAGGTGGAGAGGTTGAAGATGAAAGTGGTGAGTTTGGACAAGAATCAGAGGAAGAGGATGAAGGCGATGGTGGAGATGTGGCTAGCAGAACAGACAAGAATTTGGATGGTGAATCGGGAGTAGAAGATGTCGAAAGAACTGTGCTAATCAGGGGATTGGGCGTTTGACACACATCATGATGCACATCATCATCAAACAAAATATATTGTCAGAATCACAAACAACAGAAGAAATGAAAGCTGAAGAAACAGGTGGAGGGCAGGCTGGGGAAGCAGTGTTGTCAGGGGTTACAGAAGTAACGTCAGTCAGAGGTGAGGGGGGAGACACAGGGAGAGGGAAACCAACCACTAGCGATGACCTCAGCCTGCCTGTGTTCCTGTCTGATGTTGGGGGGATGGATGCCCAAGTTTCCTATATGTTGCATTAAGTCCGGAGCAAGTGTGTATTGTTTTTGACAACACTCAGGTTTTGATGGATGAAATTCACATAAGGGTATTGTTCTTATGTCGGCACATGCCATAGCCATGTTTGTTGCCAGCACTGGACTATAGGTACATGCCTATCAGAAATAAAACAAACTAGCCTAGAAGGATCAAGATTCCTAGGCTAGGCTAGGCTAGCACTTGTCCAGTTTCCTCACAACACAACACCCCTCACCCTCTTGACAATCCATCTCTCTCTCTCTCTCTCTCTCTCTCTCTCGTTAAAGGCTTGCTCAGGGTAGAGTGAGTGTAGCCAGAGGGGTTTAGGCCTAGCCTATCTGGGACCCAGAAAAGGAACTGTTCAGATCACTTGGTTGTCTGACAGTTCTCTATCTATTTATTTATCTATTTATTCTTTTATATCGAGGATAATGGAATAA
>CM054143.1:33038094-33075365 GCA_028751875.1 Rapana venosa
ATTGCATCTTGAACATATTTTTCCCCCTGGTATATTATGGAAACTCTAACCTCAATCAGAAGCTTGAGACAGCTACAATGAAACTTCATAAGAGCTAAACATATACATCTGGTAGACAAGTTATATATTTTTCCATGCCAAAATCGACCTTATAGTTGTTGTTGTTTTTAATAATAAAGGCATCTACTAGTAATCCAGTTCTCCATTCATTAACAACATTTTCTATTAAGAAGGCTTTGATATGTGAACTTGTCGAACAAACTAGCCTGAGTCAAAACTGTCTCTCCCACAAACAGTCAAATCAGCTTTGTACTAAAATATTCTCTCTCTCTCTCTCTCTCTCTCTCTCTCTCTCTCTCTCTCTCCACACACACACACACACACACACACACACACATACATACACACACACACACGGCCTAATTATAATGCAAAACATGCAAGAGGACACCACAGTTCCCAGCTAAAAATAGCCAAGAAGTGTTCGCCCTCCACACCGATTTATTTGATTGGTTCGGACAGAAATTCTCGCAACAACAGATGATTGGTTAGTCCATTTACCCCACCAGTCCTTGTGTATAATGCCATCCTTACGTTCAAACTCGATCATTTTACACTGATTTGCTCACAATCTCCTCTAGGGCCTACTTCAATCAGCTTGGACGTCAATCTGAACGAGGACAAACACGACTTTAACCTCTCTGTCTGGTAAGTCCCCTTTTTGTTGCAGTCAAAAGTCTTAAAGCTAATCTTCCAATGTGGAGTAGACTGAAGGTGTATTTGTTGCTTAAAAATTACATTAAAAAAAAATTGAACATTCTTTCCCCCTCCACACCAGTATCAAACAATTTCCTTGTTGTGCCAAGTTTATTTGAAGCATTTACATAGAGTGTATCAGGTTCAGGTCAGACTGTAAAGACTTACAATCAAACTTATAATTATGTGTTACCTAATGCACAAAACAGTGAAATTTTGCTCCTATGGGGATTATTATAAGGCATAGACTTAAATTTCATTGTGGAATGCATGTGGATTAGCCAATATGTCAAAAACTCTTCCTCCTAATAAATTATGTGACTTCCACATGTGGACCATTCAAAGCAAGGGAACTTACTGTGGTTAGCAAAGGACCCAACTGGCCACTTACATGAAGAGCTAGGTCCCTTTGTTTGTTCCTGAGTGCCATCCCACACATTTTTGGTGATTTTCAAAGACTTTTAAAAGTATGAAAAACATTCACTGTGTACTTATTTTTGGGATTATTGACATAGAGCAATAACAGATAGTCACGAGAAAGTTGGAAATGATCATCACATGAGGAATGCTTGTGTTCCTACAGTGTTGACCCCCACATGCATATATTTCGATTAAGAAATTAGACCAGTACCAATTGTATCAATCACGTGAGTTTTGAGTCAGAGGCTAGTCTCACAAAAAGCAGATTTTATTTCTGTGGGTGTCTTAGTAGGTGCAGTATGAATATAAAAGTCATATGGAAAAACAGGAAAAGGCTGCACACCAGTATTAAAAAATCACTCTTTTCCTTCAGTTTTTCTATGTGGTTCTTATATTCATACCGCACATACTAAGGCATCTACAGAAATGAAAACCACTTTTGTGAAAGACTAGCCTCTGACTCAAAACTCATGTGATTTTGAACAAATTTGGTAGGTTTGAAATGTTTTAATTTTTTCGCAAACTTTGTACGCAATCCTTTGTGGTCTGCTAGCAGGTCAACACTGTAGGAATACAGGCAATCCTCATTTGATGGTTATTTCCAACTTTCTCTGACTACCTGGTATTTCTCTATGTCCTCAATCCCCAAAACAAGTCAACAGCCCATTTTTTCATGCTTGAAAAAATCTGTGAAAATCACCAACATATTTTTCCACTCCTGCTCTGTAGTTGAAAATCACTAAAATGTGAAAAGATGTTAAACTGAAGATCTCTCTCCCACTCTGTAGAAAATACTACATGACCCTCAAATTAATACCGGTGTGCAGCCAAAGTAAAAAATCTAAATACAGGCTGCATCATCATCATAAGCATCATCATCAGACCCTTGGGGGTTGTGTTTGAGACAAGAAAGACGATGCCCTGGTAAGCCTCCTCCATCCATCTCGGTCCTGGCTCTGCACAGTAGTGGCGAGTCATTCATCCTGGTCCATTCTCTGATGTTGTCCATCCATGACTTGTTCTGTCTTCCCCTCTTTCTGCCACCTTCAGTGTTCCCTGCAGTACTGTTTTGGCAGAGTCTTGTGGGGGTCATGTGGCTGAACCATGTCAGCTTTTTCTTCTTGACGATGGTGAGAAGGGGTTCCTGTGGACCTGCCAGCCATGTTATTTGACTCTTGACAAATTCATTGGTCTTTCTTCTCTCCAGGATATGCACAGCAGTTTTCTATGGCATTTTGTTTGAATGACTGGATTTGCTTTGCTGTTTCAGCAGTCAATGTCCAGGTTTCACTTCCGTACAGCAAGATAGTCTGAATTAGGGCTTTGTAGAGCTTTAGTTTGATTGGGAAACTGATCTCTTTACTTTTCCATATGGTGGTGAGTTTTGTCATGGAAGATGTTGCCATGGCTATTCTGACTTTGATTTCTGTCGTCGATCGCCCGTGCTTTGTGAATGTAGCGCCAAGGTATTTAAAAGCGTCTACCTCCTCCAGTTGTTGGCCGTTCATGTAAATTTCAGCGGTGGCATTGCTCGTGCTGTTCACAAGTACTTTACTTTTCTCCGAGCTCACCTCCATCCCATATGCTCCAGCTCTGTTCTCAAGTCTGGTCGCAAGATCTTGCAGTTTTGTGTTACTTCCGCCCATGAGGTCAATGTCATGGGCAAACCGCAAGTTGTTAGGTGTCTGCCGCCAATGGAGATGGTAGAGTGGAAGTCATGGAGGGTCTCTCTCATAATGTTTTCCAAGAACAGATTAAACAGGACTGGAGATAACAGGTATGCTTGTTGGACCCCAACTGTGGTTTTGAAGTAGTCTCCGACCTGATTGTTCAGAAGGACTGCACTGCTTACGGTGTTGTATAGTGCTTGAATGGTTTGCACTAGTCCTTCTTCAATGCCAAACATTCTGAGGACCTGCCACAGGCCTTCGTGCCATACTCTGTCGAAAGCCTTCTTGAAGTCGAAGTTGGGGAACAGGTCTCTCTGATGTTGAAGATGTTTTTCCATCAGGATGTGGCAGTTAAAAATCTGTTCGATTGTGCTCCTGCCTGCCCTGAACCCAGCTTGTTCCTCTGCAAGGTGTTCTTCTGCCTCCTTGAGTTGATTCAAAATAACTTTGAGCATGATCTTGCTGGCGTGGCTGATGAGGCTGATTGTTCTATAGTTTTGGCATTAGCGTAAATTCCCCTTCTTGGGCAGGGGTATGATGAGTGATTGTGTCCATTCTGTTGGCCACTGTTTTGTCTCCCAAATCTTCTGACAGATAGCTGTAACATGTGTGATGACTGTTTCGCCACCATGCTTGAGCAGCTCTGCTGGTATGTTGTCTGCTCCTGGGGACTTTCCTACTGGTAATCTGCGGATGGCTTCTTCCACTTCTTCCCTCAGTATAGGTAATGGTGAGGGTGCTCTTGATGTTGCTGCTTTCTCTTCTATTATGCTCTTGTCAATGTTAAAGGCCAGAGAGAAGTGGATCAGTGATCAATGTGATGAGATCGGGAAAAGCATGAAAGTGGGCAACAGTAAAAAGGCATACGGCACCCTGAAGAAACTCACAAAACCACTTCAAACCAAATCATCAGTCATTGAAGACAGCTCTTGTCAGGTTGTATTGGGTAGTTGTGAACAGTTCTTGACAATACTCAGACCACTTGTTCAATGCAGCTGAGCTTTCTGTGAGGAGGTTTCCGGAGCTGTCTTCAATGACTGATGATTTGGTTTGAAGTGGTTTTGTGAGTTTCTTCAGGGTGTTGTATGCCTTTTTACTGTTGCCCACTTAAATGCTTTTTTCGATGTCACATTGATCACTGATCCACTTCTCTCTGGCCTTTAACATTGACATCTTCACAAGATTGTAGGCCTCCCGGTATTCTTTAGGGTTGGAAGACCTGGTTGGTTTCAGTGCTCTTCTTGTATCGCAGAGGTCCAAGATGTCATTGGTAGTCCATGGCTGGCGTTTATTCCTCTGACGACCGAGTACCTCCTCTGCTGTTTCTCGGACTGCCTCATTAAAGTTGTTGGTGAGGTCATTGATGTCATTGTCTAGGAGGGTTAATGCCGCAAAACGTCCACCAAGCTTAGCTTGGAAGATCTCGACATCTGGATCTTTCAGTTTGTCCACGTCAAATTTGATACGTAGGTTTGCAGGCTGTTTGTTTTTCTTCAGCTTCATTTTGAATACCAGCAGCACAAGGTCGTGGTCGCTGGTATGTCAGCTCCAGGGTAGGTTCTTGTTCTGGCTCTATTGATGCTGGATTTGAAGCGCCTTGGTGTTAAGATAAAATCTATTTGGTTATGGATCTTTCCGTTTGGCACATGCCAGGTTGTCCTCCTTGACTGCTTGTGGGGATAGAGGGTATTGGCAATGGTTAGTCTGTGGGTGCAGGCAAACTCCAGCAGGTCCCCTGTCTGCACAGGTATTAAAAAATAAGTCTTTTCCTTCTGTTTTTCTATGTAACTTTTATATTCATACCGCACATACTAAGGCATCCACAGAAATAAAAACCACTTTTTGTGAAAGACTAGCCTCTGACTCAAAACTCATGTGATTTTGAACAAATTTTGTAGGTTTGAAATTTAAAAATTTTTCAGCAAACACTGTACCCCTCAGTCCTCTGTTGTCTGCTAGCTTCCTTACCGCAATATGCATGCTCCTGGTCAAGCTGTAGGAATACAGGCAAACATTTGATGGTTATGTCCAACTTTCTCGTGCCTACCTGGTATTGCTCTATGTCCTCAATCCAAAAAACAAGTGCACAGTCCATCATTTCATCCTTTAAAAAATCTGTGAAAATCACCAACACTTTTTTCCACTTGCACTCTATACAAGAGATGTCAGGTCAGAGACTCCCTCTGCTACTGGTAACCATGTAACCCAGTACCACCTGCCACATGTGGGGAGTAAACCCAACCAAAAAATCCGACCTGGAGAAGGATGGGCTCCGCCAGGTTTGATTTGCCCAAGATACACCAATGACAAAGACAGTCAGAATCTCCATACCGGATCGGTCGTCGCCCGGGTTACCAAGGACCGCACCTTCTGTTGCTCATCAGGACAGATGTCGAAAGTATGCTACTGATGTAAAACGCAGCAAAATTCGTGCCAGAAACAGCACCATCATTGGCACATGGAATGTACGGACACTAAGAGCTGCAGGCAAAGTGGAAGAACTGACACATGAGATGTCCAGATATCAATGGCACATCCTTGGGCTCTGCGAAGTCAGGTGGAAAAACATGGGAGAAACAACAACCCAGGAAGACCACAAATTATACTACAGTGGAAAACAGGATAAACATGAACACGGCGTGGGGTTTCTCGTTCACAAAGACACCGTGAACACCGTCATGAGCTGCCAGCCTGTGTCCAGCAGACTTATTACCATCCGCCTGAGAGCAACCCCCTTTAACATAACTATAGTACAGGCATACGCCCCTACATCAGACTGCACAGATGAAGCCGTAGAAGAATTTTATGACCAGCTACAAGAGGTTCTGAATCAAACACCCAAGAAAGACATCCTCGTTGTGCAAGGTGACTGGAACGCCAAGGTAGGAGAAGATGCATGGAAAGACTGGGAGGGCATTTGTGGGCCACATTGTAATAACCAATCAAATGAAAGAGGCTTGAGACTCCTGGAGTTTGCCAGTAACAACCACCTCCAGCTAGTGAATACACTTGGCCCACACAAGAAATCCAGAAAATGGACATGGCATAGCCCAAATGGAGAACACCACAACCAAAATAGATTACATCATGGTGAAAAGACGGTTTCAGTCTAGCGTTAACATCGCACAGACACGAAGTTTTCCAGGAGCAGACATAGGGAGTGATCATGATCTTGTGATGATGACTTTCCGACTACGTCTAAAGAAAATCCACAAGCGGAACAACACGGATCAATTTGACCCGAGAAGTGAAGGCCCCAGAGTATTAAAATTTTTCAAGCAAGGATAGGTGGGAAAGTTTGCAGCACTCACTGTGATAGACTCAACATAGATACATGAAAATAGTTCACAAGGGGTGACAAAACCAAAGAGCTTTTTGGAAAAACGCCAAACCAGTAAAAAAACCCAGGGGTAACCCCTAACATCCTACAACATGCGACAAGCTAGAGGTTGAAAAAAAAGAAAAATAAAACAAAAGAAAAAAAGCAGACAATATGGCAGTCAACAAAAGATCAGGGTCCAGACGGAGGCCCAAATAGAAAGGACGGTGAACAGTGCCAAGACATTAAAGGAAAAACATAAAGAAAAACAAAGCAAAAAGCAATCAGCTGGTAAAAGACCTGACAAGCACGAAACAGAGAAAAAGGTTAACAATCCAAACAAAAAGGGGGAAGTGTCTCACTGACGCCCAGGATTTTCTGAACGAGGACAAATACGTCGACCTTTATAATATGAACCGCGGAGACCCAAAGTCCTTAATGTACCCGAAAGCAAAGACAAAAAGACTCCCCTACCCCCAGAAGAAGTGGAAACGCGTCGATCGCTAAAAAAGGGGGAAGTCAGGGGGGCTGACAACATTCCAGCTGATTGGTCCAAGCTGGGGGGAACCCATGACAGCCCCCACTAAGAAATCTGCAAAAGATCGGCAGACGGGAAAAATGGCCAACACCATGGACACACATCTTCACCCTCCCCAAGAAGGAAAACTAAACAATGCCATAATTACGCACAATCAGCCTCATATGCCCCCAAAGAAAGGTCATGCTGCAGAAATATTGAATGATGAACCACAAGCGGACCATCATTGCTGGGGAAACGCGGTTTCAGAGCAGGGCGCAGCACAACAGAACAGATATTAAACCCTCAGAATACTATGTGAGCGGTACTTAAACATAAACAAGCCCTTTCCACGTATTTATCGTTTTTAAAAGGGCTTTGCAGGGTGGGCATGAGCTTTGTGGCAACCATAAATTTTGTACGAAATCAAGCCCGGGATCAGAGTCTCAAAAGGTAAGCGAGGCCCCCAGGCAGTGTATACAACAAAAACATTGGAGAATGTTTCAAAACAACATTGGAGTAAGGCAGGGCTGTCTCTCTCCCCCACTTTTTTCAACATTTTTGAGAGAATCATGGCTGAGCACTGGAAATCAGAAGGATCATCAGCATTGGTGGCAGACGATCCAAACCTCCGCTTCGCAGATGACATTGATGGGAAAAGAGGATCAGAAAAAGGCTTGCCCGCCAACAGAAAAACTTGGAAAAGGGGCCCCCAAAAAAGGCATGGAAATCAGTGCAAGAAGACCCAAAATGATGACTAATAACACCAACGGGATTAGCATGAATCAGGGTTAATGACCAAAACTGGAACAGTTCAAAAACTTCAAGTACCGGGGGCCATTTACAGACCCCGGGTCCCAACCAAAGTAGTATGCGGGGTGCACAAACAAAACAGCTTTGTCAAAACTAAACACCATCTGGAGAGATAAATTCTCACTTTTCTCCAAAATCAACTAATGCGCTTTTCCCCTTTTCATATCCTATTTCTGTATGCCCGGAATCAGGGCCCCCGACGCAGATTTGGAGAGAAGAGTACAGCAGGGAGATGAGATGCTTTCGGAACCCTTGGCATCTCCTCAAAGACCACTAACAACGAAAGCGTGCATAACGAACCAGCAAACCATTGGACCCTATGAGAACCTTCTAACGATTGTGAAAAAGCGTAAACTTAAATGGTATGGGCATGTCACAAGATCCCAAGGAATTACAAAGACAGTTTTGCAAGGCACTGTCCAAGGAGGAAGAAGAAGAGGCAGACCAAGGAAGAGCTGGGAGGATAACATCAGCGAAATGGACAGGCCTAGAACTCAACAAAACCCTGAGAAAGGCAGAACAGAGAGAGGAATGGAGGGAACTGGTTGTTGAGTCTTTGAGGGTGCCCCCACGGTCGTCAGACTACGGGACAGTTAGATAGACTCTATACAAGATACTATGTGACCTCAAAATCAATACAGGTGTGTAGCCTTGTATAGCTTGACCCTGTGCATGCATATTGCAGTAAGGAAGCTAGCAGACGACAAAGGACTGAGGGGGAGCATGCATATTGCGGTAAGGAAGCTAGCAGACAACAAAGGACTGAGGGGTACAGTGTTTGCTGAAAAATTAAAAAATTTCAAACCTACAAAATTTGTTCAAAAATCACATGAATTAGTACTGGTGTGTAGCCTCTACCCTGATTCCATTTTACCCAGGTTCGAACTTCCTGTTAAGCCGAACTTCCTGTTAATTCGAACTTCCTGTTAGGCCTTGTGGCAATCACGTTTTTAAGGTAAGAAGTACAGAACTGGTGTTGTTTTTTTTTTTTTTTTCATGTTTTGTTTGGTAGTTCATTCGTTAAACTAAGTTATGTTTAATATGAAATAAGTCCATAAATCACTGAAAATGCAGAATTACGGAAAACGTGTATGAGTTGACCACTTGTAAGGCGAATGGCTGAAAACTTGTGGGGGACCTAATCTTAAAAACATGGCAGCCGAAGGGAGTTTGGAGTTGTCATTCAAAATGCGAGATCCGTAGGAAATATTTAACACAGACTGCCTGAGACGTGTGGTCAGAATCAAATCTGTAGCATGAATTCAATCTGAAAAGTTAAGTTGGTGTCATTGGTCAATATTAAACTGTTCAAAATGGTAATTTCGGATGGAATATGTTTGAAATGTTTGTTGCCATCCCTAGTTGTAGGTAGCGGCAGCCAAAATTTTATATAGTATTTGTGTACATTAAAAATGGTATTTTTGAAAAGAACTTTTTAAAATAAACACAACAAAAAAAAGAATTATGTCTCTATCTCTATTTTTTTCAAAAGTTATGGGTGTCGAAAGATGGTGGTACATTTTTCTGCCATTTTAACTGTATGGAAGCCTTATTTGGAAAGGACCTGTAGCGGAAAGCACTACAATCACACCCATAAAAATTTCCACATACAATGTCTATAATACTAATAATACCTACAAAAAGAATCAGCTCTATCTTGAAGGGGAAAAATGATAAACTTTGTAAGTTTGTTAAATTTGCCTCATCATGTGATTGGCAGTTCACTCAAATAGCAGGATAAGCCATGTTTGAGGTCCAACAGGTTGGATAAGATAGCATCTTATGGCTACATTTTTACATTGCTTAAAAGATATGCATACATAGATTATGTCCAATTTTTTCTAGGGCTATCCTAGACCAAATGTTTTAAATATTGGGGTCTAATTTTGCCGAAAACCCTAAAATGCCCTGCGACAGACCAAAAAGACAGTACATGGTAGATTTTCATTAATAACTTTTGTACCTGTATAGATATTGACTTGGAATTTGGTGGTGTAAAATATGGTTGTATATGCTATTTAAAAATACATTTATTGAATTTTTTTCATCAATTACATAATGTGTTTTCAGATTCAAAATGGCCGCCAAGTGGCTAAATATGTGGTGAACATTTAAGTGAAATGTTGTGAAACGCTAGTTTTTGTGAAAACATGCTTAGAAAAGAAACAAAAATCATTTTAACTCATTTTAATGATTAATCAGATGAATAATCCCTATTTTAATGATTAATCACTTTGCATGCATTTCATATGTTATGTTAGGTAGCGGCAGCACAGCGCATTTCTACCACGCACCTTAGCAAACTGTGATTCAGTTACTGTCTTCAAACGCTTCTAACTCGAGTTCTACTGCATCATTATGATTTTTATGCATATGAGAATAAAGAGAATAGATTGATCTTTCATTACATTGTTCTGTTTTTAATGTATGAGTGGAGGTATGAATGAAGCGCGACGCCGAAAATCGCGAAAAAGGCGAAAAATGGCCCAAAATGGCAGTTCTCCGCGATCCGTGAAATTTCAGTGTTGTAGAAATATCGCCGAGGCTCGCTCTTGCAGCAACCAAATTATTATTAATGATAACGATTAGAAAGCTGAAAGTTTGCACTTTAAAGTGATGTATCATAGACTTAAAGCGATAAAAATTACGTCATCGAAAAACGCAATTAAAAATTTCAGATAATTACTTCGGTATCGTCCTTTGAACAAAACCAAGCCTGTGGGGTAGCGATCGAAAGCTTAGCCAATCAGCTACAAGAATACAACCACCTTTAGGCACAAGAGGCTTCAAGGAGGAGGCTGGCTCACTTTTTAAAACGCCTCCGATTGGCCAATTTGACCCAGAGCAAACTTTGAGCAATGGCTTCGGGCGATGTGCAAACCGATGCGTCGAATTTGACGAAACTGCGGCCACAACTCGATAAGTAATCCCTTATAGACTTATACAATCAATTACTAAGTCATTTCTGCATCAAATTCAATTAGTTTGATGCTTGTTTTATGATTATTTTGTTTTTGTTTTGATTCAAAGTGGTGCAAACAGTTCGTCAAGTCACGCGAAGCTGGTTGAATTATACAGCGTGTCACGGTCACTACCACTTAGATCAAATTAAGTTTCTTCTTCATAAGTATACAATTCAAAATGCATTGCCATGGCTAGAATAATGCCTTTAGTACTTATCTAATTTTTTTTACATAAGCCTAATTACATTTAGTATTTTAAATTTTTTTTTTCTGTACCTGGTATCACTACTACGGGAAGTAACTCCGCGTTATTCAGGAAAAGTCGTCTGCTGCGAACTTCGCGATCCGATCAGAATGTGTGTGTGCGTGCGTGCGTGTGTGTGATATATCATTATTAATTTAAGACACAGTTCAGACCAATGAATCATTGATTCAATGAAAGTAAAGATAAAGTGTATGCGGCTTAGAAACATGTGTGCGTGCATTACTGCATGTGTGTGTGTGTGATAATATTAAGACAGTTCAGACTGATGAATCATTGATTCAATGATACTGATAGTAAATATAAAAGGTAAGTCAAACTAAGTGGCTTAGAAATAGTTGCATTATAAATAAAATACACAAAAAGAATGACAGTACCTTTAAATAAAACAAGACAAAAAAAAACACCCTCAAAACACAATTCATTTTCTTATTCAGTCTTAGTATCTACAGTAGATTCAGTAGTCTGGTGATTAGTTACCAGACTACTGAAACTAGTCTACCTACATGCCGCATGCGCGCACACACACACACACGCACACACTTTGTCATTCAGTTCACATACTCATACTGCATTATATTATATAGTGTGCATTATTTTTTACATTTCAGAGGATGATACCTATGCTGATCTGAAAAAGCATTTTTTGTTCAAGGGCTGAAACTGAAACGCTTTTGCATAAATTGTGTGGTGGAGCCCCAGAGCACAGATTAAAGACTATGATAGAGAGCAGTGCAAGAGCAGCAGAAAGAATAAATCTGTCAACACTTTCAGAATCTGATATTCGACGGTTCCTGCAGACTGAAGTCCATGTTTTTGATGAAGATGTAGGGCAATCTTCTAAGGAGATTGGGCTAACTCCATCTAATTTGAGAGATTACTCATTTGATTGTCGATGTTCTCAACCCTGCAATGGACTTATCTTTGAGCTGGAAAAATTTAGAACAAAAGAAAACTGATCTTTTTCAAGCTTGCACCAGTGGCTCAACAAACTAACAAATTCAGAACCTGGGATCTGGAAAGGATGATGTTTGCTACGAATTTGGCAACTTTTCAAAATTTTTGGGGAGATAGTTGCTATCTATTATGATGATGACTTTTACATCTGTGAAGTCATCAAAATAATGGATGAGACCAAAGCAGACATCAACTTTATGGAAAAACCAGTGTTCTGATTAGAGGAGACAGTATGTTTAGATGGTCAAGACATCCTGAGATTTACACAATCTCTTCTAGAGTTATTGTTGCTGGATCTTGGAATCTTGCACCGTCATTATCATCTGGATGCATCTTTGTTGTTGAACAGCCAACAGACTTGAAAGGAAGATATTAGGCATTCAAAAACTGGTTGCAAAATAATTAGTAATGTGCCTCATCAGTCCTACTACCAGTCTTTAAAATTGGACTTATGTGTTTGTTTTGTGCTTTTGTTATTTTTGGCTGTTAATTGTTCACCAGCTGGGGGTCACACAGAATGTTCTGTGTTTGTTTTGTGTTTTAGTTATTATTTGTTGTTGTTGCTTGTTCCTCACCTGGGAATCACAGTGAGATTATGATTCAAGTACACACTGGGTGTTTGTGTATATGACTGTTTTAAGAGCCTCAAAATAGGCAGCCATACTATGACTTCAGAGACATTTTTTTTTTTTTTTCAATTCTTGGTTTTGCTGGGTTTTTCCCTTATTGTTTAAAGCAAGCAAGCACACACACACGCACGCACGCACGCATGCACGCACGCATGTGCACATGCATTCACCTACAATATACAGACAAAATAATGCCAAAAACAGTGTCATTTTGCAGGGAAATGAATTCAAACAAAGTGTTTTTATCTAAAAGTAACTTTGATTCCATGTAGTCCAGAATTGTTGCAGGTTCCTGTCGGGTCACATCATTTTCATCATAAATTATGGTTACAAAACACATGTAAACCAATTTTTTTCTTCCCCTTTACAATATTTTTAATCAAATAATGTCAACCTATAGAATACAATATAAATAATATCTCCAAATTTGAAGTAAATTGGTTCATTCATTCAAAAGTTACGACTATTTTTGTAATTTTCCTAAAATGAGCCTTCCGCACTGGTCATTTTGGCCTTTTCTCCAACTTTGAGGCAAAATAGCTGCTAAAGGGATGACCCTACCATTCCAAAAAAATTTAGCTATAATCTGTATATATGCAGGAATACATACAAACAATTTCAAGAGAAATGATAGAAAAATCTTGAAAATGATGGGTCCCAAATATGGTACATTGTGAAATTTCGAAAATTTGTAAAATGGGTTTTTCCCATTTTTGGTGCTCCATAATTTTTTTTTTTACCTAACAGATTCTTTTCATTTTTTGTTTTCTTATTCTCTGTGGTAAATAAAAGAGGTAATTTGATGTTTTGAGTGTGTGCCTTTTTATTTGCAAGAAATATGATGAGTCAAATTCGGCCAATTATACAATTTTTGTGCACTTCACGGTAGGGTCAAAATTCAAAAGGCTATATCTCGAAAACTATTTAAGATATCAGCTTACTTTTTTTTGTGTTATGTTTCTTTTGATAAGATCTTTACTTCTAAAGCAAAAATATAAGCCATAACTAAATAAAAAATTTTAGCTGCCGCTACCTAGTTATGTATCATTCTGAGAACCAGCTTCACTAATGCCTAATTACAGGTGGTAAAGGAGAGGACAGGTTCATGCCAGTATGGGGCAGCTCAGTGCTCCCTACTAAACTTGTAAACCTCTGATGTCAGAGAACTAGGCTGGTGTAAATTTGATGCTACAGTGTTAGAGGACACTGAGGATGCAGAAGTGCAAGAAGCCAAATCACTTGAATCAGCCAAAGCCACTCAACCTACTAATGATGAAACACACATTTGAAGGAGAAAAGACCACAAAAGCAAAAATTTATTCCAGTCTTTTTATAATTTTCTCCGTAGGCAGTTGAAGCCAGCTTTGATGTCTTATTAATAATTTTTCCCACTGTTGTGTACAAGGCTGCCTCTTTCACAGAATTCCCTGTCAGTTGCTCCCACCACTGGTACATATAATATCATGTGTTTTCCTATGCCTGTTTTCAAAAGCATTAACAGCTTTCAAAAGTCCATATGAAGGGGATGCATAAGTCTCCAGATGATGTCCATGTTGGCTGGTTACAACATTTTCACACAATCCTTAAATGGACACAGCTGTCCTATATGAACTGGCTTGGACAAAAATATCTTTCTATTGGTGTATCCTGTAGTACATTTTCTTTCAACTTAGTCAGAAGACACTGCAACCCTGGAAGCTCAGTATACAATTGAGTTGACAGAGAAATGTGGCTGTTTCATCAAATGTCTTCTCACCTTCTTGCTTTAGTACCAATAACTGAATCAGCAGATGCTTGCAAATCTCTGCAACACACCTTTGGATGACAACTGTTTAGAGTTGCCAGAAAAATATACCTCAGCTTGTTTAGTTAATTTCCATTTCTATGTCAGCATTTAAAGAAATGAAAAACTAAAAGGTTTATAGAAACTGTTATGCATAGACAAAGAAAATAATAGGGGAGACACACTATGACACACATAAGAAATCCAACAAAGTCTTCATTCCATTGGTGCTATAACTGCTGGTAATGACTGCAGTACAAATGTGTCACAGATTGATAAAGGTTGAAATAAAGAATTATTTTCCTGAAGCACATCTGTGTTAACTTCTTTTATTATAACGTGTGTGTGTGTGTGTGTTTATGCTAGCAGTGGAAGCCAATCAACCCCAAAATAATGGAAAAGGGAAATGAATGGGATGGGGGGGGGGGGGGGGGGGGGGGGGGTTGCTAGGCTGATAGACACTGTATTAATATGTATTGTGTATGGTAATAATAGTAAAAAAGGTAAAGGTAAAGGAGTCCCATAACCTATAAGGTCGTAGGGGAGCGAGGCGTCAGAGACCTCACTTCTCTAGGGGCCAGCATATTGAGGGCGGCGCCCATCTCCTCTCCCTCGCTGCTTTACCTTCCCTGACCCTAAAGAGGGCAGGTACCCATTTACAGCTGGGTGAACTGGGGGAACTGTACTGAAGCCAAGGCGCGCAAACGGTCACCCATCCAAGTGGTAACCACGCTCGACGCTGCTTAACTTGGCTGGGGGAAAGCGAGTGCTCCGACCACTGAGCTATCCCGTCCCCAATAATAGTACAAAAGATAATAATAAGCTCACTATTGAGTATTACTGCACTGACATGTAACTCTACCTTGTATATGTTGCTGGAGAAGAAACTCATTGATATCACATTAATTTATGGAAAGATTGCGTAACTCAAAAATCCCCCGGCACAACTAAACAAAGAAAATAAACTAAACTCCACTTTCAATTCACCAAAAATGATACTAAAGTGTGAATTGGTCAAAACAAAAACAAAAAACGGGGACAGACGTTTGCTTCATGAAATCACCGAGTCACGACGATCTCGGATTATCTTCTCTTTGTTAGGCTGGTCATTCGGTAAATCGTTAAATAAAATCGCTATTTCACCATGTAACCTTACAAAGAAAATACATTGTATAGAGATACGTTCAAACTATCTTATTTTGCAATCATCGTAAATTTGTGAAGTGATTTTGTGGAAATATCTGACGAAATTGGGCATGCTTTTTTCTTTCCGGTTCGAACATGTCGGAAGATCGACAACGATCGTAATAGTCCTTTACTAAATCTTCGTTTTCAACGATCGCACGAATTTACGCAAACCACGCGATTTTTGTATAAATAAATTGTTATATCGATGATCTATATTGAAACATTTATGAAATTTACCCCGTAAATCAAAAAAATTCGTGGATCCTTGACAAGATCGGTTCAAGATCGGTTCGCGATGTCTGTTCGTCCTTGCCCTTGTGTTAATGAACTTTCCGCAGTTTGAACACTTTGCTTTTATTGGTTTGCGGGTGGACGACAGTCAATGAATACATTAACCCATTCCCAAATTAGTACAAATAGGTTGTCTAGTTTGATTTTCACCTTGAGTATTGGCTATTTTAAGCTACAGGTTCTTTGGAGTTTGCCGTCGGAGATCGTGTACCGCCAAAAATCCAGTTTTTCGCCCGTTATGAAAAAACTTTCACCCATATTGGTATGATACCAAATATAGTGACAAAATAGTTGTCTGTCGCGAATACGCATCGGATTCAAAGTGGTCTGTCTCTTTGAAGATTTGTCCATGTGCCCGAAAATGGCGGCCGCGCAGCGATTTTTAGCGGAACGCACACCTCATTCACACGCTTTGCGTATTGACGATACACAAGCCACAGAAATAAAAATGCATTCAATGAAAAGAAGAAAGATTGAACTTTTTTCGGATATACAGTGTTTTTTAATCAGTAAAACAGAAGCGGAGTAATAAGGAAGTGAAAAGACAAAAAATTTGCCACTTTTCAGCAGTGATGACAGAATTCGCCTTGGGCTGCCGCTACCTACTAGTTGTGATCTTCACAGTGATAACAAAATGTACTTCTCTAGTACTCAGCGTCTTAATAAACTTTAACGTTTTACTAGGATGCAGATTTACATGTTGCATATTTACTAGGATGTAGATTTTACGTGCTGCATATTTGTTATAGTAAATCTGGGCGTATAAAACTGTCTTAGAAGTTAGAGTATCATTAGAAATATAGCCCAAAATATGCTTTGTCAGTGATTGTCATACTTCCAAATGTTAGATTTGTTTTATGAATGAAAAGAACAGCATTTTGGAGTGTTTTTTGTTTGATATTCTGAGTACAAAGATTTATTTATGCTACTTTTGGTTTCCATGTCACAACCGCAACATGGCTAAAAATAGAACTTTAATTCATCAAATACTAGGAAACCAATTAATATTTCATAATTTTTTCAAAAGAATGCAGATTATGACAGAGTACTCTAAAATATGACATAAAGGCATAAACTTCCAATGACATTTATTTTCAAGGTCTATGTCACAAAAACCTCACATGTTTCTGAGAATAACCCATATATATGGCAGATTACTTTGAGGTAAGCCAAATTTAGTTAGCATGCTATTTCACTACGAAAATATATTTTAACTGTAAAATATCAGTAAAAAAAAAAAGACTTTCTTCATCACCACTGTCACTCCGAGTACCCCCCATCTCATTCGCGTCAAACATAAGTCCAGGCAAAATTTCATTCATTTTTTAAAAAATGCACTATCTCCTGAATCACACACAATCATTTTCATCACTCAGGTATATATCTAAAGTTTTATTTGCCACTTTTTCAGCTGTGTAAAGTTATTAATACCTTCAACGAAAAGTGTCGGCCATTTTGCTTAATGTATCATTTCTTTATGGAAGTTTTTAGAGTATTTCAATGTATAATGCATGCATTCTTTAGTAAACTAATATGCATTTCAATTTTCATGTTGGGATTGAAGTAAAGTTTTTATGAAATGCTTTCTCTAAGAACAGCATTTTTCATCAGTTCATGGTCCACAGCTTCTGTAGTCTAAAAAAAAGTCACACAACGTTTTAAAGGGGTGTGATGTAAAGGTCATTGCTCTTACAGGGGAAGAAATACACCCACAGACAGGACATTTAATCTAGTCAAATGGGTGAAGTTGCTTTTGTGGCGATGCTGTCTTCCTGAGAAGAGCAGCCCAAACTTGTCCAGAGAAATCTGGTATGATTGAAGACCTGTACACAGCTGAAGCATACTGTAGCCTAATTGATACACCCCTCCCCTCCCCCCCTTTGCAAAAGAGGGTAAACAAATATTCCCAGTATTTCTTTTTTTTGCTTGATTGAAGGGGGAGATGACCAGATTAAAAGCCTTATTAGAAGGTTGGAGAATTTTATACAAGATTTTAGGTTAGAACATTTGCTTGCCTTCAACTGTTCAAGTTTAATAACAAGCTTTATCTGTGTACAAAAAGGACTGGAATCTTAGTGAATTTCTCATGGGTTCTTTGTTTGTTTTTGTTACAGATTTGTCCTGTTGCAGTATCCCTGTGTTTGCTTTTGTCACATATTTGCCCTGTTGCAGTATTACCCTCAGTTGCTTCAGTGGTGGTTTGTTTTTTTCTCTTTGAGAGTGATTCAAGCAGTATCATATTTATAAGGTTTGTATTTTTCTACAATTTTTAGTCCTTTGAAACTTTTGTGTTGTATTTGCAAAGAATCTGTTAACATTTGTGTTTATCATTTAGCAAGGGCACCAGAATCTGAATAGCTGTCAGTGTTATTTGAAATAAGGCAGCATAAAGCATAAAGTATTAAACAATTTTTTCAAAATGTATCATTATCTACAAGTTGGTGTTTTAGGTGTCATATGAATGGCTGTGTGATGTGTACCATAATGCCAATGAGTTCAAGAAAAATGCCTCAAAACGCTGAGTTGTTACAAGTGTCATAACTCATGTAAATAACTATGACACAGTGGCATTGAGTTAATCTATTTAGTATTTTCAAGAGAAAAAAAAGACTGACAAAAGCTTAACAAGTTTTCTTCTGTTATTAAAGTGGTGCTGAATAGTTGCTTTTGAGTCCGCTAATGGAATCAGCAACTTTTAGAAGGGTTCACCAACACTTTGACACTTTGACTTGTGTTGATTGGAAGCTATTCTGGAAACTGTATACAGGATACAGTTTTTGCTGTTGTTGTCAAGACAACATAAGACTTGTTTCCTGTAAATTTATGTTAGGAATAATCAGAATGAAGATTTGTGTTCCATGTTCCTATCCAAATCCCTCTTTCACCAGCCAGTGAAGAGAATGGTTTGACTTCTGGTTTGTATTTTTTAAAGTTTTTTTCATCCACACTCAGATTTTTGGACTTTATATTAAACAATCAGGTAAATATTGAAAGTGGTTTTTCAAAGTGCATTGATTTAGGATCCTATTGAAAAATGCAAAGCCGGAGTATGTATCTTCATTTTGGATTTCTTTCATATTTAATATGTGTTCTTATGTCTTTTTCAGTGGGCTGCTAGTATTGTCAGACTTCTAATAGTTCTGGCATCCAAACCAGGACGCTTCGGCGTCGTTCAGTCACTTCCCTGGTGACTGAATTATTTAAGCTATTGTGAGTATTTTGTAGGTCTTGTCTTGCTGTTCAGCTTTGGATGTTTTTCTTTGTGTTTGTTAGTTGTTGCTGGTTTTTTTCTGCAGGCGGATTGATGTCTAAATGTTTGCTTAGTTTAACTTGTAAATCATGTGGGGAAAATCAATAGATGTCTGCATATATTGCTCAACCTGATGGAAATCTGATCATGTTCATGCTTCTGCTCTCCCCTTGTTCCCTGTGCCTTGGCAGTTTTGTGATATGCTCGACCAGAGATTGGTGCTGAGCACGGTTACCTTTCAAACAGCCCAGCATGCCATTTTCAGATATGCTGTATGTTACGGCTGGCTGGAGGTTTGTCCTGGAAAATACTTAATATGGTCGCTGCACCTTGGGAATAGTGATTTATTTTTCATGTTCCAGAAAAACAAAAATTTGCAAGAAATAAAAGTGTAATATGTGCTCATCTGTTAAGTTTGCCCCCCCCCCCCCTTTCCACCTTGCAAATGGCTGTATTATCTCTAGGGTTCATACAGATCCTGGAATGGAGGGTTCTTCTCAAGGGATCACTATTCATCTTGAGTCAGTCCACTATTAGAAGTCCTGGAATTTTTAAAAGCTGGTCTCGTGACAGCCTGAGGTCGCCCAATACATTGTCACACAAATCAGGCCTGTGAAGGGAATTCATTTCAACAACTTTCAATAGTCACTGCACAAAAAAACTGATTAAATATATTTCTATTATCTTTTACTTGAAGGAATGTTTCCTGCATTTTGCATAAAATTAAGTACACATTGAGCCAGGCAATTTTTGCATTCATGCTGTTGTTTGCCAAAAGAAAAAATCACGATACCTCATCATTTTTTGCTATCGGTTTGGCGAACACGATCTCCTCTACTAAACTTGCAAACAACAGCTTCTAGGCCACTCTGCTCGATCAGTCTTAACAATATTCTACAAAACTCAAAAAGTCCTGTTTTCTTTTTTCAGTAGAACCTTAACGATAATACTGCCCTGTATTAAAGTTTTCCTTGTGTGTCAGAAAGTCTGGAGTCTTAGACTTGGGTGAGTTGTGTGCCTGATAACAATTATGCATTTACCATTTCTGTCATCCCTCAGGATGCCAGGGGCTTATTGGTATAAATAGCATCCGCACCTTCTGGAAATTCTGGATTAGGGATTCCCTCTTTCATGTCCTTCTCTTTGTTTCTGTCTTGATCCTTTTCTTCCTGTTACCTCCTCCTTGCCTATTTTCTGCCTTCTTGGTCCATTCTCCTGCCTTTTTCCCCAGAAAGACTTAAGATAAAAACAATTCTCCCTATGCCGAAGTAAAAAACAATTCTCCCCATGCCGAAGTGAAAAACAATTCTCCCCATGCCGAAGTAAAAAACGATTCTCCCTATGCCGAAGTAAAAAACAATTCTCCCCATGCCGAAGTGAAAAACTATTCTCCCCATGCCGAAGTGAAAAACAATTCTCCCCATGCCGAAGTAAAAAACAATTCTCCCCATGCCGAAGTGAAAAACAATTCTCTCTATGCCGAAGTAAAAAACAATTCTCCCTATGCCGAAGTGAAAAACAATTCTCCCCATGCCGAAGTGAAAAACAATTCTCCCCATGCCGAAGTAAAAAACAATTCTCTCTATGCCGAAGGGAAAAACAATTCTCCCCATGCCGAAGTGAAAAACAATTCTCCCCATGCCGAAGTAAAAAACAATTCTCCCCATGCCGAAGTGAAAAACAATTCTCCCCATGCCGAAGTAAAAAACAATTCTCTCTATGCCGAAGTGAAAAACAATTCTCCCCATGCCGAAGTTGGATGCGCTGGGCCTGACTTGTCAGGCACTAACGGCAGCACGACGCTTTTTCGCTCATGATGACAGACACAACAATTGAGTTGCTGTCTTGAGTGTTTTAGGAAGAAGAACCCCCCAGGATGATGTGTTCTGAAAATAAATAATGAAGTGAAAAAAAGACGCATTAATGTTTTGAACTTTAATTGCAAACAAAACTCAGTGACTGTAAAAAAGAAAAATTGTGTAGAGATGACCTAAACCAAACAAGTTTTCTTTTGTGCATGGATAAGATGGAACTTGGCAGAACCCATCTGTCTGGAGTCCTGGGTGCAGTTTCCTTTGTTTTATTTCCCACTTGTAGTGGTTGGTAATGGGATGTATGTACTGTAACAGTAGGATGCAGGCATTGCGACCTGACTGGTGGTGTGGGGTGTGTGAGTAGCACTGTGTGAAGTAAGACCAGAGACCCAGGTCTGATTCCATATCTTTGTAAAAATTTTTGTTTTCACACTCATTTACTGTTAAAATCCTTGTTGTTTTGTGTTTGTTGTTCTAGGCAGTTTTCTGTAGGTTTTTAAAAGAGATTTTGTTTTAATAACAAGGCTGGTTATTTTGTTGAAATTCTCTAAAAGGTACTTGGGCGCACTGGGTGTTTATTTAAAAATTAAAGATGAAAGTGACGGGTGTGTGAATTATCAGTGTGTTCTCTCTTCTCATAGTGCTGTGCATGGCATACTTGTAGCCCTTTTGAACATGGCTTTGTGTTGCCAGGTGGATCTTGGGCCGTGGAAGGCTGGAAAAGCTGATGCTGCAGGCAGTTCTGTTGTATTTTTTTTCCCCAGAAGTATAAGTAAACATCTTGGACACTTTTGTTAATTTATATTTATTTATTTCTTCTTATATTTCGAGGATAATGGAATATGCACTTATGTGCTTTTTTATATCCAGTCCCCGTGTATATGCGGTTTTGTAAATTCTGTCATCTGTTCCCACCGGCACACAATGGCCTACTCTTATGAAAAGCAGAACAGGATTTAACGTGTGCGCAAGATGTTCTGCGTGTGTTCGCACATTGGGCCTCGGTTTATAGTCTCATCCGAAGGACTTTTGGGGAGAGTGGAGTCTGTACTGATGTTAACTCCAGGGGAAAATATCCCCTTGAACGGGAATCGAACCGGGTCATCCGATTGCGAGCGCAATGTTCTGACCACTAGGCTATCCCGTCCCCCATATTTATATAACTGTGTGTGTGTGTGTGTGTGTGTGTGTGTGTGTGTGTGTCAGGTTCAGAGCTGAAAACACCAGATCAGGACAATGGATTACAGTTTTATTGACATCAGTGGCATACCAGATGCCGAGCGTCCTAAGTTTTTGCAAACTATGCATAAACTGAAGCTTAGTTATTTTGACTCTTCCGTGCCATTACCAGACTTAAACAATGGACTGCCTTATGGCCCATCGCAGCCACTCCAGAAGGGGCCTGTGAATGGTCCCCAGTATCCACCTAAAACTCAGCCTCGGACAGAGGCACCTGTTCACCACAATGGGTCAGAAAAGAGTACTCAAGGGCCACAAAATCGGCCACAGCCTGTGGGAGTTCAACAGCCAAAGACACAGCCAAAGGCACCCAGTCCCAAGAATGGACCTGTGAATGGTCCTCAGAGAAGTCGCAACCAAGGACTTGTGAGGAACGAAGCCGGACTAAATCCAGACGCCCCAGCCTTTCAACCCAAAGGAATTCAAAATCTTCAGCCAAACACACAGCCAGCACAGGCTTCATCAAATGCCTGGTAAGTTTGGATAAAAGTAGTGTTCCTTCATTGAGGATAAAAGTAGTGTTCCTTAATTGAGGATAAAAGTAGTGTCCTGAATTGAGGAAGCTGAATGCACTGGCCTTTTTGCATGTTTGGTGCTGGAAAACTTGTCCACTTTTGATCACACACGTGTGCACACGTGGTGCACAGTCACATAATCATGCACACACCAGATCATGATTTAAAAGCAAAACATAATGAATTGAATTGAAAGGTGGAAGTGCAGCAGCCTTTAGCACCCACTATATAACAATATTCATTTCTTTGTGTGAACAAGACAATTTTGAAAATATCAAGGGTTGAAAATAAGATCCATCTATTCTAACCATTTTGCCAAAGAACTGAAATGGTCACTAAAGAAAAGTGACTTGCACATGGTTTTGATGCAGCTTAATTTAACACTTTTTGGCAACTTTTGAGTAACCTGTAGAGCAGATATAATTTTCTATTGCATAACATAATGCCCTTGGATGTAATAAGTCACTTGAGTCACAGGAGCGTTACACTGAAACTTTTAATCAAGGCATGTTAAAGTGGCCTTGGGAAGTCATTGCTCTATTTCAGGTTGTGTATTCTATGTATGCTGGATATGTAACTAGTTGGATGTTCATGTCATCCACGCCACTAGTCGTTTACTCTGCTACAAATTTAGAAGGACGTTTCATGTGCGCGAAGGATATTATGCATGCATTCACACACAAGACCTTGGATTAAAGTTCTATCTAAAAGGCATGCAGGGAATGGGGTTGAAACCAGTGTTTGTACCAGAGGGAAGATCCCCCTCGACGGGACCCCAGTATGTGATGATCCTGCTCACTCAGATAGCCACCACATCACAAGTCTGATGCCTTTATACATCAAGGCTGTTGTGATCCCTCGTATATCGTGAACATTGGTGGTTTAACACTATCCCTATGTTAAGGAGGAGAACCCCTCTTTCCCAGTACACGTGCACTGTGCACATTTGTACCTTAACCCAGTAGTGGGTGATACAGAGGGAAGGGTTAGTAGAAGGCTGGTTACACTGTAGTGGGTTACCCATAGGGAAAAGGTTTTAAAATTTAAAAAAAAAGCAAGAAAACAAAGCCACTATCACCACCTGTTAACTCAATGGAGACACAGTGAAATGGATCCCTCCATTTTGTGGTGACATGCGATTTTGGCTATATTTGAAAAATTCAGCAGACTTACCCAACATAATAAAGACATACAAATTATACATCATTAAAAAGTTTGTCTTCTTTTGAGATTGTTGCACACTTTTTCAATAGATGACAACTTACACATTTTCAAAATATGTCACTGAATGCTGGAAAATGAAAAGGTTTGAAAATAAGGCTGCTTATCTTACATGGCTTGAAAAGTTCATCAACTAGTCTCCTTGAAACGGTGTGATGATTTTTTTTCTCTCGCAAAGTAGAGTTCCCTGTAGTTGGCTGAATCTGTCTTATGTCAATTTTTCACAATCCTTTTTAAAAAATTTTTTAATGACACTGGAGAGACCAAAATAACAAAAAATATGATTGTTGACGTGTCAAAGAAAAATAGACAAGACACAATTTAGGCACGCTTATGGTCAAGGGAAGCAACTGCGTTTAGAAAAGTGATTGCCTTACAGGCCAGCAAACTTTCACTTCAGTTGAATGTCGCTTGGTGTATTTTAAAAAAAATGTAATTCCACCGAATCTTAAGCTTTGTCACGTCACAGTGAAGGGGATGGGTGCCAAATCTTAAAATTCGGCACAACCACATTGAGTTAATAAGAAACAGAGCCCTCAAACATTTAACTATAGCTGATGTTGCATGTAAACGTGAAGTACAACTTAATGATGTAGCTTCCGTACAGTATTATATATTGGGTTTGTTTTGGGGTTTTTTGTAGCACAGCATATAGGACTGCTGACACCCCATGAGCGCATCTTATTCATTCACTTTGAGTGCATTGAGAACACAAGCCATTTGTAGGAGTCCTGAGTTAGTGATAATTGCTAGTCTCTTGAGTTTATATAATCATTCCTGTTATATTTATTTTGACTTCTTTTTCTTCTATTACAGGGGTAATCAAAACAGCGGTGGTATATCGTATGCTGATCGTGTTAAGAACAACAACAACGCAGCAAGTAAAAATAATACCCGAAGGGCTTCCACAGAGGACAGATGTGCCCCCCCACAGGCTGCAGCACAGGAGCAGGCTGTCAATGGTCAACAAGGACAGAAACGACCCAGTGGTGACAATGGTGTCACAGCGCCACATGTTCCCCAGTTTACTGAAGAGCAGTACAGAGCCTTGAGAGCTACACTCAGTGGTAAGGGACCTCAACTTTGCAAGTTGTGCATGTGGTTTTGATCTCTCTCTCTCTCTCTCTCTCTCTCTCTCTCTCCCTCTCTCCCTCTCTCTCTCCTGTCCAAATACTACTTCACTTTTGCTGGGGTAAACAGGTCTGATGCGTGCACGCACACACACACCCACCAACACCCACTTCTCGCATTCATCACATCCCACTGTTGCCCAACTGTGGAAATCTTGTGTCCTTAAGAGTACCATCTCCATTATTTTTTTTCCATCCATTTTTCTGTTTTGGGAATGTTTTAACAATGCGAGTAGGCACATAATGTTAAGATCGTCTTGATAATGTAACGCACACACACATATCTCAACTTTTTTCTAAAGACCTTGAGAACCAAGGCATGATGTAGTGTCCTATGGTGATTGCATGTACTAGGTCCTTTACTTTTTTGGAGGGGGGGATTCATTACTTGGAAACTGTGGCAGATTGATATGTTGTTGTAAAGATGTCGCAGAAATGGTTGTAAATGTAATTTTTTTTTTCAGCTTTGAATTGTTTGTACTTTGTTTATATGCTGAATTTAATTGTTAAAGAAGGTTATTTTAAGGAATAAAAAAAAAGGGTAATGTCCCCAAAAGTGTTTCTCTGTGTGAAATTCGGGCTGCTCTCCCCGGGGAGAGCGCGTCGCCACCTTTTCTTTTTTTTTTGTCTGCAACTGTATTTGTTTCCCCATAAGAGTGGCTTTTTTCTAAGAATTTTGCCAGGGACAACTCTCTTGTTGCCATGGGTTCTTTGACGTGCGCGGATTAATTTTGTGTAACACACAGGATCTCAGTTTATCGTCTCAATCGAAAGACTAGCGCCCAGACCAACAGGTAGCCCGCTATTGGGCAACCAACCATCTACTTGCCCTTCCCTATGTATCTTCCACTACTGGGTTACCGTAGCGTACTAGTGTGCACAGTGCATGTGTGCTGGGAAAGACAGGTTCTCTCCCTTAATTAACGCAGGATAGTGTTAAAACCATCTTCCAAAAGTTTGTGCAGGTCCAGTAAACGGACAGCTGCTATTGGTACCTAGCTACTTGCTGACTGCCAATCACTTGGCCTGTCGGTTTTAATACCTTCTCACCGCCCTTCTCAGTTGAGGATACGTTGTTTTTATGGAGGGTTTTTTGTTGTTGTTGTTGCAGTAATGTAAACTCTTTTTATCCAATGCCTTGTTATTAAAAAGTTATGATATAAAAAATGTTGTTTCATTTTCCATTCCTTTTTCTGTGTGTGCAGAGTTTTTGAACAAAAGAGCTCTCAGTTTAAACAACAATGTCCCTCCTCCAGAACCCAAAGGACTGAAAAACGATGGCCAGGATTGCTTCGTTTTATGCGTATCCTTTCTTTCGTTATGATTTTTTAAACCCATTTGCCGTCCAAGTTTGTGACTGAAGAGCTCTTTATTGTTTATCAGAGTTAAAGATGCATGCAACGACCAGGTAACAAGTTTTTATATGCCCGAAAATTCCGTTCTGTCATCCGAAAGTATGTATGGCTTAGGAATAGAACACGGAAATTTGAAACTGTGACAGAGTTAAAAATATTTTGTGTGTGTCAGGATTCTTAGAATATATTTAAAAACCCAAAAATTAAGTAGTTAGAGCAATGAGCTCATGATCTGATGCCTCTCGTTCGAGCAACTACCTAGGCGCCTGTTCTAGGGGATTATTTCCCCTGGAGTTGCCATCAGTTCCGACTCCACTCCCTTAAAGGTCCCTTGGATTAGACTATAAATGATCCCATGTGTGAACGCATGTGGAATATCTTGCACACATGTTAAAAACCAACCCATTCCTCCTTTTGGAAGAGTAGGTAATTTCTTGCCGGTCGTAACATATGGCAAAAATTGTGAAAAAACCCCAGATGCACACTGGTGTCGTGTTTAGACAACTCTGAAGTCTGTATGCAGCTACCGTAATGGTGGGTAAACAGTCAGAAATGCAAAATATTATGATTGGTGAAATCCAGAGCTGAAGTCAAGAAACAAAAGAATAGAAAAATATAATCAGTGAAATTTAGAATTGTATTCATATAGGTACACACTCGTGTGTCTTAAGGGTTGTTTTTTTCGGGGTGTCTATTAAAAAATTATTTTTTTTAATCCACCATTATTTTACTTCTAGTTTTAACCACCTTTGTGTCAGATTTTCTAACACCTGTTCATCCCATGTTGTAAAAAGTCCTGCAGATGTGTGTGCAAACCCAGACAGAACACCTTGTGCACACATTAAAACCTGTTCTGCTTTTCGGAAGAATAGGCCATTGTGTGTCAGTGCGAACAGATGACAAAATTTACAAAAACTGCACATACATGGGGACTGGATGTAAAAAAGTACACGAGGGCTTATTCCAATATCCTTAAAATAAAAGAATTTTTTTGAAATGACATGTATAGGCAGGATTGTACCTATGTTTACTTAAAAAAAAATTTCATGGCTCTGTTTAGTGTGAGTTGATGTTGATTTTCCTTTACCGAAGAACAGATATTGCAGATGTTGCTACAAACAAAAAGATTTGCCACTTTGGTCAGGGAGTTCAACGTAGCCCTTGGCAATCACAGCTTAGATCTGCTTGAAAAGGAAGCTCCGTTTTGGGCAAACTTGTGAGTATCCTTTCCAGTTTGTTTCTTCTTCTCCTTCATAGGGTACCCCTGACTTGAATTATGAATCATGGCTTTAATTTGTCTTTCTCTTGTTAAAGCAGAAAGTGATTTCATAATGTTCTGTTGATGTTAATCAAAACCCTCCTGTGGACTGAAACGATGCACTGTGTTTGAAGTGAATGGTTTGAAAAATAAAACATTTGTTACTGATTGAAAGCATCTTGTTTTGTAGATTTGAATATCAGCAATGACAACCAGGTCTGCAGTGGTCTTAGCAATAGTATCAAAGATAAATAGTGCATCAGAGAGAGATTTCTTTGCTGCTTAGTGAAGTCAGTATTTATGGATAGCGGGGCTGGGTAGCCTAGTGGTTAGTGTTGAGCTGGTGATATGACAGCCCAGGTTTGAGCCACCATCGAGGCACCCATTCAAGGGGATTTTCCCCCAAGGAGTTAACACCAGTACTGACTCTACTCACCATAAAGTTCTTTGGATGAGACTATAAAACTGAGGTCCCATTTGTGAACACAGGCAGAACATCTTGTGCACACATTAAAATCCATGCCACCTATAGGAAGAGTAGGCCATTATGTGCTGGTAGGAATAGATGCCAATTAAATGCGTGCACACTGATGTGGTTAGACATCATCCCCAAAGTTGGAATGCGGCTACCTCAGTGCTGGGCAAAAATGGTTGCACATGCAAATTCCCACCATTGGTTAACCTTAGAGCTAGGAACACACACTCACACACACACACACACACACACACACACACACACACACACAACACACACACACAAAGTCACGGCTGAGTAGATTTTGAAACAGAATCACCAGATTGCATATTATAAACTAGTGAAGTGGAATTCAAACATCTTGCAATTTGATGCCAATACTTCAGTCACATTATGCGAAATATTTTCATAACACACAAATGTATTTATGTGGTATTACCATTTTTAAAAGGGGGGGGGGGCTGTCAGTTAAAGACCCAACGTCATTCTGACAGCTAAGCCAATTCCTGCTTTGGTAAATGTGGTTAAAAAAAAATGTATTACCCACTCTGGGACTTATGCCATATGATGGTGACATACTTTTTTTATTTGAATTTGAATTGCTCTTTTATTTTGTTTCCTTCTTACAGGGTGAAACTGTGGCGGGATTACGTTGCTTGTAAAGGTAAGGATGTTTTGTTTTTTCTTTTTTGTCCCTGTAGTTCAGATGTCATCTTTATCATGTGTGTACAACAAGCACGCACATGCTTTCTCTCGGTATATTTCTCATGAACTAGAGAAGTTTCATAGTCATACACTTGTTAGATGATGATGTTGCATAGTTGCCAGCTTTTATAGATTTTCTGTAATTTGCAATTTGAAAACTGATACAGAAATGCATCTTTGCTCAAGGATGGAATAAAGTTGTTTTTTTGTTGTTTTTTTAAAGAATAAAGTTGTCATAATCTACCCTTTTTCATTACACTTGAAAAAATCTGCTCATGCACGTGACATATTGCATTACTTCTTTTAAATAAAAAAAAGTGTCAAACATTTTGCATGAAATAGGCCATGTCAAGCAAGATGTAATTAAAGCATCAAAATGTGGGTCAAAGTGTAACAGCTTTTTTGGGGGGTGGGGGGGTGGGGGTCTTTGCTCCTTGACGCCCACCAAGAGCATTACTCCTGGACCCTACTGGTAGGGGCTGAGACAGCTTCCACACCTTCACCACCTTTTCCTGTTTTGTAACATTAAAAAACACACTTTTCATCTCTTGTTTCAGGCGTTTTGAAGGACAACTATATCATAAATCTTCTGCCGTATTTCAACAATGAGGAGATCCAAGTGAGTAGGGGGGAACTATGACCCTCTTTATTTAATTTCAGTGGGCCCCTCTGTCTCCCCCCCCCCCCACCAACTTTTAAAAAAAAATCTTAGAATCAACACTACATCGCTCTTTATTTCTGTCTCTCTTTTTACTGCACTCTTTGTTTCTGTCTCTTTTCTTACTTTGCTGCAGCTCTCTCCTTCTCTGTCTCTCTTTCTGTGTCTGGCTCTCTCTCTCTCTCTCTCTCTCTCTCTTTCTCTTTCTCTCATATGCTTATTTTCTGCCTTCCGAGTCAGTTTTCCTACTTAGATTAACCCTCTTGTCCCCGATCCGGCCGCAGCCGACAGTAACAGAGGCTGCTGCTAGATTCCAATCTGACCGCAGCCGACAGTTGGTGCTGCCATGTGGGCAGTACTTTTCCATCACACACAGATCTCGTGGTTTTCACACAGGGTGTCTGAAAATTGGTGGGGCGATGCAGGGAGGGTGTCAGACGGTGCAAGTGATAAATTTAGACCACTAACATGCGTGTAGTGGGGAGGGAAGGAAGAAATAACAGCCAGCGACCGGAACGCTTTTCAATGGTGCAGTGTGGCGAAAAAAATGGCGTTTTCTTTAGTAGCAGACGATTCATCTGATTAGCGCGACGATAAATTGAATGTTATTGTCTTGGAAGTAGACATATTTGAACGAGAATTGTTAAGTGAGTCCGATATTATCATAAGCTTCGGCACGTCACAGTAAAGGAAAAGAGTGCCGAATCTTAACCCTAGTGGCGCGGTTCCCGGAATATTCCGGTAAAGGCGAGTCTAGGCTGTGTGGCGGATCCCGGAATATTCCGGGATGACGTGGGTGGTCATAGTTGAAAGCTTACTTTCGCTTTCAAAGGTCAGCCAATGAATGTTAAGGCCATTGTAGGCCCGCAGAAAGGGGTGAAGGTCGTTTGACACACACAAGCAACGAAGAATCTGATTGGTTAAGAGTGTATTTTAATTTTTTTTCGGACCAGCCGAGATCGTCTTCAACAAAAATGGCGGCCAGCGTTTGCACTAGAATTTCTTCAAGCGTTTTTCGAGCTTTTTTACAAAATTGACAGCGAGGAGGAGTTTTAGAGGCTGGATTTGGTTGAAATAAACAATGAGAGAGATGATGAGGTAAGGATTGTGGAATTTTTTGAAAAACTTGGTAAAAATCGATCGCGATCGGACTGAATCGAGTGGTGCTAGTTTTGCTGGATGGACTTTTTCGCTACTCGGCGATTTCGACGTCACAGATTGTTTTACTTTATTTTGACGCAACGAGGCTTCGAAATAACTGTTGTTGAGTCAAATCGCTATGCTGCTGAGTACTTTGCATCACATAAAATCAAGCGATCTTTGTATTTTTGTCATAGAAAGCCACCACTTCGCACATTCCGCCATGACGGTCGCGATGGCGTCGATCCTGTCGCTGAACTTTTCCGAGTATTTGGTGACCGATAAAGCGATACAAACTCCTTATTTTTTGAAAACTAATGTCAAGAAATAGTGTTTACCTAATCATGACATTTATGCACCGCAAGAACTTTGCTTATCGTGTTAAAATCGATCCGGGGCCCTGACAGTGGAACAGTGATCGGTAGTGCGAACATGATTTTTTTTTTTGATTTTTTTTTACATAATCATAAACACTACACACTATTATAAAATTATACTCATTTAAAAGCATATTATCTCTTCTTTCCAGTGATCTATAGCTTAACACATTTAATTCAGTTTTATATATCAATATCAAGGGTTGTTTGAGCCCACCCTGCTCCAAAACAATGCTAGCCAATGTTAATTCAGCCAATAGAAGTGAGGCTTGTTGCTGTTTATTTAGCGCTACTAGGGTTAAGCTTCGGCACAACCTCAATGAGTTAAACAAAACTTCTGCCTCCTCAAGACATACCATAAAACAACAGGTGCAATGGTGACATTGTGTGACACATCCTTGAAGTACTATTGCACATAACCATTGGTAAACACATCAGCTGGGTATCACTTCCTTATTCGACACTAACATGCTTGAACTATCGTCAAATCCATGCAGGATTTGCTGTTTTGTCATATATACCATATTTTTACTGTGATTGTGACAAATAAGGTGACAATGACAAGACATCTAGTGACCAGACACATAAACTTGCGCCTAAATGCAAGTACAAAGACATACCTAGTTTGTGACAAAATTTCAGCTTGATAACTTGTCATGCACACACACAATTGTCTTAGGTGTAAAGTAAGCCAGATGGAGGTAGAAAACCTTCAAAGAATTCAAAATCTACAGGCAGTTTAGCTCTGTAGAATCCAACAACAAGAGGGTTAAAAAAAATTATTTATTATTTTATTTATTGCCTGTTTTGTTTAGGTGACTAGGTAGTGATAAGGTGAACACTGGGATAGGGCACAGGATGTCCATTCTGCAGTGTTATTTGCCCATGTGCCAATATATATATATATATATATAGAGAGAGAGAGAGAGAGAGAGAGAGAGAGAGAGAGAGAGAGAGAGAGAGAGAGAGAGACGCACACACACACACACACACACACATTTGATTTCTTTGAAGGGTTATCATTTATGCTTTTTTGTAACTTGGGGGAAGTTAGTGGAATGGCTGGGTTTGGATTTTTTCTTTTAATAGTACATTTGTATTTTATTGCCCTTAGATAAAGAAATAAAATAATTGAGGTACTTTTTCATTTGGGGTGGGGGGGTGTTACCCCCCCCCCCCCCCCCCCTAAGGTTGATAGCTTTGGATATTTGAAGGTTAAGAAAGCGATTCATTTTGAGCTTGAAATGAATGTTATTGTAAGTTACTGAAACTAAGGTGAGAGCCCTGATGTGGCCTTCATGGTCTGTGGGGTTATAAACAACATGAAATGAAGTTGAATGTGAGGGGGAGCCTGTTGGCTAATTCTCTCTTTCTTTTCCCTGACCTTTTTCAGAAGGGAAAACAATGTGATGCAACAGAATTCATGACCAGTTTTATCCAGCGTCTTCAGGAGGAATTGCGATGTCTGCGTGAAAATAATGGTGAGTTGCGGTAGCATAGATGGAGAGTTGTATCAAAAACAGTTTTATCATGTTGAGAAAGTCGGCAAGTTTATTGCTAAGGTAGATATAAAGACAAAATTTGATATCATAAAAAAGTCTTTAACATGAAGAGATAGAGTTTATAACTATGACAGATATAGTTGTTGCTGCTCTAAGGAGACTGAGCATCCTTTGTATCTTGTAACCACCGTCCTTGTTGGTTGTCGACAAATGGTGGAAATTCTCTGATGAGGAACGTAGCATTTTATGTCCTACTCTCTTAGTATTGTGTAGACTGCAGATCGAAATCTTATGTGTGGGTAACAGTTTCACGTGTTTTGTTTCCGTATTAGATGATGATGAAGTCTCTTCTTGACAGACATGTTTAGTAAAAAAAAAGGTGAAAGGGTGGCGCAGCGCTAAGTGGCGACGCGTTCTCCCGCTCTCCCCGGGGAGAGCAGCCCGAATTTCACGGAGAGAAATCTGCCGTGACTTAAAGTGGTATGAAATAAAATCTGAGCGCTTTGATTTGTTGCTTTACAAGATTCAGCGCTATATAAATTCCATACATTATTATTATTATTATTATGTAGGTGACCCGTTTTCCCCACAGTCTACAAGAATGGAGGCTTCATGCAACCTGTCATCTTCTTCCACACTTATTTCCATCACAGAACAAGAATTTCCGGAAGAGCCAGCATAACTTAAGGCCATGTTTACATTCCAGAGACAACTTTGAAAATCTTTACCTCTACCTGCATCGCATGAAAACTTTACATAAGCTACAACCTCCCACCCCCATCCAAATTCTAGGCTGTACCTGCTATACATTATCATTTCCTTTCCATAATCGGGAACAATCATCATTAAAGAATTTTTAAAAGCAGATTTTTGTTTCAAAATGAATTTTTAAGTGAAATGAAAAAACATATGGAACACTTTCACAACTGTCAGTCACAAAATTTTAAAATGAAACAACTTCATATTTTTGGAATATCTGCATTTTCTTGCCAAGATCAGACCTCGTCTATACAGGAATAAAGACCACCAAGAGGGATGGATGGAATCAAGGTTGATATCCCATTACACAAATTGGCGAGTGAAGACATTTTGAATCACAATTCTTACAACAAGATGTTATCACTAAAAAACAGAGAGCTAGAGACAGACCGAGAGAGAGAGAAAATCATGGAAGCTGGAAGGGGACAGAGGTGAAAAGAGAACCCAGGTAAAAAAAAACGAAAAATAAAAGACAACTGAGAGGAAACGGGAGGTGGTAGAGACACATCAGGCTGTACATTAACCCTCTTGCACTCCGATTCTCTGAACACAAATTGCCCCTAGATTTCGCATTCTTTCATTACTTTGGGCCTAAAATTGGGTAGGTGTAAACCGTAATTCATTTTGATGGCGTTTGAATGTTTACAAGAACAAAACTCAGCCGGTAGCTTTGTAAGACAACGTACTATATCTTGTACCATAATTTTTGTGTCTGGGAGGGAACGGAAAACTACGGTGTGTAAATCCCGGCAAATCCCAGGTCGGGGTTAAGGGGAGAGGGGGAATAATTTAATCCCGGCTAATCCTGGGTCGGGACTAAGAGAGTTAACAACAATGAGATTTATGTCATCAAAAGGAAGAGGGCAAAATATTACAGTGGAGGGGATCAAAGGGAACAGACAATGGAAAAGAGAGAGAGAGAGAGAGAGGAGAGAGAGAAACTTGTAAAAGAAGATGTTCAGAAAACACCAAAGAATTTTCAAAGGGGTGCATAAAAAGTTCACCATTGAATGAACAAAGAAACCAACACAAAAGTGGGCATGAAAAATTAGAAGCATTTGAAAAAAGACTATCCCGTGTAATAATAATAATAATAATAATAATGTATGGAATTTATATAGCGCTGAATCTTGTAAAGCAACAAATCAAAGCGCTCAGATTTTATTTCATACCACTTTAAGTCATGGCAGATTTCTCTCCGTGAAATTCGGGCTGCTCTCCCCGGGGAGAGCGGGAGAACGCGTCGCCACTTAGCGCTGCGCCACCCTTTCACCCTTTTTTTTTTTTTTTTTTTTTTTTCTGCAGCTGTATTTGTTTCCCTATCAGAGTGGCTTTTTTCTAAGAATTTTGCCAGGGACAACTCTCTTGTTGCCGTGGTTTTTTTTACGTGCGCTAAATAATTACGTGTAACACACGGGACCTCGGTTTATCGTCTCATCCGAAAGACTAGCGCCCAGACCACCACTCATGGTCTAATGGATGGGGGAAAAATTTCCGGTCCAAACGGGGTACGAACCGCTGCACACTTCAGACCCGGACTTTTCGCTTTCTAGACAGGCGCGTTACCTCTAGACCACCGATCCACCAAACCTACATGCTCAGCTTTGGGGAATTTCTCTCCGTATGTCCATGAGTTGGTGCCAACTTGGGTCTGTGGCTGATGAGGAAGAGATAAGAGGCGTGGGAGTGGTAGCACTGGCAAGTCGCAGATAAAGGCAGTATCCCCAAAGTCGGAATACAGCAAAAACGGATGCAAAAACCTCTACTTTGGTGAACCATTCACAGCTCCAACAAAGGAATGAAAAAGAAAAAGGGAAAAAGTGAGTTTGTCGCCCCCCCCCCCCCTTCCCTTCTTTAAAAACAAAAAGCCCAATCCCAAACCAGTTTTAACCTCCCACCCTCCTCCTCTCCCTTTCTCTTTTTGAATTTTTGTGTGTGTGGAAAATTGAAGTTTTAACCTAAGTGGCTTTGTGTGTGTGTGTGTGTGCAGATAAACCTTTTGAAAACTTGTTTTTCTGCCCTGAAGTAAGTATGTTCTTTTATTTTTCCTGTTATCTATTTTTCAAATATATTGGCAGTTTTCTTCACGGTGGTTTTTTAAATATTATTATTGGTTTTTATTTTTTTCACTGTCGTGATGAGGTTGGACAGTTTCCACAGAAAATCTGTTGACACCAATTTGGAGAAGTGTGTTCAGGTTTCACTGACGTCTTCTCTGACAAATCAGGTCCAGCACATCTGACTTGGTGTGGGATAAGAATTATCTTTCATGCCTTTCTGGAAAAAAAAGGCAGGAGAATGGACCAAGAAGGCAGAAACCAGACGAGAAGGAGGAGACGGGAAGAAAAGGAACAAGGCAGAAACAGAGAGAGGGATAGAAAAGAGGGTACTCCCAGCACAGAACTTCCAGAGGGTGGGAATGCTATTTATACTGATAGACCCCCTGGCATCCCGACTGGGAAGTTCAATATATGAGACAAAGAGTTAACGGGGAAGAGAAGTTAAAACACTTAGGAGTTTCTAGGACGCTGCGGTGAATGAATACACCTGGCAGTGTTTCTAGGACACAGCGGTGAATACACCTGGCAGTGTTTCTAGGATGCTGCGGTGAATACACCTGGCAGTGTTTCTAGGATGCCGCGGTGAATACACCTGGCAGCGTTTCTAGGACGCTGTGGTGAATACACCTGGCAGCGTTTCTAGGACACTGCGGTGAATACACCTGGCAGTGTTTCTAGGACACTGCAGTGAATACACCTGGCAGCGTTACACTGCTGTGAATACACCTGGCAGCGTTACACTGCGGTGAATACACCTGGCAGCGTTTCTAGGACACTGTGGTGAAAACACCTGGCAGCGTTACACTGCGGTGAATACACCTGGCAGTGTTTCTAGGATGCAGCGGTGAATACACCTGGCAGTGTTTCTAGGATGCAGCGGTGAATACACCTGGCAGTGTTTCTAGGATGCAGCGGTGAATACACCAGCAGTGTTTCTAGGATGCAGCGGTGAATACACCTGGCAGCGTTACACTGCGGTGAATACACCTGGCAGTGTTTCTAGGATGCCGCGGTGAATACACCTGGCAGTGTTTCTAGGATGCCGCGGTGAATACACCTGGCAGTGTTTCTAGGATGCCGCGGTGAATACACCTGGCAGCGTTTCTAGGATGCCGCGGTGAATACACCTGGCAGCGTTTCTAGGGCACTGCGGTGAATACACCTGGCAGCGTTACACTGCGGTGAATACACCTGGCAGCGTTACACTGCGGTGAATACACCTGGCAGCGTTTCTAGGATGCAGCGGTGAATACACCTGGCAGTGTTTCTAGGATGCCGCGGTGAATACACCTGGCAGCGTTTCTAGGATGCCGCGGTGAATACACCTGGCAGCGTTTCTAGGGCACTGCGGTGAATACACCTGGCAGCGTTACACTGCGGTGAATACACCTGGCAGCGTTACACTGCGGTGAATACACCTGGCAGTGTTTCTAGGATGCAGCGGTGAATACACCTGGCAGCATTTCTAGGATGCAGCGGTGAATACACCTGGCAGCGTTTCTAGGACACTGTAGTGAATACACCTGGCAGCGTTTCTAGGACACTGTAGTGAATACACCTGGCAGCGTTTCTAGGACACTGTAGTGAATACACCTGGCAGCGTTTCTAGGACACTGTAGTGAATACACCTGGCAGCGTTTCTATGACACTGTAGTGAATACACCTGGCAGCGTTTCTAGGACATATTACCCGGATTCGATTCCTGTTCAAGGGGATATTTTCCCCTGGAGTCAACATCAGTGCTGACCGCACTCGCCCAAAAAGTCCTCCAGATGAGACTATAAACCGAGGTTCCGTGTCCAAACGCATGCAGATCATCTTGCGCACATGTTAAAGCCTTCTCTGCTTTTTTTAAGAGTAGGCCATTGTGTGCCGATGGGAACAGATGACAAATATTTACAAAACTGCATACACACTGGAAATGGCTGTAAAAAGTACATAAGTGCTTATTCCATTATTCTGAATATAAAAGAATAAAATGAAATAAAAAGTAAATTGCATGATAATCAATGACGATGAGAATGATATAACAGTGCTGTTACGAAAGTGAATCTGCTTTGAGAGGGCTGTGTTCTACGCCTAGTATCATGTTATATCCCGGCATTGACCGGGCCTGAAAGATACAGACACCTGCAAAGCTTGTCACATTACTGAAGCAACCCTCTCAAAATCGCTTCCGTTAAGTGGATAAAGCTCGACTGTGTGGTCTGAGTCTTCTCAGTGAGCTCATAGCAAACTCGCTCTG
>CM054143.1:33075865-33093365 GCA_028751875.1 Rapana venosa
GAAGAGGGGAGGAGGAGAGAAGAGAGAGATCTGTGGGGTTGGTTTTTTTTTCGGTTTTTCCTGCGCTTGACGGCAACACTGACGAGGGATACCCTTTTTTTTGCAAAAAGGGGTTTTTTTAGTATGTAGAGCTTTGGAAGGGGTTCTTTTTTTTTTTTTATTTTTTTTTTTCTCTCTCTCTCTCTCTCTTCTCTCTCCTCTCTCTCTCTCTCTCTCTCTCTCCTCCTTCCCCCTTTTTCTCCTTCTCTTCTCTTCCCCCTCATCCCTCCCCTCGCGTCCCCTCTCTCTCTGTTCTCTCTCTCTCTCTCTCTTCTCCTCTCTCTCTCCTCTCTTCTCTTTCTCCTCTTGTATATTGTGTTTTGTGTGTGAAAAATAAATTGTGGTTGTTAGTAAAGGTAATTTTCGTTTCACCTTATTGGGTTTACGGGACAGAACTGGTTTTTTGGGAAAGGAGGAATGGGGGGTAAGGGGGGGGGGGGGTATGTGGGGGGGTTTGGGGTTGGGGGGGGGGGGGTATGGCGTGAATTTTTTTTTTTTTTTTTGATTTGTAAACATTCCTGGCACTTTGGCAACCGGGGACGCGTGTGTTTGGCGGGGGGGGCCCCGCTGTGCGGCTTCTAATTTATAAAGCGGCAGGCCGGGTAGGGATGTGTGTGTGTGGTGTGTGTGTTGTGTGTTGTGTGTGTGTGTGTGTGTTGTGTAGGGGGATGTAAAGGATTTCCAAATTTTTAATTTGTGGCAATTGTAAAATAGAGTATGTGCAGTAGTTTTGGGTGTGGTGTTGTTGTGTGTGTTGTGTGTGTGTGTGGTGTGTGTGTGTGTGTGTGTGTGTGTGTTTTTTTTGCCTGAGGGGGATGTAAAAGTGATTTCCAATTTATATTTGGCGAGTAAAGTTATATGTGCATTTTTTGTGTTTTTGTGTTGTGTGTGTGTGTGGATGTTTTGGGGGTGTGGTGTGTGTGGGGTTTGGGGGTTTTTTTGGGTGGGGGGGGGGGTGAGTGGGGTGTAGTGGGGAGGGGGGGGATGGTTTTTTTTTGTGGGGGGGGGGGGGTGAGTGGGTGATGTGGGGAGGGGTGGGGGTGTGTGTTTTGTGTTGGGGGGGGGGGGGGAGTGGGTGTATGGGTGAGGGGTGGGGATGTGTGTTGTGTGGGGGGGGGGGGGTGAGTGGGGGGTTTTTATGTGGTGAGGGGGGTGGGTTGGTGTGGTTGTGGGGGGGGGGGGGATGGGTGTATGTGGTGAGGGGGGGGGATTGTGGGTGTGGGGGGGGGGGATGGGGTGTAAGGGTGAGGGGTTGGGGATGTTTTGTGGGGGGGGGGGGGGGTGAGGGGTGGGGATGGGTGAGGGGGTGGGGGGTGGTGAGTTGGGGGGGGGGTGAGGGGGGTGTATGTGGTGGGGGGTGGGGATGTGTGTGTGGTGGTGTTTTTTTTTTGGTGGGGGGTGGGGTTTTAAGGGGGTGATGTGTGAGGGGTGTGTGTGGGGTGTGTGTGTGTGTGTGGTGTTTTGGTTTTTGTGTGTTGGTGGTTGTGTGTGTGTGTGGGGGGGGGGTGGTGGTTTTAAAAAAGGAGGGGGGGGGATGGGGGTGTTTGGTTGTGTTTTTTTTGGTTTTTGGGGTTTTTTTGAGGGTTTTTTGTGGTGGGGGTTTTAGGGGGGAGTTTGGGGTGTGTGTGTCATTTGGGAAAAAGGGACAGGGTAAGGGGTGTATGCGCATGTGTGGGCGTGGGTATGTGTGTGTGCCAGTAGACGCACTTTTGTAATGAGAACAGGCTTCAAATTTTAAGTGCACATGCAATGGCACCATACCGCAGGGGAAAAATCGATTATTAAAAACGACAGACATAATTTAAAACCCCAAACACACACGCAAGCTTTTCTTTGCACTTTTGCGTCGCGCCCACAACACACACTTATGTGTCTGAAAAACAGACGACAACAGCGAGACAGAGAGGAGACAAAAAGAAACAGAGACAGACAAGAAAAGAACCGAACCGAACTCCAAAGATTTATTCACAAAAAAGGCCCTTGGCCCATACGAAGGGATCAAAGAGACAGAGAGAGACCCACAGAGGTGTACCTCCGTGGGGTGTCACAAATGAGCAATTGTGTAATACATTATAGGGGTTTCCCCGGAAATTTTCCCCCTCTCTCCCCCTCCTCCTCCGTTTCTCTCTCCTCCCCTCTCTCCTCTCTCCTCTTTCTCCTCTCTCCTCTCTTCCTCTCCTCTTCTCCTTTGTATTGCCGCATGTGTTGTGTGTTGTGTGTGGGTGTGTGTGTGTGTGTGTGTGTGTGTGTGTGTGTGTGTGCCTGCACCACGGGGGAGCATGTTTTGCATTATTTATTATTTATTTTTTTATATTGAGGTTAATAAATAAACACTTCATGTGCTTTTTTTTTTTAAAAAAAATCTTTTCCGGTTTATCCCCCCTTTTGTAAAAAAAAAATTTTGTATCATTCTCACCCATACACAAAGTTTACTTTCCGAAAAGCGGGAAAAAAACGGGGGGGTTGGGATTTTTTGCACCAAGCAGCATTGGTAGCAAACATAAATTATGCAAACAAACCGTACATGCTATGGTGGTGTGCCGCGTGTGTTTTTTTCGTTTTATTATTTTTTACTTCTGCAAGTATGCCTGCACTTGGTGGTGGTGGTTGGGGGGGGCAAAAAGGTGGGGGGTGGGGGTAGGGGGGGTGGGTTTTATGAGTGAGGGGTGATGTGTTTAGGGGGGGAAGGTGGTTTTGGGGTGCGTGTGGGGGGAGAGTGTTTGGTGTGTGTGTAGGGAAAGGGATGCGGGGATGGGGTTTTTTATGCCCCGCGTGCGTGTTGTTTGGGTGGGGGGTTTGTTGTGTGTTGTGTTTGGGGTTGTGGCCATATCACTCACTATGAGAAGATGCAGGCATCTAAATGTAAGCAGCCCCCGCCAATGCAGATTCCACAGTGGACAAATCAAAAAAATTTTAAAAAAACAGATGACATCATTTACACCACCCACTCGCCAAGGGGTCTTTCGCAATTTTTCACCTGCCCACACACACAACATACACACACACGACACATACATATAAACCCCGCAACATATGCTCGTGGGTGCATGTGTCTGCGCAGCTTGCACACTGCAACATCACCCGGGCCCCAAAACATAAAAAGCACCAATCATGCGCTCCGATTTGTTAGCTTTGCGCCACACACACACCACATATATATAATTATATATATAATATTATATGTATGTGTGTGTGTACACACATACAAGCACACGCATGTACACACACAAGCATATGCCCGTGTGCACAGAGACAGAGAGTTAGACAGACAGAGACAGACAGAGAGAGACAGACAGAAACAGAGACAGAGACAGACAGAGAACTCCAACTGAAAGATTTATTCACAAAAAGGCCATTGGCCCATACATGAAGGGATCACAGAGAGAGATACAGAGAGAGTTGTGACGTCAGTGGGAGTGTCACAAGTGAGCAATTGTGTAATACTGTCAAAGGGATTCCCCAGATTCTCTCTCTCTCTCTCTCTCTCTCTCTCTCTCTCTCTCTCTCTCTCTCTCTCTTCTCCTCCTCCTCCTCACTCTCTCCTCTCTCTCTCCTTTCTCTGCCTACGTGCGTGCGTGCGTGTGTGTGCTTGCGTGTATTTTATTCATTTTATTCTTTTATATTAAGGTTAATACAATAAACAATTCAAATTGTGTTGGTTGTGGGTTTTTTTTTTTTTTTTTTTTTGTCTAGTCTCCTGTGTGGTATGCAGTTTTTGTAAATTTTGTCCGAGAACCTGCACACATTGGCTTACTCTTCTAACAGTGTGTGTGTTGTGTGTGTGTGTGTGTGTGTGTGTGTGGGGTGTGGGGTGTGTTGTATGTATGTATGTGTTGGCGATTTTGTGTGCACAAGCGTGCAATAAGGTATGCAAACATACTTCGTGCATGCGGGGGTGTGGTGTGTGTGTGTGTGTGTGTGTGTGTGTGTTGGGGTGTGGTGTGTGTGTGTGTGGGGTTGTGTGTGTGGTGTGTGTGTTTTGCACTAGTGTACGTGGTGTGTGCACGTGTGTTTTAGGGTGTCTTATGTTGCTGTGTACTTTCTGCAAGTATCCCTGCACTTTCTGGTGGTGGTGGTGGTGGGGGTGGTGGTGGTGGTGGTGGTGGTTCTGTGGGTTGGGGTGGGGGGGAGGGTGTCTCTTTTATAGGGAAAGGGGCAGATGAAAAACATGGGTTTGCTTAATTTCAATTGCTAATCTGTACCCCCTTTGCAAAAATAAGTTTTAACCTCTTTGTCTGTCTGTCCTCTCCCGTCTCCCTTGTCCTCTCCTCCCCGTTTTGAATTGCAAAATGTTTTGATGCACATTCATGTGACAAATTTGATAAAAATATATATATATATGTCAGCAAGCGTGCATGCGTGCTTGCGTGTTTGTACAAAGCTGTATATAGTGAGCATGTGTGCTGGCACGCTCACGTCCGCATGATTGTGTGGGTGTGTGAGTGTGTTTGTTTGTGTGTTGCATTTTGCTTTGTGCATAGTTTGGTTAGTGTGTATGTAGAGTATGCAAGTTTTCATGGCTGTGGGTTTTCTTTTTTGTTTTGGGGTTGTTGTTTTTTGGAAGGTGGGGGGGGGGGGGGGGATGGGAATCAAGGTGGGAGCAGGGGGGGGGGGGGACTCTTTGTGTGTATGTGCGTGGTCCTTGCATGCGCGCATGCAACACACACCCCGACACACACACAACAACACACCCCAACACCCACACACACAACCCCCAAACCAACACACACACACAGACAAACAGAGAGAGAAATATTATAATAAAATTAGTAGACACGAGAAACTAGCTCGAGCCTTCAGGTTGGGTACAAGATTTTTTTGGGTCTTAGACTATTTTTGGAAAGGGACCTGTTTGTAAACTAGATGTTTTGGGGGTAGGGGGTGGGGGTGGAGGTTAAACCTCAAACACGACACTTGATGCGACTGACGCTAGCAAGTGTCTAGGGGGGTTTAGGGGATAATCCAGGCGACCCCCCCCAAAAGTTTTCACTGCAAATTTTCAGGTTTTTTTTATTCAAAAGCCCAAAGTTTTGTGTGGATTTTTTCACTACCTCCCGATACCCGCAATGTTGTTTTTTTGTAGTGGGTTGAAGGTGAGTGAAATTGTAAACATCTTGAATTTTTTTGTTGTTGTGGCAATAGTGGATTTAAATTATACACTTGAAATCGTTTTGTTGTTGTTTTGTTTAAAAGGGGGGTTTTTTGAGGATTTTTATTATTATTCATTTTCTGTTTTGTTTTTTCTTTTTGTTGTTTTGTTGTAATAGTGTTTTTGAAAGTATACAGTTTTAATTCTGTTTTTTTGTTGTTTTTTTGTTGTTGCGTTTAGTTTTGGTTTTGAAATTTATACACTTGAATTCTGTTTTCTTTGTTTAATAGTGTGATTAGAATAAAGACTTAAATTCATTTTGTTGTTGTAATGGGTGATAAAATTTAATTCTTGAATTCTTTTTCTTTGTTTAATGATGTGTTTAAATTAAGATTTTGTTCATTCCCTGTTTTGTTGTTTTGTTGTTTGTAAGATTGATTAAATTTTTAAACATCAAAAATTCGTTTTTGTTGCTTTTTTTTTTTTGTTGCGAAAATGAGTGTGAATAAATTTTTTATACACTTGAACTCTGTTTTGTTTTTTGCTTGTTTTATGATGTGATTAAAATTAGACATCTGTCTTTTTTTGTTTTTTTTTGCTGTTTTGTTTAAGGGGCTGATTGAAATGATACATCTTGAATTCGTTTTTTTGTTTTTGTTTTTTTGGAAAGGGGTGGATTAAAAAGAAAAAATTTTTAATTTGTTGTTGTTGTTTTTTTTTTGTTGTAAGATTTGATTGAAATTATTACACTTGAATTCTGTTTTGTTGTATTGTTTTTTGGGTTTTTTAAGGGGCCGTGATTGAAATGATACAAGGGGCATTTTTTGTTTTGTTTTTTTTTGTTTTGTTTTTTTAGTGTGATTCCCCAAAATCCCTGCGAAAATTTTCCCGATTTTTTGGCCAGAAAGATCCCCAATGAAGACCACAAAGAGATGCAGGCAAGAAAAAAAAGGGAACCATCACACCAGAAACGGTGGAAGTGGAAAGGGACACCCCGGAAAAACCCACATCAATTCAAAAACAGCATTTTAGACCCAAAGGAAGGAAAAAAAGGAAACCAAAAGCAACGGGAGAAAACTGTAAAAGTGAATGAAGGCCAGGGAGCACTCTTTGGGGCAGGACAAGGGTTGGCCAAAAGCAGGAGGGGGAACGCTTTGTTGCTGCCCAAAAACACCGCTGGGTGTAAAAGGGTAATGGATGAAAAGATGTGATTGAGTTATATACATCTTGAATTCTGTTTTGTTGTATGAGTGTGATTGAAAAAATTTAAAATTTTGTTTTGTTGTAGTGATGTGATTAAAATAATATATCTTAAATTCTGTTTTGTTGTTTGTGAGTGTGATTGAAAATAATACATCTTAATTTGTTTTATTGAGAGACGTGATTTAAAAAATACATCTTAAAACTGTTTTTTTCAGGGGTTTTTTTTGTAATGAGTGAATCAAAAAACCATACATTTTTTTAGTTGTTGTTATTGTTTTTTTGTTGTAATTAGTGTGATTGAAATTATATACTCTTTCTAGTTTTTTGTTATTTTTTGTTTTGTTTAAGGTGTATTTGAAATTAAAATCTTTCGTTTTTGTTAAATTTTTGCTTTGTTGTTGTAGTGTGATTGAAATTACACATCTTGAAACTGTTTTGTTGTTGTTGTTTTTTTTTTAAGAGTGTGTAGAAATTTTTAAAACTTTGTATTTTGCTGTTTTTGTTGTTTTTTTTTGTAATAGGTGATAGAAATTAATACACTTTCATTTTTCGTTGTTGTTCTTTTGTTGAAAAAAGGTGATAAAATTAATACATCTTTCTAGTTTTGCTGTTTTTGTTTTGTTTTAAAAGATGTGATTTAAATTTTCACACTTGAATTCTGTTTTGTTGGGGGGGGGTTAATTCTTTCTCTGTTTTTTTCTTTTTTCTTTATTGTTCTTTTTTTTTTTTTTTTTTTTCTTTCTTTTTTCTCTTTTGCTTTGGTGTTGGTTTTGGTTGGGGTTGTTTCTTTGGGGGGCTGGTTGTTTTGTTACCTTGTTTCTTTGTATTGTATATACAGTCAATAAATTGTCCTCTTTTTTTTGTTTTTTTTTTTTTTTAGGGAATTTTGTGTATTTTTAAATTTTAGACATTCATTTTGTTTTTGTGTGTGGTGTGTTTTTGGGTGTGTGGGTGTGTTGTGGGTGTGGTGGTTTGGGGTGTGTTTTTGTTGTTGTGTGGTTTTTGGGTTTTGTGTTTTTTGGGGGGGGGGGGGGTAGAATTTAAATTGTGGGGTTGGTGTGTAAACCTCACTTTCTTTTCTTTTCATTTCTTATTTTGTTCATGGGTTTTTTTTTCTTGTTTCTTTCTGTCTTTCTTTTTTTTCTTGCTTTTTTTGCTTCCTTTCTTTTTTTTGTTACTTTTTTATATTTCATTTTTTATTTACTATTTTTTTGGTGTACCATTTTTTCAATGTTTCTCTTTCTTACATCCGTTGTTATCTGTACTTAATAAAATAAAATAAAAATTTTAAAGGGAATTTATATAGCGCTAAATCTTGTAGAAAACAAACAAATCGAAGGTTTTGCCCCAATCATTTTACAGATCAACCTCCTTCAAAAATTTTAAAATCCATGCGGCGCACTAGCACGCAAGCACGCGCCACCACACACAAACACACACACCCCACACCACACAACACACACACACACACACACAGAACAACACTTAGAGGTGAAAGATTTTTGCTGAAAATTAGGCAATATGGGGGGGAAAGTTCGGGTGGGAAAAAAGTGTGTTTTGAGGCTGGATTTAAAGGGGAATCAAGTGAAGGCTTTGGGTTGGGTCCTTCCTTTTTCTTTTTTTTCTTTCACTCTATCTTTTATTTTCTTCCTTTTTTTTTTAAAAAAAGGTACTTTTTCGTTTATTCATTTGTGTTTTTATTGAGTTAAACTTTTTTGGCAGGTTTTGCATTTTTGGTGTTTCTCTTTTTTTTTGGGTCCTCCCTTAAACCTTCACTGAGTTTTTGTTGTTTTTAATGATCTGAGTTTGTTGATTTGTTGTTAAGACATATGTTGTTGATGTTTTTTGATAATTTGTTTGTTTTTTTGATGAGTGATTTTGGTGATTTGTTCATGTTGATGTTGTTGTTGTTGATGAATGAAGATGATGATGATGATGATGTTGTTGTTTTTTCCCCGTTGTTATTCTCTTTTAAATGTTAGAAGCAAAGAAAAACGATTTACCATCTCTTTTTCAATACGATAAAGGTTTTACAGGTTTTACTGGCCATAAAAAGTATGGACCCGTGTTATTTCTCATTTGTTTTTGTTTTCGTTGTTTTTGTTGCTGGGTTTGTTTTTTTTTTTCTTCTTGGATAGAATCCGAGTTCCCAAATGAGATTTTTTCATAAGCGACCGCGTTTGCCCCTATGAAGGGGGCTGCATTTCGACTTGGGATTTTTTGAATTTTTGGAAATACTCCTTTTTTTTAGTATTTCCATGGGGGAAAGCAGCAATCCCCGCTCCTTTCCCTTTTTTTTTTTTTTGTTTTTTTTTAACAAAGAAGAAATTTCCCCTTTTCCTCTTTTTTACCTTTTTTTATAATCATTCGCATCTGTCTGTCTGTCTTCTGTCTTGTATTCTTTTTCTGTCTCTCTTTTTCTCTCTTAAAGGCCCCTGTTTTGTGTGTTCCCACCCCCCTTTTTTTTCCCCCCCCCCCCCCCCCCCCCCCTCTTCTCTCTCTAATTTTTTTATCTAACCCCCCCCAAAAAAAAAACCCCTAAAATTAAAGGGAAAAAAGGTTTTTAAATAAAAAAAAAAAAAAATCCCCAAAAAAAAAAAAAAACTTAAAAAAACCCCCCTTAAAATTTAAAAAAACTTTCTTAAAATTTAAAACTAAAAAAACACAACTTAGACCAGCCCAAAAAAAAAAAAATTTTACCATTTTCAAAAAAACTAAAAAAAAATCAAAAAACCCCAAAAAAAATTCTAAAAAGGAAAATAAAAACACATTTTGGACCTTTTTTAAAAAAATAAATTTAAAGGTTCAAAAAAAAAGAACAAAAACCCCCAAAAAACCTGGCCACAAAATTTAATTAACTTTGGGTTCCCTTTTGCAAAAATTTGGGAATGAAAAATCTTTTTTATCAATTTAATAACTCCATTCTTTGGGAAAACTTTCCCCAACTTTACTGATCCAGGATTTTGCCTTAAAAATTTTTGGGAAAATTAAAATTTTTAAACTGCTATTTACAACAAACACCCCCACAAAAAAATTTTTTAAAATTTAAAATATCCCCCCAAAACCCACCTTGGCTAAACAAAGGGGAACTGGGAAGAACATGCTATCTTAAACCCTTTTTTTTAAAAAATAAATAAAAATGAAGGTAAAAAAAAATTAAAAAATGCCAAAAACTCAAAAAAAAGGGCGGGGAAAAAAAAAAAAAAATTTTTCCCCAAGGGACTTATTTATCCCCCTTAAAAAAAACCCCAAAGCCCGTATGGCAAAGCCATAAAATCAAAAAACTAACAAACAAGCATTTTTCCAAGAAAAATTTGTAACCCAAAGACGAAACTCCCTAAAACAATTTAAACAATAAAACTTTTTTAAAATGTCTCAACTAACTTTTAAAAAAATTGAAAAATCAAAGTCCAAAAAAACTAAATTGAACAAAAACCCAATATTTGAAAGGAAAGCATATCCTTAAAAACTTCCTTTCCTTTTTATGTTGTTCGGGGGGTCTAGGGTTTACCTAACTCACCCCCAAACATCAAAAAAACGCGGGGTTCGAGGGAAATTGGGACAGAAGAATTTTGAAGCTATCAGCTCCATTTTCACAGACACATTAAACAAAATATTTAAACCCTTTGTCTTAAAAAAAAAAACCATTTCCCCAATGCCTTAAAAACAGCTAAAGTAACCCCTTTCAAAAAGGTGACACTTCAGACCCCTCAAACTATAGACCTTTTTTCCCATCATATCTTTTCCTTTAAAAAACCCTTGGAAAAACATATAAAAAAACACATAGTCCTTTTTTTAAAGATATTTCCCAACTTAATCCCCCCCCCCAAAAAAAGTTCTGGATTTGGGACAAAATCACTCATGTCAAACGGCACTAAATTAGCCTCTTTAGAAAAACGGGCTATAAAACATTAAGGGAAAAAATTTTTTGGGGAAATACTTTTTTGGGTTAATCTCAAAAAAAAAAAAGGCTTTTGACAAAAATTGACCACAACATTCAAAAAAAAACCAAACCCTTTTGTACCATTTCTCTACAAATACCTTACAACTACTTCCCTTCCAATCAGAAAACAGGAAAACAGTGTGTTCAAAACCAAATAAAACCCCCGCAACAACCCATCAATTATGGAACCACAAGGATCCTTTACTGGGGCCCTATTTTTTCCTCAATTAAAACAAAAACGCCCCCTCCCCTCCCAAAACAAATCCAAATGCGAACTATTTTTGATGAAAACAACTATTTTTACGACCCCCAAAAATAACCCTATCTCTCTTCAAAAGCTTTAAAAAAAAATTTGTTGAAAACCGCTTTTTTGAAGGGGACCAAACCCAAAACCCAAAAATTTCCCAAAAAACACCCCCAAAAAACAAAATGCATTTTTAACCCCCAACTAGCCCAATAGCGTAAAAACCCTTAACCCAAAACTTACTCCCTAAAAATTTAAAAAAGGGAAAAGAAATTTTGGAAAAAACCCCATCCCCAAAAATTTTTTTGGGGGGGTAAAAATTGATGAAAATCTAAATTGGGTTTTAACCACTTTATCCAACTATGAAAATTTACATGTCCCAAAGATTATACCAATTTTTCAAAAATAAAAAAAACTTTTTTGACTTCATTCAAGGAAAAAAATTTTTCCAAAACTTAAAAAATCCTCTTTTGATTTAGGCCCCTCCCCTTTGGGGGATTAGCTAGTGCAAAACATTTATAAAAACCGTTTATTTTTGGTCCCCCCAAACCCCAAACTCCCCCCCAAAACGGGCCCTTTTAAAAAAGACCCCCCCCTTAACAAGAAGCTGACTATACCCCAAATTAAAAAATATTCTCCCCTTACCCCAAACGATAAAATTAAAAACAAGGGAGTCAGGGAAGGGGTTAAAGGATATGACAGGAAACGGTTTTCCAAATCATACTTAAAAAAAATTTCCCCCCAAAAAACCCTTTCCGAAATAAAAATTTTTAAAGCCCGGTCCCAAATTCCGAAAATTTTGATTTAAAACAAATTAGTTTACTTTACCCCGGCCCTTTTGCTGGGGGAAACCCCCTTTTCCCAAAGATTCAGTTAAAAAACACAATCAATAAAAATTTTAAAAAACCCAAATTTTTAAAACTCACTTTAAACATTTAAAAAATAACAAACCAAAAGCCCATACCCTTTAAAAAAACAAATTTTGCAATTCCCCCCTTTACCAAACCCCCCTTTTTTCCTTCCTACCTTTTCTCCCTTTCCCTTTTTCCCCACCGTATGTATGTCAGACTGTTGCCCCCTCTCTTCTCTCTTTTCTTCTCTCTCTTCTCTCTCCTCCCCTCTCTCTCCCCTCTCAAATTTTTTTTTTTTTGTTGTTGAGAAAGGGGTTTCTAGAAAGGTGCTTTTTTTTTTTTTTTTATTTTTTTTTTTTTTTTTTTTTTTTTATTTTTATTTTTTTATTTTTTTTTTTTTTTAAAATTATTATTATTTTTTTTTTTTTAAAAAAAACTCCCACTTTAGTTAAAGAAATTACCCTATCAAAACATAATTGTTTTTAATCTGTACAGTATAAATGAAATTTAGAGGTTCACGGGTGATGATTGCTTTTTTTGAATGATTACAGAAATTTTTTTCCATGTCTTTTTTGTTTTTTTGTTTACAAAAAAAAGCAAAAATCTTTAAACACACACACACACACACAACCCCTTTCTCCCATCTCCTCTTTTTCCCCCCCCCCCCCCCCTCTTCTCTTTTTAACCTCCAATGTATAGATTTCCTTTTTTATGATTTTAGCGATTTTTTTTTCCTTTTTGCTAGAGTGTATTGACTTTTGGGCTTTTTTTTTTTCCCATGGCGAAAAAATTTGAAACGGGGTTTATTCGTAAAGAATATTATGGTGACCCTTGGCTGTCTCAAAATTTTAAAACATTTAGTTTTAAACCTTGAAAAAACACTCTCCCCCCTTCCTCTCTCCCCCTCTCTTCTCTCTCTCTCTCTTCCCTCTTCTCCCTGACCTTATAAAATTTGGCCCTTCCCCCCCCCCCCCCCCTTTCTTCTTTTTCCCTTTTTTTATTGTATAGTAAAACGGGAATTGAGTTATTTAATTATCTTGACTTTTAAAATTCTGCATGAGTAAAAATTAAAAATTGGGGTGTTGACGGTGATCCGGCACTTTCTTAAAAAAATTTTTAATTTTTTGATTTATCACGAAAAAACACACTCTCTCTCTCTCTCTCTCCTCTCTCTCCCCTCTCTTCTCTCTCCCCTCCCCCTTCTCTCTCTCTCTCTTTTCACTATAAACCTTTAAGGGAATTTTTAGCTGGTTTTTGTTGTTTTTTTGTTTTTTTTTTTTCTCTTTTTTTTCTTTCTTGTTTTTATTTTTTAAGAGTATGGGTTTGGGGTTTTTAAAAATTTTATTTAATTTTTATAAATTATGATTTTATTATTTTAAAATTTTTTATTTTTTTTTTTTTAAACAAAAATATTTTTTTGTGAGTAATCAAAAAAGTGCCCAAAGGTGTTTCGAATTGGGGTTTTATTTTTTTTTAAATTTAAAGTATTATTATTTTTTTTTAAATTTTTTTTTTTATAACCATTTTTTTTTTTTATAAAGTAACCCAAAATAAGTGCCCCAAGGTAAAGTGTACTTTTTTTGGGGAATTTTATCTTTAGTCCCATCTCTGAAACACACACACAAACACACAAAAACGCACAACACTCTCTCCCCCCTCTCTCTCTCTCTCTCTTCTCTCTCTCTCTCTTCCCCTCTTCTCCCCCTTCTTTTTTGTTTTTGTCTTTTTCAATAAAGGAAAAATTTTCCCATACTTTCGTTTTTTAAATTATTATTTTGGATTTGTTGACGCCTTGAGCCAGTAAAATCCCAAATTTAATATTTTTCCCACGTGTAAAAAACAGGGTTGTACTTTTCTACAGTAGAAGGTGTTCAATTTTATGATAATAATTTTGGGCTCTCTCTCTCTCTCCCCTTTTCTTTTCTCTCTTTTCTCCTCTTTTCTCTCTCTCTCCTCTTCTCTATTCTCTCTGTGGTGGTTTGTGTGTGTGTGTGTGTGTGTGTTGTGTTTTTTGGTGGTGTGTTGTTTTTGCTGAAGTTGTTACTTTTTTCTTTTTTGGGGGTTTTTTTGGGGTTTTTGGGCTTGTTAGTTTTTTTTTTTTTGGTGTATGAAGTGTGTGTGTGATTGTGTGTGTGTGTTTTTGTGTTGTGTTTTGTGTGTGTGTGTGTGTGTGTGTGTGTTGTGTAAAAGGGGGGAAGGGTGCTGTTTTTTTTTTCTTCGTTTTTTTTTTTGTTGTTTTTTTTTTTTGTTTTTTTTGTTTGTTTTTGAGGTTTTTTTTTTTTTCTCATTTGTTTTTTTGATTTTTCTTTTTTTTTCCCTTGGGCTTTTGTTTGTTTTTTGGGAAGGGTTTTTTTGGGTTTGCTTTTTTTGCTGTTGTTGTTTTTTGGGTTTTTGGTTTTTTTTTTTTGGGTTTCTTTTTTTTTTTTTTGTTTGTTTGTTTGCTTCCCTTTTTTTTTTGTGTGTGTTTTTTTTGTTTTTTGTTTTTTTGTTTTTTGGGGGGGGGGGGGGGGGGGGGGGGGGTTCGGGGGTTTTTTTGTTTTTTTTGTTTGTCGGGGGTTGTTTGTTTTTTTTGTTTGTTTTTTTTTTTTTCTTCTCTTTTTTCAAAAAAAAATTTTTTTTCCCCTTTTTGCTTCTTTTTGCTTAAAAAGTAGGGAGTACCTGAGTGTTTTTTTAAATGTGCCCCCATGGGGGGGGAACTGGATGAAAAAAAGAACATAAATACTTTTTCCCATTTTTCCGGAAAAAAAAGAATTTGTTTTATTACTTACAATGTAGATGTTCTTTTTTAAAAGACTTTATTGGCTTTTCACCCCTCTTTATTTTTGAGAGTGTTTGGGTAAATTTCCTTTTTTTATTCCATGACATTCAAATTTTTCAAAGAAAATAAATTTTAAAAAATGTTTGGGGTTTCGGTGCTTTTGTGGTATTACTATTTAGTATTTTTCCCGAAACACACCCCCCCCCCCCCGCCCCACAACACACATCAAACCCACACAACACACACACACGCGCGCGCGCGCGCTCAAACACCCACACACATACCACTTTACTTTACCCCCCCATTATTCTCTCCCCAAAAGCCCGTATAGTTTTTAATTTCTTCCCTTTGGTTTTTTTTCTTGTTTTTTTTTGGTGGATGTTAAAGGGTATTAAATTTACTTTATTATCCTGACATAAAATTTGAAAAAAAGTTAATTTTTAAAATGAGTGTTGATGGGGGCGCATACTGTTTTTTGGGTTTAAAATTGGAAAAAAACCTGAAAAACACAACAAAACACCTCTGTCTCTGTCCTCTCTTCTCTCAAACCCCCTTTTCGCCCCGTTTATAGTCATAGTATTTCCTGATTAAAAGGGTTTATATTTTTATATTTTCAATTTCTTTAAATTGGACTTTCCTCTTTTTACTTTGGGTTTTAAAGAGTGGGGGTATTTCAATTCTTATAATTATGGGGTTTAAAAAGTATGGTTTTTCCATTTTAAAAATTTTTAGATGTTTAAACTTTAGGGTTATTAATTTGGTTTTTGTTATTTTTCTTGGCCTTTTTTTTTGCTCTTGTTCTTGTTTTGTAGTTTGTCTTTTTTTTCCTTTTTTTTTTAAAACATCTTTTGTTGGTTTTGGTTTTTTCCCCTCTGTTTTTTTGTTTTTTTGTTTTGGTTAGGGTTTTTTGGGGGGGGGGGTAGGGGTTTGGGTTTTTTTGGATTTTCTTTTAAATTTCTTTCTTTTGGGGGGGGGGGGGTTGGGGGTTTTTGGGGGGGGGGCTGTTTTTAAAAGGGGTTTTTTTTCCCCTTTTTTTAAATTTCGAGACTGAAAAAGTATTGGGGGTTTTTTTTTAAAATGATCCCAAAAGGGGGGGACGGGTTTTAAAAAAGCACATTTGTGCTTTTTTCATTATTCCTCGGGAAAAAAAAGAATTTGTCAAAAAAAAATTTGCATTGGGCATTGTCTCTCCCCCCTCCCCTTCCTTCCCCTCTTCTCTCCCCTCTCTTCTCTAAATCTCTCTTTTTCCCCTCTCTTTCCTACCTCCCCCCCCTCCCTAAAACCCCTCTCTCTCTTCCCAAACTTTTTCTCAGTGTGCCCCTGTTTGCGTGTTTCCTATCCCCATCTCTCTCTCTCTCTCTCTCTCTCTCTCCTTCCCCTCTTTTTCTTCCTCTCTCTCTCTCTCTCTCTCTCTCTGCCCATCCCCCCCTCCCCCCTAAACCCCCCCTTTCTTGTTATCTTTTTCTCAGTGGGGGCCCCGTTTGTGTGTCTCCTATCCCTTCTCTCTCCCCCCTCTCTCTCCCTCTCTTCTCTTTCTCTCTCTCTCTCTTCTTCTCCTCTCCCTCTTCTCTCTCCCTTCTACTCTTTATCCGCGGTTACGTCAGAGGGGGGGGGGGTGGGGGGGGAGGGGGGGGGGGGGAAAAAAGGGGGGGTGTCTCTCTGTCTTCCCCCGGCAACCAATTTAAAAATTTAAAAGGTGGTCAATGTTTTTAAATTTTTTTAATAATTGTTTACCTGCCCGCCTTGTGGTGTTTTGTGTGTGTGTTTTTGTGTTTTGTGTGTGTGTGTGTGTGTTGTGTGTGTTTTTGCTTGTGTTGTGTATTTTTTTGTGGGGCCGTTGATGTTTTTTGTTTGTGGGTGTGGTGTGTGTGTGTGGTGTGTTTTGTGTTTTTTTTTGTGTTTTTTGTTTTGTGTGTGGTGTGTGTTTTGTGTTTTTGTGTGAAAAAGAAAAGGGGGAGCGTCTGGGGTATTTTGAAAATGTGTGTTGTTTTGGGGAATATGTTTGTTTTTTGGGGGGGGGGGGGGGGGGGGGGGTTTGGGGTTTTTTTGCTTTTGCGTCGGGGTTTTTGTTTGTTGTTTGTTTTGTTTTTTTCTTCTCTCTTTTCTTTAAAAAAAGTTTTTCCCTTTGCTTCTTCTGCTTGAAAGTAATGAGTACTGAGTGCATTTTTAAATGTGACCCCATGGGCGGGGACTGGATGTAAAAAAGAACATGAATACTTATTCATTATCCTGGAAAAAAAGAATTGTTTTCTATTACTTACAATGTGTAGATGTTCTTTTATGACTTTATTGGCTTTTCACCCCTCTTTATTATGAGAGTGTATGGTATTGCTCTTATTTTATTACCATGACATTCAATTTGCATGAACATAATTAAAAAGTGTTTGTGTTGATCGTGTGCTATGTGAGTATTATACATATTTAGTATTATCCCTGAAACACACCCCCCCCCCCCCCCCCGCACACACCCCACACACTCAAACACACACACACACACACACGCGCGCGCGCGCGCCTCAAACACACACACATACTCACTCACTCACCCACCCATATTCTCTCCCTAAACGACTGTATAGTTTTTAATTTCTCTTTTGTTTGGTTTCTTGTTTTTATTGTGTGGATGTATGGGTATTAAATTTACTTCATTATCATGACATATAATTTGAAACGAGTATAATCTAAAATGAGTGTTGATGGGATCGCATACTGTTTTGGGATTTATATATTGGATATTATCTCTGAAATACACACACACACACTCTCTGTCTCTGTCTCTCTCTCTCTCTCACCTTTTATCGTCCTGTTTATAGTCATAGTATATCCTGATGAAGGATTTCAATTTTTTATATTTTCATACTTTATTGGACTTGCCTCTGTTACTTAAGTTTAATGAGTGCCTATTTCAATATCTTATAATTATGTGTAACAAGTATGTGTACCATTCGACAATGTGTAGATGTTTTATCTTTATGACTTATTAAGTTTGGTTGTGTTATTTTTCTTGGCTTTGTTGTTGCTCTTGTTCTTGTTGTTGTTGTTTGTCTGTTTTTCTCTTTTTTATCATCTTTTGTTGGTTTGGTTTTTCCTTCTCTGTTGTTTGTTTGTTTGTTTTGGTTAGGTTTTTTGGGGGGTGGGGGTAGGGGTGGGGTTATTCTTAGGATTTTCTTTTAATTACTTGCTTTTGGGGGGGGGGGAGGGTTGTTGGGGGGGAGCTGTTTTGAAAGGGTTATTTCCCTTGTTTTTATTGCGAGACTGTATAAGTATTGGGTTATTATTATTAAGATGGTATCCCTAACGGCGGGGACTGGATGTAAAAAAGCACATGTGTGCTTATTCATTATCCTCGAAATAAAAGAATTTGTCAAAGAAT
>CM054143.1:33095865-33098365 GCA_028751875.1 Rapana venosa
TCATGTGCCTGCGTAAAGACCAAATCCGATTTCTGGGAAATGGAACGCCCACGCTTTTGGCCTGGCTTGTCAATTTCAAGGCTGCGCGTCACTTTCACTGTCAATCAAAATGTCAGTTTCCGCGTCCTCGTAAGGATTGGCGTCAATTACTATTGCGCGTATTTCCGCCTGTTGTCCACATTAGTTTGTGCAGCTGGATGTGTGGCCTGGAGAGAGAGAGACAGAGACAGAGAGAGACAGACAGACAGACAGACACAGACAGACAGAGACAGAGACAAGAGAGATTATTATATATGTAGAGAGAGACAAAGAGACAGACAGACATAGGGACAGAGGTCGAGAAGGAAGAGAGGAGAGAGAGAGAGAGAGAGACGGACACACACACACACACACACACAACACACACACACACACAGAGGGAGAGAGACAGAGACGGGTAACAAAAGAGAGAGGACAGAGTCGAAGACAGAGAGACAAACAGAGACAGACAGACCGACAGAGAGAGACAGAGACAGTGGTCTACACAACGAGAGACGAGAGAGACAGTTAGACAGAACAGTCAGCATGACCTTCGAAAGTAAGCGAGAGAGAGAGAGAGAGAGAGAGAGAGAGAGAGAGAGAGAGAAGCCTAACGGAATTTTTTTTTAAAATGAATTCTTTTCTTTCTTTTTTTTTAAAAATATTATTTTCTAACTGATTTTGAAGGCCGTGTGATGAACGGGGGATGGCTTGAACAACACTGTGGTGTTGTTTTGTCTGAGGCCAGGAAGCGGCAGGGAGGAGTGTTTTCCTTACAGCTGGGTCTTTCTCTGCTCTGCTCTGCTCTCCTCTCTCTCCCTGCCCCGGCCACTGTGTGTGTGTGTGTGTGGGTTTCTTTTTTTCGTCCATGATTTCCCTCATACTCTCTCTCTCTCTCTCTCTCTCTCTCTCTCTCTCTCTCCTCTCTCTCTCTCTCTCTCTCTCTCTCATCTCATCTCTCTCTCAAAGTGTTTGTGTTGATCGTGTGCTATGTGAGTATTACATATTTAGTATTATCCCTGAACCCTCCCCCCCCCCCCCCCACACACACACACACACACTCACTCACTCACTCACTCACTCACATTCTCTCCCTCAATGACTGTATAGGTTTAGATTTCTTCTTTGTTTTGTTTCTTGTTTTTATTGTGTGAATGTATGGGTATTGAATTTATTTCATTATCATGACATATAATTTGAAACGAGTATAATCTAAAATGAGTGTTGATGGGATCGCATACTGTTTTGGGAATTATATATTGGATATTATCTCTGAAATACACACACACACACTCTCTGTCTCTCTGTCTCTGTCTGTCTGTCTGTCTGTCTGTCTTCTCTCTCTCTCTCTCTCTCTCTCTCTCTCTCTCTCTCTCTCTCTTACCTTTTATCGTCTTGCTTATAGTTATAGTGTATCCTGATGAAGGATTCATATTTTATATTTTCAATACTTTATTGGACTTGCCTCTGTACTTAAGTTTTTGAGTGCCCTATTTCAATATCTTATAGTTATGTGTAACAAGTATGTGTACCATTTGACAATGTGTAGATGTTTATCTTTACGACTTATTAAGTTTGGTTGTGGGTTTTTTTGTGGTTCTGTTGTTGTTCTTGTTGTTGTTTGTCTGTTTTTCTCCATTTTTTTTCTTTTGTTGGTTTGGTTTTTCTTTCTCTTTTTTTTTGTTTGTTTGTTTGTTTTGGTTATGGTTTTTGGGAGGTGGGGTGGGGTGTTTTTAGGGTTTTCTTTTATTTGCTTGCTTGGGGGGTTGTTGGGGGGGCTATTTTGAAAAGGGTTATTTCCCCTTGTTTCTATTGTGAGACTGTTTACATATTGGGTTATTATTAAGATGTATCCCTACGGGCGGGGACTGGATGTAAAAAAGCACATGTGTGCTTATTCATTATCCTCGAAATAAAAGAATTTGTCATATTGTCTCTCTCGTGCTGGTTTATTGCTTGCACGCACGTGCTTGTGGTTGTGTGCGTGTTTGTGTACGTACATGTGTGCTTGCGTAGGTGTGCGTGGACGCCTATGTATGTACATATGTATGTATGCATGCAAATACCCACACAATACTCACCCAGATCATCAGTACAGTACTTTAACATGAACCTCCCTACACTGCAATCACTGGAAAATGAACAGGCCTACCACTAGATCATGCCACCGTCAAAAAAGTCCGTGTCTTGTCTCTCTCCAACACACCGCCCCTTTACAATAAAGGAAGGAAGGAATGAGATGGTCTGTTCTCAAGGACTCTACTACTTCTTCTCCTCCGAAGGCTCAGACAGCAGCTATTGTCTGTTATATTATATTATATTATGAGCGAAAATGCGTCGTCACGCTGCCCTTAAGGGCCTAACAAGTCACTATACTTGTCTAGATAGCTGATACTTTCTTCTTCGTCGTCCAACGCTCAGACAGCAACTATTATTATCTGTCATACATAATATGAGCGAAAACGCGTTACACTGCCGTTAA
>CM054143.1:33103365-33110865 GCA_028751875.1 Rapana venosa
CAACTAAAGGTCAAAATTAAAATTAAAGTCAAATTTTCATTTTTCAGATGGTACGTTGAATAAACAACACATTTACTTGTGTGTGTGTGTTGTTGTGAGAGAGAGAGAGAGAGAGAGAGAGAGAGAGAGAGAGAGAGAGAGAGAGAGAGAGAGAAAGAGTATGAAACAGAACAAAGCAGTCACCATAACTTGTAGTATTGGGCTGAAAAAAGCAGACAATTAAAATCACAACACCCAGGTGTTTTGGCAGAGCAAATAATTATTGGGTTTATGTAAAACCTTCCTCAGGCTTAAGGACTGGCCAACTCTGTATAATTGGGCTGTGTATTTATTTTATTACCATTTCTTGTTTTCTTAATTTGGTATATGCTTTTCTTCACTTTTTGATTGTGTTGTTGTCGTTCTATATGTGAAAACGTGACTTAATGTGTGTGTAAATGTAAAAGTCACTTTATGTGTAAATGTTAAAGTCACATTGTCTGCATAAGCATCATAATATAATTCAACTCAAATACTCCACGCTCACTTGCTATACAGACTTATGTCTAGTTCCAAAAATTTCTGTTGAATTTCACAGATTTCGTAAAGCATGAAAAAAATGTACTGTGTACTTTTTTTTTTAGGATTGAGGACATAGAGCAACACCAGGTAGTCACGAACAAGTTGGATATGATCATCAAAACGAGAATTGCATGTATTCCTACAGTGTTGACCCCGTGCATGCATATAATTGTTGTGGTTAGGAAGCTAGCAGACGACGGAGGACTGAGGGGGTACAAGTGCTTGCTGAAAAATTGTAATTAAAAAAAATTCAGACCTACCAAATTTTGTGCAAAATCTCATGAGTTTTGAGTCAGAGGCTAGTCCTTCATAAAAAAGTGTTTTTATCATTATAACCATAATTATGATTATAATTCTTTTGCTTCTTCTGAAGTAGTAGTAGTAGTAGTAGTAGTATTTCTGTGGATGCCATTGTAAGTGCAGTATGAATGCCAGAGTAATCATATAATTATAGGAAAACAGAGGGGAAAGTGGCAAAAAGTCCAGCTGGTGTAGGTGTGTAGCCTATAATAATGATAATGATACTATATTGAAATCTGGCATGCCCTCTGTACTGTCAGTCCTTGCCAGGGTGTGTGAACCCCTCAAGCTGCCTTGGTGTGAGGTGGGGGAGGGGGGGGGGGAGGGAGAGGTCAAGGTCAGGTTATTTACAGCTCTTTGGGAGGGAGCTCCCGTGACGTACTCAGTAGCCGGTGTCAGGGAAAAGATACTAACGCCTCCTGGAAGAGTGTACCACCTGGTTTCTTTTTTTGAAAAGGTTTTTTTTTTTTTTTTTTGGGTGGGGGGGTACCCCTTGCTCTTTGAGCCCGATTCGCTGATTCTAGTTTCTTTTTTATTTTCATATCTGGTTCAGTATCTTCACTATAATATTTTAGTTGTGTGTTTGGTTGTTGTTTTTAATTAATCTGTAGGTGGAGAGAGAGAGAGAGAGAGAGAGAGAGAGAGAGAGAGAGAGAGAGAGAGAGAGAGAGTACCCCTGAACCAAATACAGTATGCAGCATTCCACTGGAAATTTCCACAGGAAGTTCCCAGACCAGGGATGAGGAGATGTTATTTCCAGATGAGTCTGTCCCTGTGAACAACCACTTTGACACAACATACAGACATCAAAAACATTTTCAGTCACATTTCAAAGATGCCACGACCGCCTAAACTACCATATTTACACGAAACTCCACACAGGCCACACACACAGAGTAGTTGTGCCCTTTGCATGACAGACAGCAGCCAGACACCAGACCCTGTGCTGTATACAGCCCTGCCCGCTACATGAGGCAGCACTCTGAAAGAGGACCTGGCCTGACTGACCCATACTTACCACCCCAGTAGTGGCCAAGAAGCTCTGTGGAGACTGGGAGAGAGGACCTGCATGCAGAGTACAGCTGCCTTTGTCACAGAGACTGAAAGCTGTCCATCTGACGAACGCAAAACAAAAAACAACCAAAAACAAAACAAAAAACAAAAAAAAATCTACGATGTGTTAGTTTATATAGAGATGCATATTCAGAAAACAAACGAAACATTTAACTCATCTTTACGTCTGGACTGGCCAAGACTGTCCTACAGGAAACAGTATAAGGAGGGAGACGAAGAGGCAGACAGTGAAAAACGACGGGAAGTCCTCCCGTCGTTTTTCACTGTCTGCCTCTTCGTCTCCCTCCTTATACTGTTCCCTGTAGGACAGTCTTGAGTGGAACGATTTGCAGAAGACAGCGGGGAGTGGAGGAAGCTGGTTTGCAAAATCTTCAGTGGTGCCCCCACGGTCCATGGGACTACGGGACATGTGAAGGTGAAGGAAACAGCACACATCTACATCTCTTACCCTCTTTCCTCATGGCAGACATAAAACAGCGACAAACCAACCAACAGAAACAAAACAACAAAAATAACAAACAGCAACAACAGCCCTCTCCCACCCTCCCCCTAAGTAAAATAAATAAATCAATCAATAAACACTGGGTGCTGAAGTTGCAGGGGGAAGTTTTAGTTAGGTGGGGGTGGTGGTACGATTGTGACGGTGGCCGCGGTGAGGTCAGAGGGGCAGCCAGGCGTGACGTGGCATAGCATGGCAAACATGGCATAGCGTGGTCTGGTATATATTGGGGTTGTTGGCCTGGCGACTGACCGCCTAACCCTACGGTCCACTGCACAGGGGCGATAACAGGGGTGAAAAAGTGAGGACACACTGGTACAATTATGGAGACATTCACGGGTCAAAACATCTACAAAAGCTGTTGTTGTTTTTGTGTTTCTTGATGGGTTTTTTTGGGTGTTGCTTTTTTGTGTGGTTGGTTTGGTTTGTTGTGTTGTGGTTGGTCAGTTTCTTTCGGTTTGTTCTGGCGGTTGGTCAGTTTATTTGGTTTGGTCAGATGTTGCACACATGCAAGCGAACACCCACCCACCCACATACACACACATGCGCAAAGACAAATGCACTTACACGCCCACGCGTGAGCACACACACACACATACACACGCACGCACGCACGCACGCATTCACACGCACACAAACATGCCCCACACACACATGCACAAGAGAACATGCACACACACATGCACGCATACGCAATAACATTCCCCTGCGCGCGTACGCCCGCGCGCACACACACACAGACGTGGGTACACACATACTCACACAAGCAAGCAAATGCTCTCTCTCTTTCTCACCACTCTACCCACAAGTCCTTGGATGAGACTATAAACCGAGGCCCCATGTGCGAACGCACGCAAAACATCTTGCGCTCACGTTAAATCCTGTTCCGCTTTTCGTAAGAGTAGGCCATTGTGTGCCTGTGGGAACATATGACAGAAGTTACAAAACCGCATACACACGGGGACTGGATGTAAGAAAAAGCAAATCAGTGCTTATTTCATTATCCTCGACATGAAAGAATAAAATAAAATAAAATAAATTTCTCTCTCTCTCTCTCTCTCTCTCTCTCTCATCTCTCCTCTCTCTCTCTCTCTCTCTCTCTCTCTCTCTCCTCACACACACACACAAATACACACACACACAACACAACACACACACACACAACACAAAACCAACACCCCCCACACCTCCCCCCCCCCCCCCCCCCCCCCACACACACACACACACACATTCCTAGATTCCCCAATTCCATGCCACCTTCAAAATAATCGCCATCCAGTCTTCTGTTGAAGATGATCGGTCGTTAACCCCGCCCCCTCCACTTCCCATCCCCCCTCAATCTGTTCTGTCCCTTCCCTCTTTACGCCCCCCCCCCCCCCCCCCCCTCCCTCTTCTGTTGATCGTCTCTGTCACGTTTAATTAAAAGACATGCCACCGCCACCACCCATCCCCCCTCCCCCCCCCCTCTCTCTCTCTCTCTCTCTCCTCTCTCTCTCTCTCTCTCTCTCTCCCCCCCCCCCCCCCCCCCCGCCCTATTCATTCTCCAGCGAAAGAAAAGAAGATATTGGGAGACAAAAAGAGAAGAGAAGAAGATATTGGGAGAGAAAGAAGAGAAGAGAAGAAGATATTGGGAGAGAAAGAAGAGAAGAGAAGAAGATATTGGGAGAGAAAGAAGAGAAGAGAAGAAGATATTGGGACTTTGAGATTTCACGATCACTCAGGCATGATTCAGAATGAGATGAAACAGGTGTGTGGTGTGGTGTGGTGTGGTTTGTGTGTGTGTGTGTTGTGTGTGTACGTATGTGTGTGTTGTGGTGTGTGTGTGTGTGCGTGCGTGCGTGTGTGTGTGTTGTGGTGTGTGTGTGTGTGTGTGTGTGTGTGTGTGTATTGTGGTGTGTGTGTGTGTGTGTGTGTGTGTGTGTGTAGTTGGGCTTAAAATTCTGCATAGGTGTTAACGATCATTCATTCATTCCTGTTTATTCATTCGTTCACTCGTACCTTCATTCTCTGTCTGTCTCTCTGTCTCTGCCTCTGTCTGTCTGTCGTCTCTTTCTGTCTGTCCGTCTGTCTCTCTCTCTCTATCTCTCTCTCTCTCTCTCTCTCTCTCTCTATATATATATATATATATAATATATAATCTCTCTCTCTCTCTCTCTCTTCTCTCTCTTCTCCTCTCTCTCTCTCTCTCTCTCTCTCTCTTCTCTCTCTCACTCTCTCTCTCTCTCTCTCTCTCTCTCTCTCTCAGTAATATTATACACGTGATTTTTTTCCCATCGGTTGCAAGCTTTTCCTACTATTGTAATGGGCTTAGGCCTAGTTCATTTATTACGTCCTGTAGACAGGATGATTTATTTTTTAAACCCAGCAATTCTATATGCTTATCCCTTCTTCGTTCAAACACACACACACACACACACACACATGGTTGGTTAGAGTGTTGCGCATTGTGGTTGTGATCTGGTGACCCGAGGTGAGTCCCGTTCAAGGGAATATTTTCCCCTGGAATTAACATCAGTGCCGACACCACCCCCAACCCCTCCCAAAAGTCCTTCGGACGGGACTATAAACTGGTACCGCGTGCGAACACAGAAAGCATCTTGTGCACACATTAAAACCTGCTCCGCTTTTCGGAAGAGTAGGCCATTATTTGCCTTTGGGAACGGACGACAACAATTACAAAACTGCACATACATGGGGTTTAGATGTAAAAAAAAAAAAAGCAAAAAAGAAAGCGCATGAATGCTTATTCCTTTATCCGCGATATTAAAAGATATATAAAATGAATGAATGAATAAATCACACACACACACACACACACACACACACACACACAGTCGTTTTTTTTTAACATAAATAAATAAATATTTCTTTCTGTCTCTTACACACTTATGAGCCAAATCTTTTACCACACTTTTTCTCCCCCCCCCCCCCCCCCCCCCCCCCCCCGATCCAACTACAGCATTTCAAACTGTACACCCCAAACCGACCATTGCCCCATTGGGCCTACAATCGTCGCATGACCACACTGACCCCTTCTCTTGCAAATGGTCAGCACAGAGAGAAAAGGAGAGAAGAGAGAGAGAGAGGGGTTGGTGGGGTGACTCAAAAAGGGCATGTCGACCACCAACCAAAAAATCGGGGTTAATTTCCCGTTACTTTTTCTTTTTTTTTTTTTCTTTTAAAAAATAAATTGGGTATTTCTCTATTAAACCCGTCCTTCCGTCCTATTTAAAAGCCCTTTGGAGTTTTTCGACAAAATGAAAAAAAAAAACCGGGGTTTTTGGAGGGGTGGGGGGAGAGTCTTGGTCTTTGGGCCCCCCCTCCCCTTCGCCAAAAGCCACTTATGACACTTTTAAAAACCAGCCCCAAAACAATTTATTTTAAATCGATTCCCCCCCCCTCTTGTTCATCTCAATCTATCCCTTCTAAAACACCAAAAAAAATCCCCTCCCCTGCCAAAGGGATAAAATTTTATTTATTTTTTTTATTTTTATATTATTCTTTTGTATCGTGGATAATGGGAAAAAACACTTATGTGCCCCTTTTTTTTTTTTTTTACATTTGTGTGGTCTGTGTTCTGTGTCTTGGGGGTGTGGGGGTTTTGTGTAATTGAATTTGTTAACTCGTTAATTTTTATTTTGGTTGTATATATTGGTGTGTTGAATGCAAGCGCTATGATTTTTTGTGTGCAAGACATAACGCTATATAAATTCCATTTATTATTATTATTGTTATTATTATTATGTGTTTCATCATACTAGGGACCGTTTGAGCCGGGGTCAGGTTTTGTGCTTGTGGGATGGGTAGGTGTGCTTTTGTGTGGTTTATAGGATACACACACACACGCACGCGCGCGCGCGCACACACACACTCACTCACTCACACACACACACACACACACACACATGATTAATGATTTCATTTACATGTGATCTCTATCAAATAGGATATGGAGGATTTCATTAAACGCTACCAACTGTAACGAATGCGATTTGCATTAACAACATTTTCAACATGGCATGCATACTCGCACGTTTGCCTAAGAGCGGGCTTGCTTGTGCGCTTGCAACACACACACACACACACACAACACACACACACACACACACACACACACCTACCTCTAATAGTAGAAAAACAATGTCTGTATTTAGACAGAGGAGAGGCACTGGGTGGGGGGGGGGGGGGGGGGGGGGGGGGGGGGGGGGGGGGGGGGAACGCAGGAGAGTTTACGGAAAAAAAACAACTCAACCAACTTCCAGAGTAGGTGTTCATAACACTGGAAAGGTGGCACTGGGGGGGGGGGGGGGGGGGGGGGGTAGGGAGGTTGGGGGGGGAGGGGGGTGGGGGGGTGGGATATAGCTTATTTTCGGCTACCTAGATATATTTTAAGATGGCAATCTCTTTTGTACACACACACACACACAACACACACACACACACACACACACATATATATAAGGCTGGAAGTGGGGGAGGAGGGGGGGGGGGAGTGTGGAGAGAGAGACGAGACAGAGAGAGGGGGGGGAGGAGTGTCGCACCATTGCTTATGTAAATGCCCATATTTGGGTGAAATGACATCGCGGTTTCCTGGAAGGTTTAGATGAAGAAAAGTTGAAGGACAGAGAGAAGGAAAGGGTGAAGGTGCGGCGAGGTGGGGGTGGGGGGGGGGGGGGGGGGGGGGGGGGGGGGGAAGGAGTGAGGATGGTGTTTCCATTTCTGGAACGGGAGTTGCCTGCAAGTGTATGTGTGTCTGTGTGTGGTGACCAGTGTAGTTTTCTAGTGACCACAAATGACCACGGGTGGTGGGTGGTGGTGGTGGTGTTGTGGTGTGGTGTAGTGTGATGTTGGGCGGGGTGATCCCTGTATTGTTTCGTGTCGTTAAAGGAATTTCTTGTCGCTAACTGGATTAAGACGTTCAACTTCGCAAACCCGGTCCCAAAAAAAGTGACTGGAATTTATTTCCGAACCACTTAGCATAATTATCGTTGTTTTTGTATCAACACACATGAAAAACACGACCTAAAATAATGGTAATAAAAGATGATTATGACATAAATAGAAAC
>CM054143.1:33115865-33128365 GCA_028751875.1 Rapana venosa
CACACACACACACAGAGAAAGAGAGAGAGAGGAGAGAGAGAGAGAGAGAGAGAGAGAGACAGTCAGACAGACACTCAGAGGGGGTGAAGGAGGGAGAAAGGCGAGAAGAGGCGGGGGTGGGGTGGGGGCAAGAGAGGTGATGATTAATAATGACTGTTTATTGTCCATCTATTATAGTATTGGCTTGAGATTAAGAGGGGGAGGGAGGGAGAAACGAGAGAGAGAGGAGGGGGGAGGATAATGACAATGATTCTTTATTGTCCAGAAATAACAGTATTTGGCTTTTTTTCTTTTTTTTCTTTTATTTCGAGGATAGGGGAATAAGTACTCATGTGCTTTTTTTTACATCCAGTCCCCGTGTGTATGCAGTTTATCAATTTTGTCATCCGGTCGTTCCCAGAGAGAGAGAGAGAGGGGGGGGGGGTGGGGGAGGGGGAGCAAAGGAAATTGGCTTCATTTGAAAGAAGTGGGGATGGGGGGGGGGAGGGGGAGAGGGCAGTGACAATGACTATGATTCTTTGCTTTAAGGGACAATGATCATTGCTATTCTACGGGACAATGGCAATGACCACGATTATTTTAGGGGACCATGACAATGACCATGACTCTTTAGTTATTTCGTTTAATGAGAAGGGAGAGAGAGAGAGGGGGGGGGGGGGGGGGGGCAATGACATGCAACAAACCCCCAAAAACATTTTACTTAAAAGTATCAATTTAGTATTAGAGGGAGAGAGCGCATGTGTGTGTGTGCGTGCGCGCGCGCGCACGCGTGTACGTGCATGCATGCGTGCGTGCGTCCATGTATGCGTACTCATGCGTCCATGCGTGCGTACTAGAGTATTTGAGGAATTGGTGTGAATGTTACAGAGTCAACCCTCCTTTGAAAGTTAAAGCGAAAATCGTTCTGTAGTACCAGGACTTACTCTGTGCTATAATTAACAGGTGACAAAAAGTACTTCCAATTTGGAATGCCATGATGACATCTGCTCTGTCAGGATTAACTCCGAAAATGGTTCCCACTGGGCCACAAATAGTTTGCAGGCTAAAGAGAACCAACGCTCTTGGTGGCCTGAAGAATAAACTTTTATTATTTTATTTCTTTCTCTCTTTATTCTATTTATACCACTTTAAGTCACGAGATTTCTCTGCGTGAAATTCGGGCTGCTCTCCCAGGGGAGAGCGCCTCGCCACAAGAGCAGCGCCACCTTTTTTTGTTTTTTTTGGGGGGGGTCTGTATTTGTTTCCCTATCGGAGTGGCTTTTATTCTAAGAATTTTGCCAGGGACAACTCTCTTGTTTCCGTGGGTTCTTTTACCTGCACTGAATAATTTTGAGTAACACACGGAACCTCGGTTTATTGTCTCATCCGAATGACTAGCGCCCAGACCACCACTCATGGTCTAATGGATGGGGGGAAAGTTTCGGGCCCAAACTTACTAAATCCGGAGAGTGACGGCCACCACAACGTCCCTCCAACGACCATCTCCCGAGAGCTTCCAACTTTGTTCACTGTTCATTGTTCTCTCTCTCTCTCTCTCTCTCTCTCTCTCTCTCTCTCTCTCCTCTCTCCTCTCTCTCACTTCTCTCTCTCTCTCTCTCTCTCTCTCTCTCTCTCTTCTCTCTCTCTGTAAGTGCTGCATCTACACGTACGCATACATGCATGCGCACAGGCGTAAGCGCACTCGCAAATGTTCTTTTGCTTGCGTACGAATATAATTATACCTCCGCTGAAATCAGATGATGCGTGGGGGTGGAGTGCTGTTTATGGGGGGAAAAAAGAATTGAAAAAAACCTTTTGGAGTCTAAACATAGAATTCTAAATTATTGTTTTGACTTGTTTTTGTGCTGATTTCAAAATAACAGGAACCGATTCACTAAATACTTTGGGTTTTTTTTATATAGAAAAACCTTACATAGACAAACTAACCGCAGAGCTTCATTCATGAAAATTAATATAGAGATCAAACGTACGAGAAAAGGTGACTTTTGTGCGGAAAACACGGTAAAACAGCACTTGTTGTTTAATTTCAAAAGTTTTAATTTCCTCTACGTCCTTGTGTATTTTTAGTGACTTAAAAAAAAGTACAACTTGAGAGTGTTTGCCATTTCTGGTCGTGAAGGTTATTTTCGGAAATATCAGAGTTATTGGGGAGACACACTTCTCACAAGGGGAAAAATGAATTGCTCTGTGTATGGCAAATAAACACGCACTCTTTAATTGCGCACGCAGGCAGGCACGCGCGTACGTGTGTGCGTGCGTGCGTGGGCATGTGGGTGTTTTCTAGTGTGTGCGTGTTTGGGGGGGGGGGGGGGGGGGGGTGTATGTGTGTGATTGTTGTTTTATGGTGTGAGCGCACGAGTGCACGCGCACTCGTCCACTGAGATGACAAGTTTGCAAGATGAAATTTATTTGTAGATGCTTTTAGTCAGTCGCATAAAGAGAAAATGATGTAATAAAAATGATAATGATAATAATGTATGGTACAGCGCTGAATCTTGTAAAGCAAACAAATCGAAGCGCTCATATAAGGGAGTATCAGCTTTTGGTAAAGAATTGGCGCTGAAAGCATTACAATTTAATGGGCATAAAAAAAATTAAACCTATCCCCAGTTTATTCTATCAGGGTTCTTTTCCAACCAGTCTAAAGGTTCTTTTCCAACCAGTCTAAAGGTTCTTTTCCAACCAGTCTAAAGGTTCTTTTCCGACCAGTCTAAAGGTTCTTTTCCAACAGTCTAAGGTTCTTTTCCAACAGTCTAAAGGTTCTTTTCGACAGTCTAAGGAACCAACCAGTCTAAAGGTTCTTTTCCCAGTCTAAAGGTTCTTTTCCAACCAGTCTAAAGGTTCTTTTTCGACCAGTCTAAAGGCTCTTTTCCGACTGTATGGGGGGGGGGGGGTCATTTTACAAAGATAAAGGTACTGAGGGGTCTTTCTCGACTGTGTGGAGGGAGGGTTCTTTTCCAGCTGTACAGAGGGTTCTTTTCCAGCTGTACAGAGGGTTCTTTTCCAAACGTTCTGAGGCGTTTTGTTTGGTTGGGTTTTTTCTCTCAACTGTACTGGGTGATTGTTTTTCCCCAGTTGTACTGAGGGTTCCTTGCAGCTGTACTGAGGGTTCTTTTCCAAATTCATCGAGGGTTCTTTTCCCACTATACCGAGGTCTGTTTCCCAATTGTACTGAGGTTTTTTCCCGTGGTTTCGTGTTCTCTCTCCTGTCTCTTGTCTCTGTCTCCTCTCTGTCTCTATCTCTTTCTCTCTGTCTCTGCCTCTCTCTGTTCTCTCCTGTCTCTCCTTCTTTTCTCTGTCTCGCCTTCTCTCAGAACATCTTGCGCACGCGTTAAACCCTGTTCCGCTTGTCGGAAGAGTAGGCCATTTTGTGCCAGTGGGAACAGATGACAACATTGACAAAACTGTATACACACGGGGACTGGATTTTTTAAAAAACCCAAATCATGAGTGCTTATTCCATTATCCTCGAAATACAAGAATAAATAGATAAGAAAAGTAATAATAAAGTGCGTTTACTTATGTGCACGCACGCGGGTTTTTTTCTATGTATGGTCTCTCTCTCTCTCTTCTCTCTCTCTCTCTCTCTCTCTCTCTCTCTCTCTCTCTCTTCTCTCTCTCTCTCTCTCTCTCTCTCTCTCTCTTGCTTCTCTCTCTCTCTCTCTCTCTCTCTCTCTCTCTCTCTCTCTCTCTCTCTCTCTCTCTCTCTTCTCTCTCTCTCTCTCTCTCTCTCTCTCTCTGTGTAAGTGCTGCATCTACACGTACGCATGCTTGTGTGCATGCATGCATGCATTCATACATGCATGCACACAGGCGTAAGCGCACTCGCAAATGTTCTTTTACTTGTGTACAAATATAATTATACCTCCGCTGAAATCAGATGATGCGTGGGGGTGGAGTGCTGTTTATGGGGAAAACAGAATTGAAAAAAACCTTTTGGAGTCTAAATATAGAATTCTAAATATTGTTTTAACTTGTTTTTGTGCTGATTTCAAAATAACAGGAACCGATTCACTAAATACTTGTTGTTTTTTTATATAGAAAAACCTTACATAGACAAACTAACCGCAGAGCTTCATTCATGAAAATTAATATAGAGATCAAACCTACGAGAAAAGGTGACTTTTGTGCGGAAAACACGGTAAAACAGCACTTGTTGTTTACTTTCAAAAGTTTTAATTTCCTCTACGTCCTTGTGTATTTTTAGTGACCAAAAAAAAAAAAGTACAACTTGAGAGTGTTTGCCATTTCTGGTCATGAAGTGTTATTTTCGGAAATATCACAGTTATTGGGGAGACACACTTCTCACAAGGGGAAAAATGAATTGCTCTGTGTACGGCAAATAAACACGCACTCTTTAATTGCGCACGCAGGCAGGCACGCGCGTACGTGTGTGCGTGCGTGCGTGGGCATGCTGGTGTTTTCGTGTGTGTGTGTGTGTGTGTGTGTGTGTTTGGGGGGGGATGTGAGTGTGTTTGTGATTGTTGTTTTATGGTGTGAGCGCACGAGTGCACGCGCACTCGTCCACTGAGATGACAAGTTTGCAAGATGAAATTTATTTTTTAGATGCTTTTAGTCAGTCGCATAAAGAGAAAATGATGTAATAATAATGATAATGATAATAATGTTTGGTACAGCGCTGAATCTTGTAAAGCAAACAAATCGAAGCGCTCATATAAGGGAGTATCAGCTTTTGGTAAAGAATTGGCGCTGAAAGCATTACAATTTAATGGGCATAAAAAAATTAAACCTATCCCCAGTTTATATTCTATCAGGGTTCTTTTCCAACCAGTCTAAAGGTTCTTTTCCAACCAGTCTAAAGGTTCTTTTCCAACCAGTCTAAAGGTTCTTTTCCGACCAGTCTAAAGGTTCTTTTCCAACCAGTCTAAAGGTTCTTTTCCAACCAGTCTAAAGGTTCTTTTCCGACCAGTCTAAAGGTTCTTTTTCGACCAGTCTAAAGGCTCTTTTCCGACCAGTCTAAAGGTTCTTTTCCAACCAGTCTAAAGGTTCTTTTTCGACCAGTCTAAAGGCTCTTTTCCGACTGTATGGGGGGGGGGGGTGTCTTTTTACAAAGATACTGAGGGGTCTTTCTCGACTGTGTGGAGGGAGGGTTCTTTTCCAGCTGTACAGAGGGTTCTTTTCCAGCTGTACAGAGGGTTCTTTTCCAAACGTTCTGAGGCGTTTTGCTTGGTTGGGTTTTTTCTCTCAACTGTATTGGGTGATTGTTTTTTCCCCAGTTGCACTGAGGGTTCCTTGCAGCTGTACTGAGGGTTTTTTTCCAAATTCATCGAGGGTTCTTTTCCCACTATACCGAGGTCTGTTTCCCAATTGTACTGAAGGTTTTTTCCCAGCTGGTTTCAGTGTTCTCTCTCTCTCTGTCTCTCTGTCTCTGTCTCTCTCTCTGCCTCTCTGTCTCTATCTCTTTCTCTCTGTCTCTGCCTCTCTCTGTCTCTATCTCTGTCTCTCTCTCTGTCTCTTTCTCTCTGTCTCTGCCTCTCTCTCTCAGAATATCTTGCGCACGCGTTAAACCCTGTTCCGCTTTTCGGAAGAGTAGGCCATTTTGTGCCAGTGGGAACAGATGACAACATTGACAAAACTGTATACACGCGGGGACTGGATTTTCTTTAAAACCCAAATCATGAGTGCTTATTCCATTATCCTCGAAATAAAAGAATAAATAGATAAGAAAAGTAATAATAAAGTGCGTTTACTTATGTGCACGCACGCGGGTTTTTTTTCTATGTATGGTGTGTGTGTGTGTGTCTCTCTCTCTCTCTCTCTCTCTCTCTTCTCTCTCTCTCTCTCTCTCTCTCTCTCTCTCTCTCTCTCTCTCGCTATCTCTGATGTAGCGAAGTTTTGGGATTTTTGTTTTATTTCGGTGTTGTTGTTTGTTTGTTTCGGGGTTGTTGGTTGTTGTTGTTTTTTTGTTGTTGTTTTTTTTGGGGGGGTGTTTTGTCAAAATAACGAGCTAGGAACTGATTTCACAAACAAGGTAGTAACTGGGAATTTAGAGTCAAAGCATGAAGTCCTACATCGAAAGAAAAAAAAACACCCCCAAAACCCCAAACCAAACCACAAAAAACAAAACAACACACACAAAATAATCAGATCTCCTCCATTCATGAATTTTTATTTTAAATTTTTTACTGCACGAGATCAAACGTACAGGGAAACTGGAGTATAATGTTTCCTTTATTAAAATACAGTTTTTGTTGTTGTTTTTTTAAAAAAGAAAAAGAAAAAAAGGTTGATGTTGAAGTCATGTGACGTGGACAAGCGGGATTGAGAAACATGATCTGTTGTTGTTGTTGTTGTTTGCGAGATGTGAAGTGATGGTTTCAGTTCTGTGTGCGTCCTTGTGTATTGGTTTCAGAGTAGTGGGGTTTTTTGGTTTGTTTTGGTTTTTTGTTGTTGTCCTTGTTATTGTTGTAAAAATGTTATTTTTGATACAAAATTGCCGTTTATTTGGGAGTATGTAGGGGGTTTTGTTTTGTTTTTTGTGTGTTTAATGGAAGTTAGTCGCTTTGTGTGGTTGTAGCAACTGGATACGTTCATGCGGACGGTGTTTTTTTTGGGTGTTTTTTTGTTTTGCTTGTTGTTGTTGATCTTTAATATTAGTGTGTAGGAGGAGGAGTAGGGTCTATTTTCCGTGTGTGTGTGTTGTTGTGTGGTTGATGTGTGTGCTGTGTGTGTGTGTGTGTGTGTGTTGTGTGTGCTCGCTCGTGCGCGCACGCGTGCATCTAAGTAAACGCACGCATGTGCATGTGTGTATGTACGAGAGCATGTTTGTTTTATGACTACGATTATAATTATATACCTTGGTTGAAACTGACCAAGTGCTGTGTTTCGAAGAAAAAAAACCACGAAATAAACACAAACAAAAAGGAGCTATCTTCCGAACGAAAGAAAACAAAAATAATCTGTTTTTCCCCCCAATTCAGCTTTTCATAGTCTATATTTTTCAACTGCTCTCAAAATAGCGGAACCCGATCCACACCCGCCATAGTAACCCTAAGTAAGTAAATTGAAAAGAGACAGCCTACACACACACACACACAGACATGAATTGTTGACGTGCACTCGTGAAATTTGCTCTAGATATCAGTCAGACGTTATCAGAACAGACAAACGCTCTGTGAAATCTGTGAAGTAATTAAGAAAATTCATGCCGATACCTCATCATTGTCTGCTTTTAGTCAAGATTTCACACTGTCGGTGTCCTTGTGCGTTTTCGTGGCTGAAACCTTGAGAAATTGAAGAGTGTTTGTCTCTTGTGTTTGTCCATACCGGGTTATTTGGGGGGGGGGGGGGGGGGGGGGGGGGGGGGGGAGTAGTTTATTCGGGAACGGAATGTTCTCAATGGAAACTGGATGAATAACTCTGCTCCATCGAGGCAGTTCAACGCACTTAGACACCTGATGTACGTACGTGTGTGGATGTGTGTAGGAGTAATTGTGTGGTTGATGTTGTTGTTGTTGTTTTCCTGGTGTGTGTGTGTGTGTGTGTGGTGTGTGTGTGTGTGTGTGTGTGTGTGTGTGTGTGTGTGTGTGGTGTGTGTGAAAGACAGACAGAGACAGACAGAGAAGATTTTCATAGACCTGTAGGATAAACTTGTTACTTGAATACCTCATTCTTTAAAATCAAAATGAGATGGAGCATATTCCTTGATAATGTGTTGGCGCAGCGTGCATTAGATATGCGATGAAATAAATAAACCTACTACCACTTTAAAATTATGATGTTTCGGAAGGGGGGGGGGGGGGGGGAGGGGGGAGGGACGGAATAGCCTAGTGGTTAGAGCGTTGTGCTCGTCATCTGACGGCCCAGGATCAAACCACCACTGAAGCCTCCACCCGTGTTAGGGAATTTTACCCTGAAGTTAACATTACCGCTGTCTGCAAAAAGTCCGAATGAAACTATAAACCGAGGCCCCCGTAAGCGAACGCACGTAGAACATCTTGCGCACACGTTAAAAACCCGTTCCATCTGTCGGTAGGGACGTCCATGTTGTATCGGTAGGCAGGGATGACAAAACAAAATGGTGTGAAAAACCCGCAGGTCCACTGGTGGTGTCCTGTTTAGACTCCCTCCCCGAGGTCGCTATGCGGCTACCTTCATGGGGGGTAGAAACGGTCGCATACGTCAAACCGCATCATTGGTCAACTTGGGAGGCCGAGGAACCAAATTTAAAAAATCCCAATACAAACAAACAACGACAACAACAACAGCAACAGAGTTTCTAGTCTCTTTCTTTGTCTGATGAGCTTGCCTTGTTTTTTGGTGGTGTTTTTGTTTTGTTTTGGGTTGGGGGGGGGGGGGGGGGGGTTGGTGTGTGGTTTTGTTTGTTCTTTTGTTTTTTGGTTTCTTTCTCTCTTTCTTATTTTGTTCCCCTCTTTTACCATTATTTTGCGTGCGTTCATTTCGGGGTGAATGGCTGGAATATTAATTTATTTCCCTGTTGTTTCAGAACATGTTATTTTAGGGTACAATTTTATCGTAAACTACGCTTTTCATACTTGAGAGAGAGAGTGTTTATTTGTTTATTTTTATTTTTTAAAGCGGAACGGGTTTTAACGTGTGCGCAAGATGTTCTGCATGTGTTCGAACACGGGGTCTCGGTTTATAGTTTCATCCAAAGGACTTAACGGATGCGAGTTTGAGAGTGTTGCTCAAATGACCTGACTAACACTGCAGGTGTCTGTATCTCTCGGGCCCTGTTGACGCTGGGATATATTATGATAGTAAGCGTAGAGTACAACCCTGTCAAGTAGTCTCAAAGCATATGCACTTCCACAGCAGCATCATTACGTCATCCTCATTGTCATTGATCATCATGCAATATAAAAAAAAGAGAGAGAGAGAGAGAGAGAGTGAGAGATAGAGAGAGAGTGTGTGTGTGTTTGGGTTGTATGTGTGTGTGTGTGTGTGTGTGTGTGTGTGTGTGTGTGTGTGTGTGTGTGTGTGTGCGTGCGTGCACGCGCGTGAATAAAGTGCACATGCATGCGTGGATGCGTGGATGTTGTGTACAGGCATGAGTGTGCTTGCTTCCCTATGTGATGATACCTGGCTGAAATTACGATGGTTGTGTGGGTTGTCGCGCTAGCTGTTTACCAAACAGCGGTATTATTCTCCATTCCACGTTTCATTTTACGTGTTGTTTCTTTTTCCTGCTGATTTCAAAATAGCGGGGACAGATCTACAAGCAGCGTAGCGTCAATGAGGAAACACACACACACACACACACACACACACACACACACACACACACACACACACACACACACACACACACACACACACACTCACATACACACACACACACACACACGTGCGCGCACGCACACGCACGCACACACACTCACACCACACACACACACACACACACACACACACACACACACACACACACAACACACACACACACACACACACACTAAACACACACACACACGCACACACACTCACACACACACACTTAAACACACACACACACACACTTAAACACACACACACACTTAAACACACCAACACACACACACAACACACACACACACACACACACACACACACACAACACACACACACACACACTTACACGGATGGATCAGTGGCCTAGAGCTAACCTACCTATAAAAAAAAACAGCGAGAAGACGTGGACACGATCTTCTCCTGATTTCACTATCCACTAGTCTGTGAGCGGTGGTCTGGGTGCAAGTCTTTCGGATGAGACGAAAAACCGAGATTCTGAGTGAAACATGCAAATATCGCTGGTAAAAAAAAAAAAACCACCACAACAATACAAAACCTTCCCAGCAACTAAAGAACTGACCCCGGCAAAAATTCTGTTTTAGAAATAAAATTACGTTCATAGGAAATCATATACTTACGGACAGAAAATCTCTGTGTGTTGTGTGTGTGTGTGTGTGTGAGTGTGTGTGTGTGAGTGTGTGTGTGTGTTTACTTCCCTGGGAGAGCAATCCAAATTTCCCACTACAATATAACACAATACAACACAACACAATACAACACAGTACAATACAATTCAACACAATACAATTCAACACAACACAATACGATTCAACACAATACACTACAAACACATCACCTACAATACAACACAACACAACACAATGCAGTACAGTATTAAATACAATGCAAATATAATACAAATACAATGCAAAAACAATACAATACAATATAAAAACAATACAATACAACACAAATACTATAAAACACAACTACAATACGACACAGCACAACACAGCACGATACAAATACAAAACAAAATAAGAAAATACAGATCCCCCATTCATAAAAATCTACTACAGACATCAAACATACTATAACTAACAAACAAACAAACAAAAATTCAATCTCTACACAGATGAACACACTGTTTTACCTGTTGTTTTTTGCATTCAAACTTGTCCGTGTCGTCACCGCCTTGTTGGTGTGTCTGTGTGTGGCTAAAAACAAGCACAACACAACAAAACAAAACAAAACAACAACTTGATAGTGTTTTGTTTCTGTGATTGCTGTGAAACGGTATTTGGGGAAAGAGCGATCAATTTCAAAGTACAGTTTTACAATGAAACTGATTCGGCGTGCGTAAGTCGAACAAACTAAACGTAGATATGAATGGACGTGTTTGGGTATGTGTGGGAGTGGATGTGTGGTTGTTGTTTTTGTTGGGTTTTTTCTCCTCCTCCGTTTCGTGGAGTGGGGTGGAGGAACTGGCGTGATTGAGAGAGAGAATGAATGAATGAATGAACATTTTGAAAGAATGAACATTTTTTTATCGAGGGAAAAGAATAAGCACAATGGTGGTGTTTGGGTTGGGTTTTTTTTTATTCATCTAGCCCCCAGTCCAACAAATAAGGAAATCAATCAACCAATCATTCGATTAAACATACAATAATGAAATGTCTAAAGAATTCGGTAAAACGTAAACATGCAAAAGAGAAGAGAAGAGAGAGAGAGAGAGAGAGAGAGAGAGAAGAGAGAGAGAGAGAGAGAGAGAGAGAGAGAGAGGAGAAGAAAGAGAGTGAGAGAGAGAGAGAGAGACAAAGATCAAGTGTATGATCTCGCAAGAGGGGGGGGGGGGGACAAAAAGAGAGCGGGTGTTTCATCACAGCCTGCCTGCCCGCTGATGTGTCCCCTGGCTGAAAGAGCCTAGCACCGGCACTGTTGCTGCAGGTAAACACCTGGACCCTGACAGTAGCTCACCCTGGATACCCCCACCAACGCCAGCACGAGCACGCACAACGCACACATGCACCCTCCACCCCCCCCACCCCACACACACACACACACACTCACCCATCCATTCCTCCCCCCCCCCCCTTCACACACACACTTTCACCCCTCCCCCAACCCCCCCACACACACATACTTACACTCATCCACACACACACACACAACACACACACACACACACCACACACACACACACTTACACACAAGTAAACAGACGCCTTCCTAACTTATCACACGGGACTGTGGACTCATCGTGGATAGCACAGGGACTACAATGATTATAGTAATACCTACTACAGTACAGCACAGTACAGTACAGTACAGTGCACACAACTACGGCAATGTGACACCCATATCAACACAGCGTCAGAAACAAGTGATCAGCGTCACGTGCACCTTAGTACTTTCCCCTATTGTCACTGCTCACTGTCTTGTGATTATGCAACCAAACCAGGCGTGAAACCAGACACACACACACACACATACACACACATATACATATGTATATATATATATATATATATATATATATATATATATATATTATATTTATATATATATATATATATATAATATATGTTTGTTGTGTGTGTGTATAAAATATAATATATTTATTATTTATTGTGTGTGTGTGTGCACGCAGATACGGATGTACGAACAACTTGTACGCAGACGAACGCACGCACGCACCCACACAGACGAACACAAATGTTACCAGCGTGCATACCGTGAATAACACAAAGATACACATGTGTGCCCTAGCTATTTTTATATGCATATCCTCATATGAACTGTATAATGATACAGACTCTCTCTCATTGTCTCTCGCTCTCTCTCTCTCACACACACACACACACGCACGCACGCACGCCCACACACACACACACACACGCACACACACTCACACACTTATATACAGACACGTACACATACGCACGCATACACACACACATTCATTCACATGTATACACACATTCTCTCTCTCTCTCTCTCTCTCTCTCTCTCTCTCTCTCTCTCTCTCTCTCTCTCTCTCTCTCTCTCTCTCTCTCTCTCTTACATTCACTCTTTCTCTCTCTCTCTCTGCAAAACTGCATACACACGGGGACTGGATGGAAAAAAGCACATGAGTGCTTATTCCATTATCCTTGAAATAAAATATATCTATATCTATCTATGTCTATCTTAGGCATCTCATACAAAGACCACATCACGAATGAAGAAGTCAAGAGACGCATCCGCAATGA
>CM054143.1:33140865-33182618 GCA_028751875.1 Rapana venosa
GAGAGGAAGGATAGATGGAAGGAAGGAGGGAAGGGAAGGAAGGATAAAAAGAAGAAACGATGGAATAAGAAAGGGAAGGAAAGGAAAGAGAAAGAATGAAAGGAAGAAGAAAAAAACAGCAGCAGCACCTGTCACGGAAAAATGAGGTAGGCAGGAAGGAGGGAAGAAAGGAAGGATGAAAGGAAGCATCGATGGAAGGAAGGAATAAAAGACGAAAGGAAGAAAAAAAGCAGCAGTAACTATCAAGTAAAGTGAGGTAGGGAAAGAGGGGGAAAAGAAAAATCGATCAAATGGAAAAAAGAAAGGATGGAAGAAAGAGGGAAGGAAGAAACGAAGGAAGAAACCAAAAGAAAGAAAATAACGAAAAGAGAAAAAAAGAAACAGAGAAAATAGAAGAAGAAAAAAGAAACAAAGAGCTGGAAAGAAGTAAAGAAAGAAAGGATTGAAAGACAGGGAAAAAGAAAAGGTAGGTCAGAAAAAAAGGGCGACCAAAAAACCACCAAAAAGCAGGAGAAAATGATAAGAAAACATAGAATTAAATCTATTCAAGAAAGAATGAAAGGAAAAAGAAAGAAAGAAAAGAATGAAAGGTCAGAAGAAAGAGGGACCAAAATAAAGCAAGAGAGAAAGATGAGAAAATATAGAATCAAATCTATTAAAGAAAGAAAGAAAGAATGAATGAAAGAAAGGAAGAACGCTATGGGGTAGGAGGAAAAGGACACAGGATAGGGGAAAGTAGTCCACAGACAGACTCCAGAAAGATGATATATTGAGATATTAATAATATTGGCCTGAAGCAAAAGTAAGCAAGTGCTAAGACAGGCACACACAACACACACACAGAGACAGAGAGAGAGAGAGAGAGAGAGGGGGGGGGGAGGTTGTTTTATTTCGAGGATAATGGAATAAACACTCATGTGCTTTTTTTTTTACATCTAGTCCCCGTGGTGTGTATGCAATTTGGTAAATTTTGTCACCCGTTCCCACCGGCACACGATGGCCTACTCTTCCGAAAAGCGGAACGGGTTTTTTAACGTGTGCACAAGATGTTCTGAGTAAGAGGAGGAGAGAGAGAGAGAGAGAGGAGAGAGAGAGAGAGAGAGAGAGAGAGAGAGAGAGAGAGAGAGAGACGGAAGGGTTTGGTTTGATTGTGTTAGAGTCCCAGCGGGGTCATCCGATTTAAGGACTGTAGGATCAACCAACCATCACCACTAGGTGTGATAGGGATGGAAGAATAGAGAGTGGAAGGGAGGGCTGGAAGAAAGGAAAGAAGGGGAAAAAAAGAGAAAGAGCAAACAAACAAGCCGAGAGAGAGAGAGGGAGAGAGAGAGAGAGAGAGTACAAACCAAAGAAAGAGAGAAAACCTAAGAGAAAGGGCTGAAGGAGAAAGATGAATGAGGAAAGAGAGAAGAAGAGGATAAAAGAGAAGAAGAATTGTGAAGAAGAAGAAGAAATGCGAAGAGGAGGAATTGCGAAGAAAAATTGTGAAAAAAGAAGAATTGCAAAGAGGAAGAATTGCCAAGAGGAAGAAGAAGAAGAAGAAGAAGAAGAAGAAGAAGAAGAAGAAGAAGAAGAAGAAGAAGAAGAAGAAGAAGAAGAAGAAGAAGATATGCAGCGAGGGAAAAACCAACAATAAAAAGAAAGAAAGAGGGGCCGAGAGATGGAGACAAAAGAGCTATTCTGGGAGCAGAGAAAGCCAAGACAGCAGTCCATGTCCTGTGATGAAGCCATTGCAACCTCACCCTGGGCTTTTCAGAGCTCATCCTCTGCTGAACACGCTGCACAATCAGCCTGTCTATCTGCCTGCCTATCTGCCTGCCTTCCTGACTATCTGCCTGCTGCCTGCCTGCCTGTCTATCTGCCTGCCTGCCTGCCTGCCTTCCTGTCTATCTGCCTGCCTACCTGCCTGCCTTCCTGTCTATCTGCCTGCCTGCCTGCCTGCCTTCCTGTCTATCTGCCTGTCTATCTGCCTGCCTTCCTGTCTATCTGCCTGCCTGCCTGCAGCAAACAATACCATATTTTGGTTCATATGGGGCACTCTCTGTGCCAAAAGACCTGCTTTGATACCTACCATCTTCTCTTGTAAAGAGCTTACACACCCCCCCCCCCTCCCCACACACACACACGCGCGCGCGCGCGCCATCTGTGCCGGTGGGAACGGATGACAAAATTTACAAACCTACATGTACAAAAGGACTGGATGTAAAATGCACACAAGTGCTTGTTCCAATGTTCTCAGGGGAAGAAAAAGAGGGGGGAGAGCTTACGCAACAGGAGTTCCTGGGAAAATCAGGGCCACCCTTCAGGATCTCCAGTAGAAAATACCTCCACCAGAAAATATAATTACAATTATCTCCCATGGACCACTGCAGTCTTGTCACCCTCCCTAACAGTACTTGCCCGATTATACCACTCTCTCTCTCTCTCTCTCCTCTCTCTCTCTCTCTCTCTCTCTCTCTCTCTCTCTCTCTCTCTCTCTCTCTCTCTCCAAAACTGCCTTTCTTTTTCCAATTATTTCTTTAAAACTATGTAACACATATACATATTCCTAATATGTACACACTTTGCTTCATTATCACACACATAAACATTTGCTTCATTATCACATACATAAACAAATATATACAAGCAATTATACACATAGGTATGTAACATACAGAAGCAGGAAAACTCCATTTTTTTCCAACAAGGCGTACACTGTTTCCAAACAGGAATATTCAAATACTTCATCATTTAACAATACTTACACTATCCAGAAACATACATATCCTATCAGAATAGTACATTATTATTTACAAAATGCTGTGAAAACAGGTAGGCAGATACTGGACATCATGGTCTTCACATTCTTAATGCTTTGTGCGGCCCACACCATACTAAAGAGAGAAGGAACTATGTGTGGATATATATATACACATACACACACACACACGTCACAAAGGTATGACCAGTACAGGTTTGTGTTTATCCACAATATTTATTTATTCTTTCATATCGAGGATAATGGAATAACACATGTGCTTTTTTTACATCCAGTCCCCGTGTGTATGCGGTTTTGGAAATTCTGTCATCTGTTTCCACAGGCACACAATGGCCTACTATTATGAAAAGCGGAACAGGATTCGACGTGTGCGCAAGATGTTCTGCGTGTGTTCGCACTAGAGGCCTCGATTTATAAAAATAATAATAAATGGAATTTATATAGCGCTATATCTTGTAAAAAAAACCCCAACAAATCAAAGTGCTTGCATCCATTCCACTCCTACACATGCAACCAACAATGATTAATAGTTTAGCAAGTTCAAATGCACGCACGCACAGAGGTTAAATGCTTCAGCAGGATGATGGGAATTAAGGCCACTGAAGGCAAGGACAGATAATTATGAGATGAAACTGTAGGGGGAGGTCGTAGGTTTGAAATAGGTATGTCTTGAGGCTGGATTTAAAAGTGTTGTAAGTAGGCTTTTCGTGAAGGGAGAGAGGGAGGTCATTCCAGATCACTGGACCAGAAACAGAGAAAGCGCGTCTCATAGTCTCATCGGAAAGACTTTTGGGGAGAGTGGAGTGTGCCCTGATGTTAATTCCGGGGTAAAATGTCCCCTTGAACGGGAATCGAACCCGGGTCGTCAGATTGCCAGCGCAATGTTCTGACCACTAGGCTATCCCGTCCCCCCCTTAAAGACCATAACCACCTAACGGTTTAACACTAATAAATTTACATAACTTTATCACCAACATCCAAGGTAACATTGTGGATGTACATACCTTTGCTGACTTAATATACTCTCTCTTACTGGTTTGGACACAATTGATATGTCAGACAGTAAGGAAGTGTGTTTTTTTTCCTTTCCAAACTTCTCCAACATAACACTTTTTTTTTGGACGAAAGGTCCTCTTTGGAAGGAAGGCCTATCTTCATGGAACACCCTTGGGTACAAAAAGACCCAAAACAAAATGATTACTTTTGACATATTACCAGTAACGTACAGTTTTTACACATATACTTGCAGCAAACTACAGTATTGTAACCACTCAAAGTTCCCCCCCTCTTTACATAGGTATTTATTTACTATATAAATCATTGTCACTGATCCCTCAGATTCGAATCCTTAGGGTGCCTTCGAAGCTTTGTCAACCACCTTTCTCCAGTCCTCTCGTCTCTCAGCCGCCCTCAGGGTGTCTCTCAGCTCCATGTCTGTCCACTCTCGAATGTTGTCCTCCCATCTCTTCCTTTGTCTGCTTCTTCTTCTTCCTCCCCTCACTGTGCCTTGTAGGATTGTTTTAGCAAGACCAGAGGAGCGTGTGACATGACCAAACCACTTCAGTTTTCGTTGTCTGGTCAGTATTTGAAGGTCAGTATAGGGCCCGATTTCATTGCGGATGCGTCTCTTGACTTCCTTCATTCGTGATGTGGTCTTTGTATGAGATGCCTAAGAGTCTTCGTAAGCACCTCATTTAGAAGCTCTTATTCTTCTCTCTAAGTCCGCTGTAAGGTTCCATGATTCACATGCATATAAGAAGATTGACATTATCAGAGAACGCATCAGTCTGATTTTGGAACTGATGGCGATTTTTCTGTTGCTCCAGATGGGTTTGAGCCTTGGTCATTATTGCGGCTGTGGTCTGGGAAATTCTTGACAGTATTTCTGGTTTTGATCCCTTGTCTGTCACGATAGATCCCAGATATTTGAATCAGTGAACATTTTCAAGTTTCTGGTCTTTTGATTTCTGATGAGAAAAGTTGCTGTTTGTTATCACTTTTGTTTTTCCCCGCTGATTTCCATACCCAGTTTTGATGATTTTTCTTCTATGCGGTTCACTAAGTCTGTTAGTTCTCGCTCGTGACCAGCTAATCCGTCAATATCATCAGCGAAGCGCAAGTTTGTGATTCTTCGCCCTCCAATACTCACTGTTCCTTCATGTTCTAGTGCTTCTTCCATGATTCTCTCAAGAAATAGATTGAAGAGAGTAGGGGAGAGCAGGCAGCCCTGGCGCACACCGACCGTCGTCCGAGACCAGTCACCTATGTTGTTGTGAAACACTGCACTTGTTGCATTCTCATAGAGGCTCTGTACGACTTTGATTAGATTGGCATTGATGTTGTAGGTTCTAGTTGCCCACAGTGCCGCGTCCCAAACTCTGTCGATTGCTTTCTTAAAATCGATAAAGACGTGGTAGAGGTCCTGTTGGTGCTGGAGATATTTTTTCCATTATGAGTCTTAGGTTGTCTATACTACAATTATGTTCAATTAATTTTATATGTGAAAGCACAATTCAGTTAGAAAATAATACAGGAATCTGTCTCAAATTTATTAAAGTTTCCTTGTGTTCTTTGGAGGTGTGACCACCACACATTCACAAATAAATCTGTTCATAGCTATACAATATTCTTTCTGAATGGATTATTCTTTGCTACTACAGACGATTCAAGATTCTCCAAGTTACTTTTGGTTGGAAAATTATTCACATTAATGTATTGATCTCGAAGTGAAATGGCCCCTAATACTGTGACAAGATGACATGACTATGTAAGTAAAACAACTACATTCATTTTATATTCCAGTTTGGCACTCACCCAGTATTCCCGATGAGTGTCGATACCTTGAGGGACACCCTATCGTTTCATTAGTTACACTTTCCTTCCAGTCATTTATTTCCATCCATAGTTTTTAACCTTCTTTTACCACTTCCTTTTATTTATTTTTCTTTTCTTTACTTTCTTTTTCCCTTCTTATTTCTTTTCTTAGTTTCCATCATAAGTTAACCTTTCAAGTTTCAGTACAAAATTATAGCCTCCATCCCACCAGCCCAGCTGAATAGGAGTATTCAACCCTCGGATCCCAGGTCTGGCCAAAGGCAAAAGGGATGAAGTTTTGTTGTGACTTTGCAATGTTAACTTTGGTGAGAACTATTTATCTCTTCTAGCCAATCACTACCACATAGTGATGAGAGGATATTGGCCATCACATCTGTGATCCTACTACATAATTAGGGAAAAGACCCTAACCTCCACTTACAAAAAAAATATATATACCTGTATTAACAATAATAAGCTTGGCCACTTGTCACAAAAAGAAATATACTCATGACCTCAACATCCACTTCTGTGCACATGACAAAATCCTACCCCCTAAACATAGGTCTTCTGTTATAAATTATAATGTCGACACCAACATAACAATCTGCACATTTACACAGATTCCTATGCTACAAACACAGACACAAGCACAGGCACTCACCCACATCAACAACATTACCTCCACCTCCACCACCATCAACAACAACAACAATGTGACAGCTCTTTTCAGCTAAGAACTTTGTAGTCCTTTCCACTGATCACCAACTTGGTAACAAGTATTTTTTTACTGTCAAGACTGGCAGGGAAATCTTTAAAAATAAGAAAAATGTGCATCTTGCGATTAAATGCTTAATGTTTCAGAACATTTGTCATAATCTGAACATTTCTGACATACTTCACTGTGTTTTATTCCCCCTTCATTTAAGTCGTGTGTGTGTGTGTGTGTGTGTGTGTGTGTGTGTGTGTGTGTGTGTGTGTGTGTGTGTGTGTGTGTGTGTGTGTGTCTGTCTGTCTGTCTGTCTGTGTGTGTCTGTGTGAGAGAGAGAGAGAATGATTAGAGTCATTTTCATTTAAACCCATTATTTGTATGCTAGATCTATTGACAGGGAGGTAATTAGATTATCTCCTATGGGATCAGAGCATTATGTTTTTAAATTGGGACACACCTGTGAATTGTCAGACACTGTGTTTTTAGGTATCCATAGTTAAATGGTAATGAAGGTGAATATTAGATGATGTTACCCTGTTATCAATTGAAAAGCTGTCTTCCCATCTGCACATGACCTATCTGCATTTGTCTCCTGCTTTCCAGCAACGAGCTGAACAAGTTTGCCAAAAAAAACACATCCACACAGTTTTCTTTGAACAGTTTTGGGGTCAACACTTCTTCAGCATATTGATGCAACACTATAGTGCACTATTAAATTAATGAGACCTGTAGTGGTTAGTACATTACTATCATATTTTCAAGATAGGGCTATTACACTTTCATCCATAACTCTGCACTTAAGTGCCAGGCACACACTCACTTATTCTAACAACACTTTAAAAAGAATCTACACATCCACTTTGTCTAACAGTATAGCTAACAGATATCTGTTAACTATCCAGGTCCAGTCACTTGTCGATTTTAATGTTTTTTTCCACCTTCTGAAACTTGCCATTTTCTAATACTGTGTTTTTAAAAGACAGTATAAGAGTTGGTGGCGGTCCAGACAGGTAAGGTTGTCTCATTGTTTGTGACAACAGAACAGCATACATCTCAATGTTCACACCTATAGACATAAGTCTATATACAAAGTGAATGAATGACCTTAATGGCCATTCCCACACTGACATGCCACAGACCAGCTGCCAGGTTAGTGGTTACTTCTTTTTCTTTCAGTCCTCACATTCACACAAAAGATGGAGCTTTAACATTCACTGCTGTGTCTCCAGCCAGTGATATTTATGATCTAGATATTTTATGTGCCTGCCCTAAAAAGCAAAATATTTATCTGCAGTGCTTTGATTCCTATTTGCGTCCAAAACTTTTCCCCATCCACCCATGACTAAAATAACAAGGAGAGACTACAAAAGAGAGAGAAAAAAACTGAAAAGGGAAGGAGGAAAAGAAAGCAAAAAAGAAATAATACACATGAAAGGGAAAAAAATTGTTAAAAGAGACAAAAGAGCTGTTGTGGGAGCAGAGAAAGCCAAGACAGCAGTCCATGCCCTGTGAGGAAGCCATTGCAACCCTGCCCTGGGCTTTTCAAAGCTCATCCTCTGCTGAACCTACTGCACAGAATACCCTTTGGTTCATATGAGGCACTCAGTCTCAAATTTTGATCTACTAAAAAATCCTTTCCTCTTCAAAGCCTTTACATACATACCCACGACCAACCCCCTGCTAAATCATATACATACAAGGGGATGGGATAGCTTGGTGGTTAGAGGGATGTGCTTATAATCTGCTCACCCGGGTTCGAATCTGGTTCAAGAGGATTTTGGAGTTAACATTAGTGCGGACTCCACTCTCTCCAAACGACCTTCAGATGAAACTATAAACTGAGGTCCCGTGTGCCAATGCACGCAGAACATCTTGTGCACACGTTAAAACTCGTACCGCTTTTCCGAACAGTAGGCCATTGTGTGCTGCTGTGAACGCATGACAAAACTGCATACACACAGGGACTCGTTAAAAAAAAAAGCACATGAGTGCTTATTTCATTATCCTAGAAATAAAAGAACACAATAATAAATAAATAAACATACGTGCACGCATACACACACTCACATACACACATCCAAACACACTGCTTATTCCATTATCCTCGAAATAAAAGTATGCAATAATAATTTTTTTTAAACATACATGCACGCAGGCATACACTCACATATATACACACACAGACTTACACAGTATACAAACACTGGCGCCTGCACCAGCGCTTAAGGGTCTGATATCCCTTTCCAGTGGAAGGATGTTAAACTGAAGAACTAACTAAAACACTTAAACACACACACACACACACACACACACACACACACACACACACACTTTCATTTCGTGTGGTTTATAGCTAGCCCCAATGACGAGGAAGGCCATAATAATCAAGGCTGTCTTTTTTAATCTCAATTTCTGTAACACCAATGACATTTACCTCAAGGTCAACAGTAACTCCATCCAGTCCCCTCAAACAGTCCACACAGTCACCCTTGAACCAAAAAAAAATCATTAAATAACAAATTATCTGAATTATTTCGTTCCATAAGGCCAATTAAACCAGGGCCGTCTTCGTCTTCTTTTTTTGTTGGCTTTACACTGTCAGCTGTGTCTGGGGGGAAATAATGGCATATCCTTTCTAGCTCCTCTCATGGGTGGCCAGGCCCGTACAGCTTGTTTGGCAGGGTTATCTCCCTCCACCACACAATCTTCCTCAGGTCGCCAGGCAGTGTTGAAAACGCGGCCCATTCTTCTTCATTCATGTCTCATCCCCGGGTTTGGAAAAAAGAAAAAATACGGGAAGGGAGGGGGGGGGGGGGGGGGGGGGGGAGAAGGATAATAAACATTTCATAACAATACATAAGAAAAATGCCATGTGAGCAAATAACGCTGCAGATTGAATATCCTGTTCCCATTCCAGTGTTCACAATGTCACTACCAGGTCACTAGAACAAAGCAATACAGGCAAATTGTCCTATGATTGAAAAATAGAAAATCTGAAAGGTTTGCTTTGGGGAGGGGGTGAGGTAGGCGGGAGAATGGACTGGTAAGGAGGTAAAGGAGTCCCATAACCTATAAGGTCGTAGGGGAGCGAGGCGTCAGAGACCTTACTTCTCTAGGGCCAGCATATTGAGGGCGGCGCCCATCTCCTCTCCCTCGCTGCTTTACCTTCCCTGACCCTAAAGAGGGCAGGTACCCATTTACAGCTGGGTGAACTGGGGGAACTGTACTGAAGCCAAGGTGCGCAAACGGTCACCCATCCAACTGGTAGCCACGCTCGACGCTGCTTAACTTGGCTGGGGGAAAGCGAGTGCTCCGACCACTGAGCTATCCCGTCCCTTAGAATGGACTGGAAAGGGGGAAAAAGCAAGAAACAGGAAGGGAGGACAAGAAAAAGCAAAGAGTGAAAAAAAAGGGGAAAGTTCTAGCACCAAATCTCCAGAAAGCAGGAATGCTATTTATACTGAAAGAGCTACCCCCGCCCCCTTCTCACAAAGTTTGTACGTTTTTAAAATTCAGCTTTTTATTTACATCCAGTCATACTGCCTGTGTCATTAGCAAGAATGTTGAAAATCTAATCCAGAACTAAAATGATGAAAATCTAATCAAGAACTAAAATGATGAAAATCTAAAATGATGAAAATTTTATCCAGGACTAAAATGATGAAAATCTAATCAAGAAGTAAAATGATGAACATCTAAACAAGAACTAACAGCAGAGTGAAAATTTGATGCAGCAGCAGAAGTTTAGCCTTTGTTGATGACTGCAATATACTTTCTGAAATATCTATTTTTGCATGCTCAGAGAGAGAGAGAGAGAGAGAGAGAGAGAGAGAGAGAGAGAGAGAGAGAGAGAGAGAGAGAGAGAGAACACTGAACACTGAAAAGTTTTATTGTACTTCGGCCTTAGGCCACTATACAAAACATGTTTCGGGCAGGGGGTAGGTATAGATCACAGCAGCAAGCGTTATATCCATTTGGCATTCCCACTTCTGCAAGCATACAGAATCACACTTCTAGACTTCTAGTTATCATAATCCCCATCATCTTCTTCAGCATCTACATCACCATCGCTATCAGCATCTTCATGTTTCTATAGCAGCATCTGCAGCAAGAATATCAGCATAACCATCATTACTTTCATCATCTATGTCATCATCACAAACATCTTCCTCCTCGTTATCTACACTATCATCGTCTTCTTTGGCCTGTATAATTATCATCATCACGCTCATCATCTTAAGTATCTACATTATTGTCGTGATCGTTATCTTCATCATCCACACCACCGCTTCCATTGACATTTTCAACATATACATCATTGCCACCATCGTCATCTTAAACATCTGTCATCATAATCACCATCACCACCATCATCCTCAAAATCTGTACCATCGTCACCTTCAATATCCACATCATTGTCACCATCATCACCATCATCACTTTCAGCATCTACATTAACACCAGCTTCAGCATTTCCATCATCATCGCCACCATCTTTCTGAGCATCTACATCATGATCATCAACATCACTGTTATCGTCATCAATATCTGTATCATCATCACACCACCTTGTAGCATCTCTCTCATCCTTTCTATTATCAGGTTAGTATCTACATCATCATCGCCTTAATAATTTTGAATTCTACATCGCCATTGCCGTCACCATGTACAATATCCACATCATCTTCGACACAAGAATTTTCACCATACGCATCACCTCCATCGTCTTCTTCACACGATACATTATCATCAATTAACATCATTTTCAATATCTACATTTCCACCACCATTACCGTCAACATCCACATCACTACAGCCACCATCATCTTACAATCCACATCACTTTCTTCATCAACTTCACCCTCTATATTATCATCACTCATCATCATCTTGAACATCCACATCACCACCACCATCATACTCAACATTACATCACACCACCATCATCACTCAACATCACATCACCACCACCACCATACTCAATACATACATCACCACCATCATACTCAAAATCTACATCACCACCACTTATCCTCAATATCTACATCACCACCATTATCATCCTCAACATCTACATGACCATCGTCCTCAACTATCCACATCACCACTACCAACGTCCTCATCATCTACATCACCACCACCATCGTCTTCAACATCCATATCACCAGCACCATCAACACTGCAACCACTACGCCCACCATCATCATCAAGTTACTACTATCAGGATGACTATTTCGACGTACAACAGTTGATATGAAGATGTTTTCATAATAAAGCGTGATTTATTCATACTGGGGGAAAGAAAAAAAATTAAGAGAGAGAGAGAGAGAGAGAGAGAGAGAGAGAGAGAGAGAGAGCAGTAAAGCAGTAGGCTCACCTCACAATAAACAGGACAATTCCCTGAAGGGAAAACATACCACTTAAACATAGGTCTGTTGTTATAATGTCGACACCAACATAACAATCTGCACATGTACACAGATTCCCTATTTAAGAGTCCTTTTTCTGAATATTCAACAAAGCAGTGAGCAGCTGTGTGTTGTGTGCTAGTTTTGTGTTTTGTGTGTCATGAGACAGATGGAGACAGAGATTTTATGTAGATGGAGGAGATTTAGAAGTAGGAAAGATTAGAGTTACTTTTATTAAACCATTATTGTATGCTAGAATCTTGACAGAGGTAATTGAATTATCTCTGGATTATACTCACTGTTTTTAATTGGGCCACCTGTGAATTTGCCAGCCTGTGTTTTTAGTATCAACTTAAAGCGTGAGAGTAATTGTGTGTGTGATGTGTGTGTGAGAGAGAGAGAAGAGAGTTACGAGGAGAGAGAGAGAGAATGATTAGAGTTATTTTCATTTAAACCCATTATTTGTATGCTAGATCTAGTGACAGGGAGGTAATTAGATTATCTCCCATGGGATTAGAGCACACTGTTTTTAAATTGGGACACACCTGTGAATTGCCAGACACTGTGTTTTTAGGTATCCATACTTAAATGGTGATGAAGGTAATTTTTTGACGCTGATGTTAGAGCGACTCTTGCACTACACTTCTTTTTACCCAGTATGGTATTAATATTATCTTCCTAGTAATTTCATATTGGTATCAATTGAAATTGCAATATTATCTTCAGCATGCTTTTACTGCGTTCCAGAGCCATTACTAAATTGACATATCTTTATTTAAAAGAATATAAAGATGAACAAACTTTGGAACTAAGCTAGTTTGCCAAACAACATACACACCCACACATAATTATTATTAATACGGCTTTAGGTCAACACCCCTTGAGCACTATTGTGTAACGTACAGCCCATTTCTGCAGTCTTCAAAGACCTCTATAAAAGTGGTTAGTACAGTATTATTGATTTTCACAATGGGGTTATTATACTCTCATCCATAATTCTGCACGTAAGCGCTAAGCACACACACACACACTTACTTAATTTTACAACCCTTTAAAAAATCTAAACATTTACTTTCTCTAACAGATATCTGTTACGACTATCCAGGTCCAGACTTACGTCAATTTTAATATTTTTCTCGACTTTATGGAACTGTCCTTTTTCCAATTCTGTGTTTTTTAAGGACAGAATATTGGTGGCAATCCAGACAGGTGGATAAATCTCCTTGTTCTCTTCTCTTGATTGCCAAACTCCTTTTCTCACAAGACACTTGTTGATGGTACATTTCGTACGCCTCTATGACCAGTCTATTTTTGGCACGGCCCTATTTCATGGAACAAGACACAAAATAGCATCATGACCTTGCTGACATATCTACATTTTCAAAATTCGACTTTTTACTTAAAGCCAGTCATACTGCTAGTGTCACTAGCAAATCCAGAACTAAAATGATGAAAATTAAAACAAGAACTGAACTGATGAAAACCTAAACGAGAACTAAAACAGCAGACTGAACGTTTGCTAGCAGCTGCTGAAGTTTAGCCAATGTCCATGACTGCAATGTACTTCCATGCACAGAGAGAGAGAGAGAGAGAGAGAGAGAGAGAGCAGTAAAGCTGAAGGCTCACCTCACAATAAACAGGGCAATTCTCTGAAGGGAAAACATACCACTTAAACATAGGTCTGCTGTTATAATGTCCACACCAACATAACAATCTGCACATGTACACAGATTCCTATGCTACAAACACGGGCACAGGCATTCACCCACATCAACATTACCACCACCAACAACAAACATAATTATGACAGGTCTTTTTAGCTAAGAACTTTGTAGTCCGTTCCACTGATCACCAACTTGGTACATGTACCAAGTATTTTCTTACTGTCAAGACTGGCAGGGAAATCTTTCAAAATAAGCAAAAAAGTGCTTCTTGTGATTAAATGCTTAATGTTTCAGAACATTTGTCATAATCTGAACATTTCTGACATACTTCACTTTGCTTCATTCCCCCTTCATTTAGGTCCTTTTTCCTGAATACTTTGACAAAGCAGTGGGTTTTAAATTCTTTTATATCAAGGACAATGGGAATAAGCACTTAACTGCTTTTTTACATCCAGTTCTCGTGTGTATGCGGTTTTGTAAATTCTGTCATCTGTTCCCACCGACACACAATGGCCTACACTTACGAAAAGCGGAACAGGATTTAACTGTGCCCAAGATGTTCTGCATGCATTCACACGGGGCCACGGTTTATAGTCTCATGTTGTGTGTGTGAGAGAGAGAGAGAGAGAGAGAGAGAGAGGAGAGAGAGAGAGAGAGAGAGAGAGAAATTGATGAGAGTTATTTTCATTTAACACGATTGTTTGTATACTAGGTTTAGTGTCAGGGAGGTAATGAGATTATCTCCCATGAGATCAGAGCATCATGTTTTTAAATATGGACGGGTGTGAATTGCGAGACACTCTGTGTTTTTAGGTAGTGATAGTTAAATGGTGACAATGTGTTTTTTTGTAGTTGGTGCTGAAGTGGACCTTGTACCACATATCTTTTTTTCTCAGGATGGCACCAAACGTATCTTGTAGATGCTGTCATCTGCTGAGTCTTCTTCTGTTGTCCAGTTATTGTTTGAAATTGTAATTCTATCTGCAGTTATTTCCCTTTCATTTCAGCATCAGTGGAAATGCATGTTATTGTATATGAGACGATTACCTTATATAAATATGAACAACCTTTACAACTAAACTACATTGCAAGAATATACACCCACACATTTTGTATTAGTACAGTTTGTTGATGACGACTTACACATAATGCTCCAACTCTAGCCCACTTTCGAATTAATATGCAGCAAGTTTTTGCAGTCTTCAAAGACCTTCATTAAAGTGGTTGGCAAATAATTACACTCTTCAAAACAAAGCTATTAGCTTTCATCCATGATTCGTCAGTTAATCACTGTGCGTATACTCACTTTGTCTAACAACACTTAACAGAAACCTCTTGCAATAATTCAGGTCCTAAGACTGGTCGATTTTAGGTTTTTTCCACCTTCTGGAACCTGCCATTCTCCACTACTGTGTTTTTTAACGATAGTTGGTGGCAGACCACCAGAAAGGTAGGGTTACCTCCTTGTCCCTGACAACAGAAAAGCATACAATTCAATGTTCACACTTATAGACAAAGGTGTACATTACAAAGCGAAACAATGACCTTACTGGTCATTCACAATGCAGACATGCCACAAGACCAATTTCCATGGCAGTGGTTACTTCTTATTAAGTCCCCAGATCGAAACAAAAGAGGAGTTCTTAGATTCCCTGCTGTGGCTTCCTGCCCTTATTAGACGTGAGGTGCCTGCCCCAAAGGCAAAAGTTCATCTGCAGTGGTGTGATCCCTATCTGGGCCCAAAAGTACGAACACAAGAGAGAATACAGAAATGAACGGGAGGAGGAAAAGAAATGGAAGGAAATATTAAAAACAAGAAAAGAGCTATTCTTGGAGAAGAGAAAGCCAAAAGTCCATGGTGATGAGGAAGCCATTGCAACCCTGCCCTGGGCTTTTCAGAACTCATCCTCTGCTGAGCACACTGCACAATTAATTGTCTACCTGCCTGCAGAACAGAATACCATTTAGTTCATATGGCTCTACTCTGTGTCAAAAGACCTGCTTTGATATCGTTTTCTCTTGTAAAGAGTTTACACGCGCGCGCGCGCGAAGGAACAAACACTTACACACACACCCGCGCACACGTGTATGATCAATCATACACACACAAATACACGCTCGCAGGCACGCATTACTACGTCCTTCCAATGAGTCTATAAACCCAGGCCCTGTGTGCGAATGCAAGCAGAACATCTTGCGCACATGTTAAATCCTGTTCCGCTTTTTGTAAGAGTAGGCCATTGTGTGCTGATGGGAACAGATGACAGAGTTTACAAAACCGCATACACACGGGGACTGGATGTAAAAACGCTTATAAGGGCTTATTCCATTATCCTCGATATAAAAGAATAAAACAACTAAATACTCACACCCACACAGACTTACAGTGTACACACGCGCCAGCCCTTAATGGTCTGATATCACGTTTCGGTAGAAGGATGTTAAAGTGAATAACTAAGGCAGTGCACACACACACGCACACACACACACACACACGTTCGCACGCGCGCACACGCGCACGCACACACACACACACACACACACACACACACACACACACCACACAATATGACTAGTATCAACAAAAACTTCCAGTTTGACACATGTGATCTACCTTACCGTCCTGACAGTAGGCCTAAGTGCTTGCAGTGCAGAGATCTGTCTGTTCACTTCTGTCTTAAATGATTGCTGGAGCCCCGAGCATCACTGACGCCTACTTGCACTGCCCTGCACTTCTGCATGCTGCTGAAAGGCCTACTCTTCTGACCCCTTTGCTTAGCGCACGTAAAAGAACTCACGGCAACAAGTGAGTTGTCCCTGGGCAAAATTCTGTAGACAAAAAGCCACTCTGACAGCGAAGGAAAAACACATGCAGACAGGAAAAGAAAAAAAAAAGGTGGCGCTGCTTTTGTGGCGTTGCGCTCTCTATTGGAAAAGGAGCCCGAATTTCACGCGGAGAAATCTGCCGTCACTCGAAAGCAGTGTATTATACCATCCCATATCATAATATACCATCCCATATCATACCATACCATATCATATCATATTATATCATAGCATAACACACCATACCATACCATATCATATCATATATCATAGCATAACACACCATACCATACCATACCATATCATATCATAGCATAGCATAACACACCATACCATACCATACCATACATTACCACACCATATGATACCACACCATACCATACATACCACACTATACCATGCCTGGCACACACACCATACACACACCATACCATACATACACTCATACCATAACATCCAATCACACCACATTACCATACCATACATGCCATACATCACATACCAGCCATACCACACCATATCATAGCCATACTACAACACCACCCATCCATACATACCATACCATACCAACACCATACAATCATACATACCATACCATACTTAGCATACCACCACCATACAACCAACATACACCATACCATACCATACCAACCAATACCATCATACCACATACCAAACCATACAACCATTACCATACCATACATACCACACCATACCATACCATACATTACCACACCCCATACCATACCACACCATACCATACCATACCACCACCAACTACCATCACACCATACCATACCATACCACACCCTACCATACCACACACAAAACAATACACCAATACAACCATACCACACATACCATACCATACATACCACACCATACCAACCTACCACACCATACACACCAACCATACCACACATACCACACTACATACACACATACCATACATACCACACTACCATACCATACATACCACACCATACCATACACCACACCACATCCTACCACACCATACACAACACACATACCATACACACCACACCACAGCATACCACACCCTACACCACACCATACCTACCACACCACACCTACCACACCATACCACCTACCATACCACACACACACACCCTACCACACCATACCACAACCATACCATACACACCACACACACCCTACCACACCATACCATACCACACCACACCATACCATACCATGTCATAATTACACCTACACCAGTTTCCCTCACATTCATGGGGCAGGCAACATAGGGGGGGTGGGGGGGGCATGGAGAGGAGGGGGGCTGGATTTATTGGGAAGGGGGGGGGGGACACACGCATGCTCGCGCATGCGCATACTTTTGTGTATGCACGTCCGTCTGTCTGTCTGTCATCGCTGCTCGAAGGTGTGTGCGTCTGCCGGTGCCATGAATAAGGAGCCTACACGTGCATGTGCGAGTTCTGTTTGTCTGTCTGTCTGTCTTGCATACACAAAAGTAACAATGAATAGAAAAATAAATAAACACACACACGCTCTCGCGCGCACATACACACACACACACATGCCCGCGTGCGCGCGTACACACACACGCACACACAATAGTGCACATACACACACACACACACATGCCCGCGTGCGCGCGTACACACACACGCACACACAATAGTACACACACACACACGCCTCCACACACACACACACACTGAACCGTCTGATATTACTTTTTGGTAGAAGGACGTTAGACTGAAGAACTAGCTACACACACACACACACACACACACACACATATACACACACCTTCACCCACACGCGTACGCACGCACGCACGCACGCTCACAACACAATATTACGTATATATATATATATATATATATAATATATATATATATATATATATATATATATATATATATATTGTGACACTTCTTCTTGTTTTGTTTTTTATTGGTCTGATATCACCTTGAGTGAACAGACGTTAAATTAAAGAAAAATACATAGACAGAGAGAGAGACAGAGAGAGAGAGAGATAATAACAATGACAAATTATTATTTCGAGGATAATGAATAAGCACCTATGTGCTTTTTTACACCCAGTCCCCGCCCAGTGAGAGAGAGAGTACAGAAAGAGGAGAGAGAGAGAGGGGGGGGGGGGGGGGGGGGGGGCGCTGAGCGGCGAGAGAGCAGCATCACTAGAAAGAACATCGTAAGAAATAACACAGCAAAAAGACAACCAGCCAACCACAGCGCAATAACAGCGTCACTCCATAACACTGTTTGTTAACAAAGCTGGAAAGGAAGGAGCAGGTAGCTTACATTCTCCATCAGGCCATCCTCTGGACTCATCATCATCATCATCATCATCACCACCACCACCACCACCACCACCACCACCACCACCACCACACAGAGTCCATCACAAAGCATGAAACAGCGCGCTCTTGTTATCTTTGCGCGGTATTGCCAAGGCTTTTTTGTCTTTGTTCATAGCGTGGCCATACCTAGGTTTCTAGAAAGCTTTGTTGGGTATGGCCCCTTTACAAGATCCAATGGCCTGTGCTACAAGTGTTATGTCCCCTGAAGTCAGGCGCCTGAAATCAGTGGACGCCTACTTCTCATATCCATGGTGCACATCAATTTTAGTTTCCAGTCTCGCAGTGATTCCCAGGGGGGATGAGTGAGACATAAAGCATCATCTGGGTGACCCCCAGGGCGTTAAAACCTTTTCCCTACGGGGTAACCGGCTATAGGGTAACCAACCATCTACTAACCCTTCCCTCCGTAGCACCCACTACTGGGTAATAGAGCCATATAAATGTGTGCAGTGCTCGTGTACTTGGAAAGAGGGGTTCTCTCCCTTAACGCAGGGATAGTGTTAAGCTGGGGAACGCTCGACACCACCAACAAAATTGTTCTCCAGGGAACAGTGGAAAAAAAGGAGATAATAATAATAATATATGGAATTTATATAGCGCTGAATCTTATAAAACAAACAAATCGAAGCGTTTAATGTAGAAATAATGCAGAGTGGGCAGGTTAAGTCATTTTCAGAGATCTAGGCTTCGGCACATAACCGACATAGATGGAGGAAACTGGTTCACAGCTCTTCAGTGTCGGTGCCTCAATGACTCCCAAGGGAGTGAGGGGAGAACAGGAAGGCTGACGGGGCGATGGGATCCTGATCCCTGTCCCCAAGTTTAGTTGCTAGGGAAATTCAGTGATGATTAATTAATTATTACCTGTTTGACAGCAGTTGCTGCCACACAGCACTGAGACGGGATAGCCTAGTGGTCAGAACATTGCGCTCGCAATCAGACGACCCGGATTCGATTCCCGTTCAAGGGGATATTTTCCCCTGGAGTTAACATCAGTGCAGACACCACTCTCCCCAAAGTCCTTCAGATGAGACTATAAACTGAGGTCCCGTGTGCGAACGCACGCAGAACATCTTACGCACACGTTAAATCCTGTTCCACTTTTCGGAAGAGTAGGCCATTATGAATTTACAAACCGTATACACACGGGGACTGGATGTAAAAAAGCAGGTAAGTGCTTATTCCATTATCCTCGATATAAAAAAAAGAAAGAAAGAATCCATCTCAATGACTCGCATTGAATTTGGCCTCACTCATGGCTTCTGCTGTCCCTGCCTGCTGCATGCTGATGTCGACAGGCCCTTGCATCAAATCATTCATTTAGTCATGTATCTGTGTGTTTCCGTTTTGAATATGCCACTCTTTGCAGTGATGTCCATTACTGATATTTCACTATCAAAATTTGGATCGATTAAATTTTGTTCCTTGCAAAATGTCATGTTTTTCATAGACTTCTGTCATTCATTACATTCGCGTGTTATAGCTGTTTCCATTAGACTGAGCATGATGTAAGCTTGACGCTTGTTGTTACTTAAAATAATGTGTTGTACAATTTTGCTGTGATGCTTATTGGATGAAACATGTTTATAAAACCTGTTTACAACAAGTGGAATGACTTGGCATCCTCAGCATGGCCTGGTTTGGTTAGCTTTAATGAATGGAATGATTTACCTTCTGTGCCATTCAATTTTTTTTTTTCCAGATTAACAGTGTTGGGATATTTGAAGGGATTAAGAGGTGGTGGTCCCCAAACAGGAATGTTGGGGGTGGGGGTGGGGGTGGGGGTGCTGTCAGTACAAATAGCATCCCCACCCTCTGGAAAATCTGTGCTAGGAATTCCATCTTTTCTATCCCTCTCTTGGTTTCTGCCTCCTTTTGCTTCTTGTCACCTCCTTCTTGTCTATTGTCTGCTTTTTTCATCCATTCTCCTTCCATTTTTCCATAAAGACTTAAAAGATAACTCTCTCCCATGTCAAAGTCGATGTGCTGGGCCTGACTTGTCAGGTGCTTAACAGCAGCACAATGCATTTTCCCTCATATGACTGGCAACATAGTTTTCAATGAAGGAGAGGTGCTGGTTTTTGATTTAAATTGAATGTTACTGGAGCCACTGACACTGAACAAGATGACAACCCTGACATGGCTTTTGTGGTCGGGTAGGGCTACAAACAACTTGAAATGAAACTGTGTATTACACTTACAGGGATCGTACAGATGCCACCCATTGTGCATGTGCTTTGTATACAAGTGTCTGTGAGAGACAGTGAGTGTGTTCTTCACATCACTTTAGTAATATTTGACAACAGGGAAAAGGGGTACAAGGAGAAAGGGAGAAGAGAGAGGGAAGAGAGTGTATTAATGAGCATGTGTGTGTGTGAGTGTGTGCATATGAGAGAAACAAGGAAGTCAATACAGAGAGAGAAGGTGCATGATGTGTATGTACAAAACGAAAATATATGTGTGTGGGTGAGCAGTGTACTTGTATGCACACTGATGTGTATGGATATGTGTGTGTGTACATGTGCTTATGAAAAAAATAAAGGCATGTGCGCCTGCATGTACATAACAAATCACAACTCTTAAAGATCCAAACCGAGAAGTTCAAAAATCAATTTTACTTACACGTTTTGATTTTTTTCACTTTCATGTTTATCATTCAAAATACAATCATCACATTATAATGTCTATTATTCATACACATCTGCACACCATCACATTATAATTATCATTCACACACATCTGCACATCATCACATTATAATTATCATTCACACACATCTGCACATCATATAATTATTCATACACACATATGTATATCACCACATAATAATTATTCACACACATCTGTACATCATCACATCATGTCTATTATTCACAAACATCTGTACATCGCATTATAATGTTTATCATTCACATTCATCAGTATATCATCACATTATAATGCCTATTATTCACACACATCAGTATATCAGATTATAATTATCATTCACGCACATCAGTACATCACCACATTATAACATCCATCATTCACACATATCAGTACATCACATTATAATGTCCACCATTCACACACACACATCTGTACATCACCACATTATAATGTCCACCATTCACACACATCTGCACCTCATCACATTATAATGTCCATCATTCACACACAGCAGTACAGAGATGAGATTTCGCAATTTCCCCAGCAGAGAAATGGAATGGACGCTACGAGGGTGGGGCCGACTTTTGACAGATTTTCAGACAACCTGGGGCAAAAGTCTTTGCGAGAAAGACCTTGAGCAAAATGCCAACTTCATCAAAAAGCTGACAAGAGGGCCGACTGTCTGATAAAAAGTCAGACACCGATGATCTATATGGCATGTATGTAAGTCGCATACTACTCAGCCATGCAAATGGAGAATGAAATACTGTCAGCAATATACCACGATGCCTGCCCATCTCGACAAACATGTTGGTGATACAACTTTTTTCATTCCTCGGCTACAGCTCTGATGTTCACCGAATGTGGAGATTTTGCACATGTGACCGTTTTTACCCACCTTGAAGGTAGCCGCATTCCAACTTTGGGATGAGGGTAAAAATAATAACAGTTACTAGCTGCCATGGGAAAGGAGTTAGCACACTGGGTTGGTTCCTGGTACGAAGGTTGCAGGTTCAAATCTAGTCACAGGGGTCTTTTGGACTCCAGCTTCCTGTATACAGCTACCTATACCTTTTGTCCCCCATGTGTTTCCCTATGAGAGTGACTTTTCTCTACAGAATTTTGCTAGGGATTACTCTTTTGTTGCTAAGAGGTCGTTTTTTTTAATTTTTTACATGTGCTGATTTGAGTGTTGCACATGGGACCTCAGTTTATTGTCTCAGCCAAAAAAAGACTACCACCCATACCATTACACAAGGTCCAGGAGATTGGGCAAGAGGGGGGGAGGGGGGTTCAAACTCCAAAGGGGATGGAACTCACACTTACCACTTTTTGGGGCAGTGCATTAACTCTAGAAGATTGATGTACACAGTCACATCCAATCTGTTTCTCCTTCTGATGGAAAGTACAGATCAGATGTGTTTACCCCAAACACGTCAGCCAAGGAATGTTCTGATTAGACTTTGCCATACACCACCCCCACCCCTTTACAGTTTCTTCAGGAAGAAAGTAATAAATGCAAAAGGCTTTGCCATACACCACCCCCACCCCTTTACAGTTTCTTCAGGAAGAAAGTAATAAATGCAAAAGGCTTTGCCATACACCACCCCCACCCCTTTACAGTTTCCTCAGGAAGTTAGTTATAAATGCAAACTGCCACATCAAATGCCACTGGTTCCCAGTATTTTAGAAATTATATTCCTGAACAATTCTGACAATTGTCCTCTCTGTAACACTGACTGACATCTCTCTCACACAATGCAACTACCCACTATACAAATGAACTCTTGCACTTCACACACACACACACATCCATCCACACACACTGGTTATAGAAAATATTCTGAAATGAATAAGAAAACTAAATATTCTAAGTGAAATAAGAAAAAAAAGAGTAAAATAAATGAAAACAAATAAAGAGATAAAATGCCTTATGAAACTTGCCTTCAGGTGAGACATGGGGGTTGAAACTGATGAAATTTTGTTTACAAGCTCATGTTAGAAGTTGTAACAGATATTGAAAAGGCATCACTTGGAACACCTAAAAATCTAGAAAGTGCTCAGTTTTATGTACTGTTGCTATGGAGACAATCCAATTTGACCACCCAAACTAAATGTTCCAAACTTCTAAACCTTTTAATCAGTAACAAAAACAAGAGACCTGCCTGTTTCTACAGTGATGTTTTACAACCTAAGCTCTTTACTGAAACAAGGAAATCTCCATATTTGCATCTAGCAATTTTTAAAAAGGAGCAAAATATAAATCTCAACAATGTGGAAACATGAAATAACAATAATGTAACTACAATAAATATTCAAGTGGACTATGCAATAAACATCTGGCAATGGTAAAGGCTAGCTTTGAATTTTCAAATACTTTTTCCAGAGACTGTTCAGAAAATGTAGGTAAAAAAAGTTTTACGATAGGGCACTCAAATATGATATGAGTATTGGAAATATAATCCCCACATAGACATCTGACATGTTTACAAAATTTTGTAAGGAATGCATTTAACTTCATTCTAAAATATAGTGAATTAACCCTTCTCATGGATACAAAATGCGAATCTATTTGAGGAGCCATATAACAAGAAATATGGGCAGCGGTCAGACAACTTTTTAAATATCATTCCTTGAATTGATCAGATTCTTTAAACTTACCCCATGAAGTTTGTTCTAATATTCGGTATCCCTCCTGTAGAGATAAGGGAACATCCAGTTCTATCGATTCCATATCATGTCTTGCCCCCTTTTTTGCAGCTCTGTCAGCTCACTCATTTTTTATATATTTTGCTCCTGTTTAAAAGTATTATCCATACTTTTCTAGGGTAGTTTTTTTTTTGGGGGGGGGGGGGGGGGGTTCCTCACAAAATACCAACACTGATGCTATTTCTTAACCGTTTCTCCTTTTACTCCCTTCTTTAACTTCCATTACACTTTCTATTTCCCTCGTCTAATATCACTTAGAGTGAACAGACGTTAAATTGAAGACAATAACAATCTAGCAAGTTTTAAAGTTAAAAAACATGTACCTTACAAAAGGTACAAGAAAAAAAAAAGATTTATACATGATAAAAATAAAAAAGGACATTAAATGCTTTATGATATACCTTAAGTATCTAAAGGAATGCCTTAAGTGGGTTGTTAAATTTTTCCATTATTTTTTAAGCCAATATTCACCAATGGTGAGATTTTGCATATATATGCAACCGTTTTTACTCATCTATTTAGACAGGCACATTCCAATCTCAATTGTTATATATGTTAAAAAAAAAATGTAAATGAAAAGATCAAAATTATAAAAGATGTTCTTCACAAAAGATTAACCCCCCCCCCCCCCCAACACACAAAGATCAAATACATATGTGCAAAATGATTTTTTTTAAATGAATTTCTCACACGAACTGTTAAAAAAATAAATAAATAAAAAAAAATTTAAAAAAAAAAAAAAAAAAGGAGTTGGCTGCATCGCCATGCTTCGAGCTGCCTTAGACCTCCGGGAGGTAAAAATCTACAATTTAAAAATATTTTAAAACCCGGCATAAATTGCGGAGGGTGTTTATGCAGTGAGTCCCCCTTCAGAAACCCACCCTTGTCAAGAATTAAAAATCCAGGTATTTCATTGTGTAATACTACTACTGATATAATGTAAAATCTCTGTTGATTAACAGAATGAATTAAAGATGTACAGATTAATACAGCTGCCAGTCTCTGTGCAACAAGGTCCGTTTAATACTCTGTGTGTTTGTGTGTGTGTGAATTGAATTTAATTAAGAGAGGGAGAGGGGGAGATATATAAATATATATATATATATATATATATATATAGAGAGAGAGAGGAGAGAGAGAGAGAGAGAGAGAGAGAGAGATACAGAGAAAGACAGACAGACAGACAGACAGAGGGAGAGAGACTGTGCGTGCGTGGGAGTGTGTAGAAAGGGTTTTTACAAAGGGCCTATATGTCCATGAAAAAGTGACAGCAACGAGATAGAAAATATGGAACAAGCAGCAACTTTAGACAGGAGAAGCATACTGCCTAACGATTTCTTCCTTCTCTGAGAAACACACAGGGCGCACACACACACACACACACACACACAGAGCAGTGCGTGTTTAAAGTGAATCCCCAGTACAGTCATGAAAGAAAGGGAAGCAATCTACCCAGTCTGAAAAAAAAGAAAGAAAACCTAGATTTAAGAGGAAAACACCCCAAACCCCCATTAAAAAAAAAAATCCCCTTTGTGGACGGAAGTTTATCTCAAGCACAGCCACAGGCAGGCCAGAGCATTAAGCTGGCTGCTCTACGGAGCTGACAGTGATGGAGAATGCCTCTGGAAAGGGCTGCCCACGCCACTCAAAACACTAAAGGAACTAGTGGGCACGTTTAGATCACATTCACTTCCATGGACGCTCTTGAGGTTCACAGAAAAAAAACTGTCTGTTGGCAATACATGCACACTGGCGCACGATGTGCGCCTGTAAACAGACAAGTCCACAAGGCAGCTGACTGCCTGGTGAAAACTGTGGCACACGGGGACTAACCCTGCTCCTTAATCTTCCTAACAGAAGAAAACCGGGCGAGGAGGCTAAGAATCCAGGTCCCACGTGAAAATGCATGCACAGCATTATAAAACTACATGTACATGGGGGCTGGATGTAAAAATGCACACCAGTGCTTATTCCACTGTCCTCAGGGGAAGAAAAAGAGGGGGGAGAGCTTACGCAACAGGAGTTCCTGGGAAAATTAGGGCCACCCTTCAGGATCTCCAGTAGAAAATACCTCCACCAGAAAATATAATTACAATTATCTCCCATGGACCACTGCAGTCTTGTCACCCTCCCTAACGGTACTTGCCCGATTATACCACTCTCTCTCCCCCCCCCCCCCCCCCCCCCAAAACTACCTTTCTTTTTCAAAAAATGTTTTCTTAAAAATCATGTAACACGTGTACATATTCCCATCATATACACACAGCTTCATTATCATACACATAAACATTTGCTTCATTTCATCACACGCATAAACAAATATATACAAGCAATTATACAAAAAGGTACATAACATAGAGAAGCACGAATACTCATCATTCAACAAGATAACTCAACAAGACATACTGTCCACAAACGTGAATAATCAATCAGAGAGGCAGATGGCCAGACAAGCCCCTCAGTTTTGCTGAGATCTTTTCCATTCCTATTTATTATGACTAGGGTAAACAGATATACAACATGTGGGCACAATGATCAAGATTCATACAGAACTTTTAAAGGACCTTCCTAAATAAATATATTTTGCAATATAAACATAGGTTAAAAACAATATTTCAAATTATATAAAGTTGGGTTTTTTCCCTGACATGCAGAGGATATGCAGTCAGTGTCACCAACTTTTATCATAGTCCACAGATCTATTTTTGAGAAATGGAAATAAACAAAAAAAATAGCCCTCTGTCAGGTAGCCCCCCATAATCACCCCCACCCACCTCCTCCTCCTCCAGCCTTCACATGGGATAAAAAATCTCACATTTACCAGCTGCCATGGTGCAGTGGTTAGCGCCTTGGATTTTAGACTGGACAGTCATGGGTTCGAATCCCATAAGAGTCATAGGGATTTTTCTTACTCTGGCTGGCTCCTACCCAGAGTGTGTGCAGTGGGCTCAATGGGAAGACTGGGACCACACAGTTGAGTTTCATCCACTTTACGGATTCAAGTTTGAGAGTGTTGCTCAAATTACCTAACACTGCAGGTGTCTGTATCTCTCAGGCCTGGTTGATAGTAAGCGTAGAGTACAGCCCTGTCAAGTAGCCTCAAAGCACATGCACCTATAAAATCATACGACCTCGATCCCATACCTGCTTCTCTTTTTGTACAGTGCCTACCACAACTTATACCCGCTATCACGAAAATAGTGAACTCATCTCTTGTTTCAGGAAATGTTCCATCATCTCTCAAAACTGCAATAGTTACACCTCTACTCAAAAAGCATGACCTTGACCCTAACATTCTGAAGAATTATAGACCTGTTTCCAACCTACCTTTCATCTCTAAAGTCCTTGAAAAAGTAGTTCTAAAACAGCTCAATTACCATCTTCTCTCCAACAGTCTTCTTCCTGAGTTTCAGTCTGCCTATCGTGTCAACCATAGCACTGAAACTACCCTAGTCCATACCCTAAATACACTTCTACTTGCTTCTGACTCGGGGAAAATCTCCCTTCTCACTCTACTCGACTTATCTGCAGCCTTCGACACTATTGACCATTCAATTCTTCTCTCCCGTCTTCAAAAAACATGCGGTGTTACTGGCACAGCCCTCTCCTGGTTCAGTTCATACCTCACTGACCGATTCCAGACAGTCGCAGTAAACAAGATACAGTCAATACCTGCCAAACTGGAATGTGGTGTCCCGCAGGGATCAGTTCTCGGCCCTGTTCTTTTCACTCTCTATACTGCTCCACTATCACATATAATAAACCGTCATCATATCAACCATCACTTTTATGCAGATGACTCTCAGATTCAAAGTAGTGTTACACCTGAAAATCTGCCTTCTCTCTTGACAAAGATGGCCTACTGCTTTCAAGATATCCAAAACTGGATGATACAAAACAAGTTACAGTTAAACGCAGACAAAACTGAAGCCATGCTTGTAGGGACCAAACACAAACTCTCTTCCATTACAACAACTTCAATAGAACTCGGCAATACATCAGTCCCTCTATCCACTTCCGTGAAGTATCTAGGTGTCGTTATCAACAACACACTCTCTATGAAAAAATTATCACCCAGACTGTCAGTCGTGCTACTATCAATTACGGCGTATTAGTGCAATTCGAAAGTACCTGTCCACTGATGCAACATCCAAACTTGTCACTTCTCTCATTCTCTCACGTCTGGACTATTGCAATTTTCTTTTAGCTGGTCTGCCAGCAACATCTATCCACTCCCTTCAACGTATACAAAACTCTGCAGCTCGACTAGTTCTCAGAAAGAAAAAATCTGAGCACATTACCCCTCTCTTGCGATCTCTCCACTGGCTGCCTGTGCCATAGAGAGTAGATTATAAGATCAGTACCCTCTGTTACAAATGTCTCCACAAAACTGCACCCTCCTACCTATGTGAATGTCTTAACCTGTACACTCTTTCACGTTCCCTCCGCTCTACTGCAGATACCTTGTGCCTAGGTGATTCGACCAATCCACTGTTGGCCACCGCTCATTCTCTATTTCTGGTCCATCCATCTGAAACAACCTTCCTCTCTCTCTTCGCCAGAAACCTAGTTATGACACTTTTTAAATCCAGCCTCAAGACATATTCATTTCAAACCTAAGACTTCCCCCCCTCCGGTTTCATATCTAACCCATGTTCTGTCACCCTGCTAAAGTATACGGCCTGTGCGAGTGTATGTGTGCTTTTGGAAAACATTTGACTATCAAATTTTTATTTCATAGATTTTGTCTGCATCGCACCATGTTTGTAAATATCTGTTTGTTTAAACTTTTGATTATTTATCATTGATTGCATGACTGTGTAAGATTAGGTTGAATGCATGCGCTTTGATTTGTCTTCGCAAGATAAAGCGCTATATAAGTTCCATTTATTATTATTATTATATTACCTCCACAGCAGCATCATTACGTCATCCTAAAAAAAATTGCCTCTGATTTGGTGGTCCCAGTTGCACTGGTCTCATGATGACCTCAGATTTGGTTTCCCCATACGCTTCTGTAGTAGTTTGTGTCAAGGCCTTTGGGTTGGAGGTTCAGGGGGGATGGTCATTGGAGGGACGTTGTGGTGGTTGCCACCTTGGGTGGGCAACTCACTCTGACTGACTCTGTGACTGAGCGAATACTGTCATTAGTAGGGGGCTTGGTAGGTGGTGTCCTGAGTATGGTAGCTCAGAACAGGCACCACTGAACACCACCAAAGAGACCCAGCAGCAGTGCAGGGCCCCTCTGGCTGGTGGCCTGATATTGATAAGCTCCCTGCGGACTTCCGACCCTAGGGGATGAGACATAACGAATCTGGGGACGGCTGTGGCGGGGAGATTGGGATGAGTGGCGTGGGAATAGCAGGATGGGGGACATCACAGAAGATGAGGCAGCTAAAAAACAAAAAAATAAATAAAAAGATCTCACATGTCACAATAACTTTTAACAACTAACAACAAAACAAACACCAATTTTCAGCACTTTTTCTTCTTCTTAAAGCACCTGGATGCAAATGTGTTCATGATTATTATCTATTTAAAGGTTTTTCAAAGGCCTTGAAATAGACCCCACCGCCCCCCTCTCTGAGGACTTTAGCGCCTTCAAGGTGTGTATGAATGCTGGACATCACCTTTTGGTTAATCCCACATTACCCTTGTCTAGGGGACGCTGTGACATCCAACTAGCAGGTATTAGACATCATGATCTGCACAGGGTGCATGCTCGGTGCTATCTCCTTTGTGCAGCCCACCCCATGCCTTTTAAAAAATTTTTTTTTCTCTTGTATCTAAATTGTATTCACAAAAAAAAAGCCATGTGTAACCCCCCTTGTCAACAGGTAACACTGGGCAATGACAAATATGTTCAAAGCCTCCCCCCCCCACGTCTCTCTTTCTTCTCTCTCTCTCTCAAGGGCCCCATGCCAACATGAAGAGACCTTTTGCTTGCATATAGATGTATGTACACAAAGGCACTAACAGGTCCGAGTTCATACTCACCAACTCCACCACACAAATCCCTGCCTGTAACTGGGTGCCGCCGAGATTCAAACTTAAAACCACCCCGAGACCAAAGAGACCTGAGGGCTTGACGCCGAATTCCCCACATGATTGTTTTTGCCCACTTCTGCCACTGTTTGAGGGGGGGACTGAAACGTTTTCAGCCAATCCGTCCATTTTGAGGGGCAACACAGATGAAAGCTGCGGCGTCGCCCTTCCTCACCAACATCCAGACACTCCCAAGCTAACACTGCCGGGGAGGATGTGGGTCACTCTTCTGAAACACATGCAGGAGATGGCGTCATATTCACAGTAAAAATTTTTTTTTAAAGTTCTGATTTATCTTGGGGTGTGTAATTTCCCTATGTTTCATCAAAAGTAGCACAACTGTCACCACAATAAAAAAAAAATAAAAACAGTGCTACAACTAGCCATTATACCCTACAACTGATTTGTTTGTTAAAAAATCCACCACTCACGATCTCCATTTTGTTACATCGCCATTGAAGCGGTTTGTATTTGCTAAAATTCTTACCTCAGCCACCAATTAGAAGAACTGCATTGAAAATTAGAGATGATCGAAAATGCAAACCATTATATTAAATTATACACCTTCTTCAAAAAAACACCAAAGAAACAAACAAACAGCGTCCAGATGCAACGATATTTCTGTCTAATCCAGTGTGAGCAACCTACTTTCCATCTGTTCTCAAAGTAAAAGTTATTTTTTTATGAATCATGGATGTTTATTAGACTTGTAAGTCATCAAGTTTTTAAATTATACACACTCTCACAAAAATTACCCCAGCAGCGTCGCAAAAATCGCCCTAGGCAAGGCAAAATCAGGATTTTTCCTCTCAAATGTGATCACCAAGGCTGTTTAGCGGGAAAATATCAGGAAATCCCATGAATGACGTCATTTTTTCTCCCCTTTTAGAAGAGCCTCTGCGCTGATTGGTTCTGCCATGTTGAAATGTGTACGGTGTCACACTTATATTTCTGAATTAGGCATGGGCAAAATGTTCAACTGATCAGCAGTTTCTGCTGCATTTTGAGCCACATCAACATTTGTGAGTATTAGAGCTGGGTTTTTTTCATTGGTATGAAATTGTAAATGGCATGAGTAGAAATACAGTCATTTTAAAGCAAATTATGGTGGGTGTGTTCACGGAATAGAGGGGGAAAAAACCTAGGGGTGCCCTGTCGTCTGAAAATCAGACCATCATCACTGAAGCTACTTTTCCATAATAGAGAAAATATTTATCGCAATTTGTCACTTGAAAGTGTTCATATTTTGAAGTGTTATGATCGATTAATGGTTTTGTTGAAAGTGACAAACAAACAAAATGCCCATGTTTTAACTGTACTTTGGGAAACCCGTTGAGTGACTGAGGCGTAACACCACAAAGTTAAAGTTGTCAGATTACAATCGGGCGTTGGAGATCATCTTTGTATTTTCTTAATATTTACGTTTCTGTCAAATTATTATTTGATTGAAAAAGTCTATATCTTGAACATTTTGATTGATAAACTGAAACGATTTACAAAAAAGTCCTACTACTTCAAACACATGCAGATCGACTTGATAGTAACCACGATACCAAGTGGACGGCTGTAGAATTATGAATGGACGCCAGAAATAGATAATTGCTTAGGATTTTTAACACACTTGGAAGTTTATTGTAAAATTAATGAATAATTATAGAAATGTTTGTCAAAGAATGAGGTTAGAGTGAAGCATTTGTGATCTACTGACCCGGGTTCGAATCTCATTCAAGAGGATTTTTCCTTTGAAGTTTACATCAGTACTGATTCCAATATCCACGACTCAGATGAGACTATAAACCGAGGTCCCGTGTGCAAACACACAGAGAACATCTTGCGCACACATTAAATCCCGTTCCACTTTTTTGAAGAGAAGGCCATTGTGTGGCGGGGGGAACGGATGAGAAAATTTACAAACACACACAGGGACTGCATGAAAAACGCACGAGTGCTTATTCCATTATCATTGACATAAAAGAATAAATAAACATGGGGTTGATCTTCTTTGTTGTTGCTTGTTGAAGGCCAAGGGGACCTATTACGTCTGGCCTCCAAAGGATTCGACCTAGCTTGGGTTCCCATGGACGATACCCATCCTACTGCAAACCTTGAAATAACTGCCAGACAGTATTATTTTGCATGACAACCGACTGCAAAAATAACTGCTTGGAATACTCCTATGTTTCAGTGTTCAACTGACAACAAATTAAATGTATTAACTTCAAATATGTTTGCATTGTTTCATTTTTCTGGTGTGTGGTGTCGTGTGTTACATGCAGTACACATGCATTAAATGTCATATCTGTAAAAAGCATGCACCTTCAGTATCTTCCATACTCAGCTTTTACACCTGACATAATATTAGGTTAGATACTAAATTAGAATAAATTAATATTAGATTCCCTTAAACTTTGAACTTGATAAAGTTCATCATATGGTCATAAATTTAATGTTTTAATTTGCTTTTGACTAAAGTCCAAGTCACATTTTCAAAATCTTGTAACTGATCAATTCCAAAGATCAAATGTAAATCTGAACATCAAAGGCATCCTTCTTTGACATCTACAAAATCAGCGATAATGTATCTGAAATCATTTTCTGCATATAAAATAGAAATATTTCCTTTTAATGGCATCATCTGTTACGCGTGGACGTTTTCAACTCTTTGGATAAAGTTGGGGTTATTTTGTGTTCTCAGAGAGTAATCTATTTACTTTTGATTTTTACCTGATTACACAATCATAAATCTCTTAAAAGCAACAGTTTCTAATGCAGGTACTGATTTTTCCCCAACCATGTAACAAAACTGTACTGGGTTCAGAAGAGTAACTCATGTACACACCTTGGAGGAGGAGTCCATACTGGTGGCTCTTGTGCCCAGTTAATTGTCTTGACACAACTCGTACGTCAGACAGTAGGGTAGTCTATTCTTCCTCTCTTTTTCGTGACTCCCAAGTTCTTCCTCCGCCATGACACTTGTTGTCGTGTCATTCATCTTGTTCCACATCCTTCCGTTGCCTTTTCGGCTGAAGGTCCAATAGTGACCTCTTTGGCAGGACCCTCCTTCGTGGAACACCCCTGGGGACAAAAAAAAGACACAAAACAGCTTCAATAGCACCTTACTGACAAATCTTCTATTGCTTTTTCGTTTTTTGCTGTTGTTTTTTTAAAATTCAGCTTTTCATTTACAGCCAGTAATACTGCCAGGGTCACTAGCAAAATTGAAGAGAATCTAATCCAGAAGTAAAATGATGAAAATCTAATCCAGAATTGTAATGATGAGAATCTAATCCACAACTGAAATGATGAAAATCTAATCCAGAACTGTAATGATGGGAATCTAAACAAGAACTGAAATGATGAAAATCTAATCCAGAACTGTAATGATGAGAATCTAAACAAGAACTGAAATGATGAAAATCTAAACAAGAACTGAAATGATGAAAATCTAAACAAGAACTGAAATGATGAAAATCTAAACAAGAACTGAAATGATGAAAATCTAATCCAGAACTGTAATGATGAGAATCTAATCCAGAACTGAAATGATGAAAATCTAAACAAGAACTGTAATGATGAAAATCTAAACAAGAACTGTAATGATGAGAATCTAATCCAGAACTGTAATGATGAAAATCTAAACAAGAACTGTAATGATGAAAATCTAAACAAGAACTGAAATGATGACAGTAAAACGAGAACTAAAATGACGAAAATTTAAATGAGAACAGCAGAGTGAAAATTTGACAGCAGCAGTTTAGCCAATGTCAAGGACATACAACTGACTGCAGTGTACATTCTGATATATCTTATTTCTGCACTCACACACACAGAGCAGTAAAGCAGTACGCTAACCTCACAGTAAGCAAGAGCAGTCCCTGAAGGGAACACATACCACCTAAACATAGGTCTTATGTTAATTAATTATAATGTCAATACCAACATAACAATCTGCACATGTACCACATTCACATGTTCAAGGCACAGACACAACCATTCACCCACATCAACAACATTACCACCACCATCACCACCAACAATAGGAGAGCTTTTTTAGTTAAACTTTGTAGTCAGTCTCAATAATCGCCAACTTTTATTGCCCAAGTATTTTCAAACTGTCAAGACTCTGGAAGGGAAATTTTTGAAAAAGAAAAAAAAGGAAAATCTCATTTTGTGATTACATGCTCAATGTTTCAGAACATTTTTCACAATCTGAACAATTCTGACGTATTTCACTCTCGCTTCATTCCCCCTTCATTTAGGTCTTTTTGCTCAATAGTTTGACAAAGCAGTGAGCCCAGACAGCCGGTGAGGCTAGATTTTCTCCCCCCCCCCCTTCCCCCCCCCCCTCTGTTTGTTTCCATACATGCAGAAGCAAAGCAAATGAAGTTCTATCAGATCTGCTGCTTTTACAAAAAAATGACTCCAATATTTTGTGTGTGTGTGTTTGTGAGTGAGCGAGTGTGAAAGGAGTAAGCCAGCAAGAGTGTATAGAAGAGAGAGGAGAGAGAGAGAGAGAGAGAGAGAGAGAGAGAGGAGAGGAGAGAGAGAGAGAGAGAGAGAGAGAGACAGAGAGCCCACGAAGGACAGGGTGACAGTATGTGTGTGTGTGTAGATCTGTGCAAATGCACATTACTGAATTTAAGGTCATTATTCCATATAAAGATGAACAATTTTTTACAGGTAAGTAGGTCTGGTAAGAACACAAATGCACATCCCCCCCCCACACACGCAAACACAATCACCTTACCGGCAGACAGTCGGTACAGGAGTTTTTTCTTCTGGTATTTTTCCCTCAGAGTAGGGCACAGGAGTCCTGGAGAAGAAAATGCACAGAATTCATATTACTGTTTTTTTTCTCCTCTCAAATTTCAATGTTTCAGTGAGTGCATTATTTTTATTTTTTATTTACCTTTTTTTTTATATAGATATTTAAAAATTCTTTTATTTCGAGGATAGTGAAATAAGCGCTTGTGTGCTTTTTTTACATCCAGTCCCCACGAGCATGCCATTAAGTAAATTTTGTGGCCTACTCTTCTGAAAGGCAGAACAGGTTCCTTTTGGATTCAACTATAGATCTGGTGGAAAAACCAATTTTTATTTTATCTCAAGCCCATTTTCCCCACAATTAAGAATTTTTTTTTTCAAAGGGTAGAACCTTGTGTTAAACTGGCCTGAACAGAGTGAATACCAGGTGGGGGGGGGGGGGGGGGGGAGGCGGCACACCGGTCTTAAAACCCCCTTGCAAGTGAACAGGCTTGAGGGAGGAAAGCCTGAAAGCTTGCAGCCAGAACGGAGCTGGCTACTACCACCTGCAGATGAGAACTATTTATACATCCCCATCTTTTCAGTACAGTTTAGGGTGATGACTACTTTTGTTGCATGTTGTTCCAACTCTAGCACACTTCTAAAATTAATTCAAAACCAACTGCTGCAGTCTTCAAAGACCTGCATTAAAGTAGCCAGTAGAATACTACACTTTCAACCTTGATCACGCACTTGCTCAATGTTGTGCTATTTTAAAAAAATATTTTATAATACTTCTTCCTCAGCGCACACACACACACACACACACCCTCTCTCTCCTCTTTCTATGTACGCACTTGAACTTGCACATGTTTATTCATACACATACTTCCTTCACTTTTTTTCCCCTTTCTCATAATCCTTTTCCCTATTGTCTAATATCACTTAAAGTGGAAGGATGTTAAAGCAAACAACATGCACGCATGCAAACATTCACAAAACACACACGAGCATATGCACATACATTCACACAGTCACATTCATTCATGCGCACACACACACACACACACTTTAACAACAGTTAACAGAAATCTCTTACGGATATCCAGGTCCAAACACTGGTCAATATTAATATTTTTTCCAACTTTAAGAAATTGGCCCTTTTCTAATACTGTGTTCTTCAACGACAGTATTAGTGTCTGGGGCAGTCCTGACAGGAAGGGCTGTCTCCTTGTCTGTGAGAACAGAAAAGCACATAATTCAATGTTCACATCTATAGACAAAAGTGTACATACAAGGTGAATGAATGACCTTATTAGTCAATCCCCACACCGACATGCCACAGACCAGTTGCCATGGCACAGTGCAGTGCAGTGCACTAGCTACTTCTTCATAAGTACCCAGACTCAAACTGAAGACAGAAGATGGAGTTTTCAGATTCAATGCCATCCAGCCAGTGGACTAATGCCAACCAACCAGTGGACTAATGCCATCCAGCCAGTGGACTATTGCCAACCAACCAGCGGACTATTGCCATCCAGCCAGCGGACTATTGCCGACCAACCAGCGGACTATTGCCATCCAGCCAGCGGACTATTGCCAACCAACCAGCGGACTAATGCCATCCAGCCAGTGGACTATTGCCAACCAACCAGCGGACTAATGCCATCCAGCCAGCGGACTAATGTCATCCAGCCAGCGGACTAATGCCATCCAGCCAGCGGACTAATGCCATCCAACCAGCGGACTATTGCCAACCAACCAGTGGACTAATGCCATCCATGCTTTTATACCCACACTCAAGAACACTTTTTCTCTTCCCTTGGCTAGAGCTCTGAGGTTCACCAATGGCATGATTTTGCGTTTGCAGCTCTTTTTAATTTAACCCATTATGAAGGTAGCTGCATTCCAACTTTGGGCAACTCAAAACATTTATTTTGAAAGACATTTTCTTTTGATTTTTTTCCTACATTTTTTTACAAAGTCAATGTGTGAGCGAGTATGTACGCACTGGGAAATTTCCTTGTGTGTACAACAAACTTTGACTCGACCAGTGAGAAAGGAGAGAGGGGTAAGAGAGAGATTTAGTTGGGACATAGAAAACAAGAGTAAAAAAAAAGGTAAAGTTAAAGGAGTCCCATAACCTATAAGGTCATAGGGGAGCGAGGCGTCAGAGACCTCACTTCTCTAGGGGCTAGCATATTGAGGGCGGCGCCCATCTCCTCTCCCTCGCTGCTTTACCTTCCCTGACCCTAAAGAGGGCAGGTACCCATTTACAGCTGGGTGAACTGGGGAAACTGTACTGAAGCCAAGGCGCGCAAACGGTCACCCATCCAACTGGTAACCACGCTCGACGCTGCTTAACTTGGCTGGGGGAAAGCCAGTGCTCCGACCACTGAGTGCACACATTTATTAAAAAAAATCATGCTTTTGAAAATAAAATATAGGGTATCACCCATACATTTTTTTTCTTTTTTTGGTTTTACATGCTATTACAAGTCTGGAGTGAGTGAGTGAGAGTGTGTTTATTATTTTTTTCCATTTTATTCTTTTACATCAAGGATAACGGAATAAGCACTAATGTGCTTTTTTACATCCAGTTCCTGTGTGTATTGGTTTGTAATTTCTGTCATCCGTTCCCACTAGCACACAATGGCCTACTCTTATGAAAAGCAGGACAGGATTTAACATGTGCGCAAGATATTCTGCGCGAGTTCACACACAGGACCTCGGTTTATAGTCTCCTCCAAAGGACTTTTGGGGAGAAAGGAGTTGGCACTGATCTAAACTCCAGAGGAAAATATCCCCTTGGATAGGAATCGAACCCAGATCATCAGATTGCGAGCGCAATGTTCTAACCACTACGCTATCCCATCCCCATGTTGTGTGTGTGTGTGAGTGCGTGCGTGTGCGCGCGCGCATGTGTGTGTTTTTGTGTGTGCATGTGAATGCCCCTTGCATGCCCTATGTGTATGTACCCATACATGGATGGATATCACCCATATTTGAATCTTTTTGTATGCAAGTACAGAAAACGGTTTGCCTGAAACTGTGAGACACCGATTTCTGCCATTTCACGCGATCAACATGTACTTAATGACCGTTTTTAGCTATGCTTGTAAACCCAAAGAATTTCTCATGGTTTGGGGATGATATCGTTCATATGCATTATACATGTGTGTGTGCCATCATCTCAGTACATTCTGTGTCTGGACTTAAATGAAGTACTTACAGAACCTGGAAGCAGCTCCTCGTGGAAGAATGCTTGAAAAGCATCCTTCACAGATCCAATTTCATCATCCTGCAACATACAAAACAGTCATCATCACATATTTTCTACTCCTCCCTTCTGGGAAATCACAAAGCAAATTCAATCATACCACCCCCTCCCTACACACACACACTTCCCCAAAAAGTCATTCAGATGAGACTATAAACCAAAGTCCCGTGTGCAAACACATGCAGAACATCTTGTGCACACGTTAAAACCAGTTCCACTTTTTGAAAGACTAGGCCATTGTGTGCCAGTGGGAACAGATGGCAAATTTTACCATACTGTATACATATGGGACTGGGTGTAAAAAAAAAAAAAGCACCTGACACTCATTCCATTACCCTTAAAAATGAAATAGATAAACTACATAATACAAAACTAAACCTTGCACCCCCATACACACATAACTTGCCCCTACAAACAAAATTTGCACACCCACCAAAAAAGCGACTGATTTTACACACAAGTTTTCCCATCTTCAAGAATCCAGTTTGTAAGTCAAGTTTTTATATTCACTGAAAAATCCATGGACTTTGTACTGACATCCTTTCAAAGAAAACAACCCAAAAAACCCAAACAAATACCAAAAAACCCCAACCCTGCATTATCAAAACTACTTTAATGATACTATCAATCAGCTAATATTTAAAAGGAAGCAACTCCACACCAAAGAAATAGTTGATGTAATAACATAAGTAGATTCCCCTTGATTGAATGCCTTTCAACATCTTTAAAAAAATAAAAATAAAAAATACAAATCTGAAATATGTCGCGCAAAGAGCTCTGCATAACTCCAAATCAGCTAATGTATACCGATTTACAGAAAAATATTTTTAAACAAAAACAAAAACCCATACACACGAAAAAGCCAAAGCCCCACCCGTAAACAAGATACAACTACTAGCCACACTATCGCACTACAAATCAATCCAAAATGAAAGAAAAGTACTTACGGTGACAGCAAGGGCCAGATCCAAAAATGGCTCTGGCTTCGAGCCAACTGAACGATCTGTCCAGTAGGTGATGCTTCCAACGAAGATGTTGCCAATGGGGCAGCGTGTGTCCGATGTCATCTGAAAAAGCAACACAACACATTTTATATATATCCACACACACATACACACAAATGACTATCTAAACCAGCCTGCACTGAAACTGGTGTAAAAATGATCTTTTGATCGATTAAAAAAAAAATTTTTTAATTCTTAAGATTTAAAAATTAAACTAAACCTTACAAAACGATAAAGCGAAGTACACATTTATATGACATGCCAAACAGACATAGCACACTACAGAATGGGGCATCTGGCACCCAGGACAGTGCTGACGATCATTCTCACTACTCACATGCTAGTCTTTATCAAATAATCACAGCAAAGATGTCTTTAATTAAGCTATTAGCAAACACCTGAAAGACGCACTACATGAATAACAAGAGCAAAGCACCCCCACCTTTCAGAGTGAAAATAAGGAATATTAAATTGGATGAGCTCAAAGGAGCGGTGACCCTTCCCCTCCTGAACAGTGGGGGTCAGAGGGCACAGCCCCTGAAGCCTTTCCTTAACATGTCGACAAACTTTCTTATGAAATGAAACCCTATTATGGGTGAATATATCTGAAATCCCTTTACAGCCTAAAATCAACCATAGTCAAGAAAAAGTGTCGGCAGCATTGCTGTGTGAGCTGAGCAGGAAGTCTTTCAAAATGTGCAAGATTGTGGATCGGTGGTCTAGAGGTAACGCGCCCGTCTAGAATGCGAAAAGTCCGGGTCGGGTGTATGCGTGGTTCGTACCCCGTTTGGGCCCGAAAATTTTCCCCATCCATTAGACCACGAGTGGTGGTCTGGGCGCTAGTCTTTCGGATGAGACGATAAACCGAGGTCCCGTGTGTTACACAAAATTTTCAGCGCACGTAAAAGAACCCACGGCAACAAGGGAGTTGTCCCTGGCAAAATTCTTAGAAAAAAGCCACTCTGATAGGGATACAAATACAGTTGCAGACCAAAAGAAAAAAAAAAAAGAAAAGAAAAAGGGTGGCGCTGCTCTTGTGGCGACGCGCTCTCCCCGGGGAGAGCAGCCCGAATTTCACGCAGAGAAATCTCGTGACTTAAAGTGGTATAAAATAAAAATAATAATAAAATAATAAAAATAAGCCTGAAGACCTTTTCCACTTAGAAGTGTAAAATCAAAAGACTTTTCAAAGAGTTGTCAGAATGACTTTTAAGACATTCACGTGTGCAATTCATATTGTACTACATTTGTAGCCTACACATGCTAATTCTATCATCGATTTCCACCCAAAAGTGAATTTTTAGTACATATGAGTATCACTCCGTGGGTGTGTGTGTGTGTGTGTGTGTTTTTCAAATCTACTCACAGATGATCTCAATACGTCTTGTTTTATCCAATTTGTTCTGACAGGCAGGTAACACTAGATTATTATTTTTAAATTAAAAAATTGTTTTCCAAGTCTAAAATTATTAAGTAAAACAACCAACCAACGTCTATGAATTTCACAATGGTCTTGATAAAGTTGGATGCCACCTCTACCAATACAGTCAGCAAAAGAATGCTACACTTGAGACAAAATGTCCACATGTAGAAAGCAAAAGTACAACGATCACTCATCTTGATCATGTCAAGTTTTTAAAAAGTACAAAAATCTGTACTAATTCCGTTTAGAGCTGAGCATTCACAGCTGCTCAGAGCAGAATGTTTCGTTAGCAAAAAGAAGGGAATTAACAGTGCCTCCCCCTCCCCCCACCCATCCCCTCCAGTGATGCTAGGGTGGGAAAGGGCAAGCTGGCCAGACAGAGAAGCCGTTAGTGGGCTCAGCTCTCTGCTGCCAGTTAGTCAGCCACACTATACTCTGCGGGTCAGGGAGTCTGGGAGCGGAATGGGATAGCAGTGTGTTGAGTGGCCTGCCTTACTGTCTAAACAGGGTGTCCGTTTTTCTCATCAACACTCCGTGTCAGAATGCCACAAGTCAGGCGCAATGAATGTGGTTAAGCTGTTCGTTTATTACCAAGTCTAACGATACCAAACATAACTGGGTTTCCCTTCATTCGTACTGCATGCAGCAGGTGTGTAAAGTTTAATAACACATTCTAATGTTCAGAAAAGGTTTCTGAACACACATGGAACATACCTAAAAATCTAACTTAGTGCACTGCATGTGTCATAGTGGGTTTTTTAATCGCCATAACCTGTAATCCCTTGACTCAATCATATTCTCAGTTTAATTTCTACAATAGACATATACCAGTCACCGTCACCCAAAGGCTGGAGACCCTTCAGAAGTCTGTTGGTTTACTCAGTCAGCTCTACTAGGCATTGCTGTGGGCTTTTTGTTTTGTTTTGCTTTTTATACCACACTGCGGCCTCTTTAGATAAAGTTTTGTGTATGCTGATCTGTGTGTCCTAGAAAGCATGTAGAGCATAGTTTTCCATTCTAGGCACACAAAAATAAGGGCACACTCATGCATTTAGAAAACAATCACAGCCTGGTATGCTGGACATGCCTGTGAGAGAAATAGAAACAAATTATTAAATGATACTACCTTACCATTCCATTCCGTCGGAAATAATCCCATGAATAATGCACCATAACACACCCATCACAATATGCACAAATCTGTCATAAAACTGGCTTTCTGTCCTTGGATCATATTTTTTTTTAAAACAAAAAACAAAACCCCAAAACTACACAACTGACAAAATTGACAAAAACAGGAGCAACACACACACACTCTCACTCCATTATCTTTTTGATGACAT
>CM054143.1:33183118-33190618 GCA_028751875.1 Rapana venosa
CGCCACAAAAAACAGATGTGTATGTATGTTTGCATAATTTATGTTTGCATACCTATATGCATGCTTGCGTGCACAAAATCGCCAACACACACCGTTCCGCTTTTCGGAAGAGTAAACCATTGTGTATGGGTGAGAACTGATGACAAAATTTACAAAACTGCATACACACGGAGACTAGATATTAAAAAAAAAGCACATGAGTGTTTATTCTATTAACCTCAATATAAAAGAATAAATAGATAAAATACATGCAAGCATGCTCCCGCTGGTGCAACGGACACACACACACACACACACACACACACACACACACACACACACACAACACAACACACACACACACATGCAGGCACATACAAAGAGAGAGAGAGAGAGAGAGAGAGAGAGAAGAGAGAGAAGAGAGGAGAGAGAGAAGAGAGAGAGAGAGAGAGAGAGAGAGAGAAGAGAGAGAGAGGAATCTCAGGGAATCCCCTAGTAATAGTATTACACAATTGCTCACTTGTGACACTCCCACGGAGGTCACACCTCTGTGTGTCTCTCTCTGTCTCTCTGTGATCCCTTCATGTATGGGCCAATGGCCTTTTTGTGAATAAATCTTTGGAGTTCGAGTTCGAGTTCTCTGTCTCTCTGTCTGTCTCTGTTTCTGTCTGTCTCTCTCTCTGTCTCTGTCTGTCTGTCTGTCTGTTTGTCAGACACATAATGTGTGTGTGTGTGTGCGCGCGCACGCAAATGTGCAAAAGAACGCTTGCGTGTGTGTGGTGGTGTATAAATTATGTCTGTCTGCTTATAGATAATCATAGATTGTGTCCACTGCGAGTATGGTGCCATTGCATGTGCCACTTACATTTAGATGCCTGTATCTCATCTACAATAGTGACGTGCATACTGGCACACACACACTCACACACACGCCTACACATGCGCATACACCCCATACCCCTGATCCCTTTACACACACGTGACACACACACCACAACACTCTCCCCTCACACACACACACACACACACACACACACACACACACACACACACACACACACACACACACACACACACCTATCCCCACCCCTCACTTTCATACATCCCACTCATCCCCACCCGCCACACACACACCCACACACACACACACACACACACACACACACACACACACACACCACACCACACCCCTCACTTCATACATCCCACTTATCCCCACCCTACACACACACACACACACACACACACACCTATCCCCACCCCTCACCACATACACCCCACTCACCCCCCCCCACACACACACACACATCCCCACCCCTCACCACATACACCCCACCACCCCCCCCCCCCCCACACACACACATCCCCCACCCCTCACCACATACACCCCACTCACCCCCCCACACACACACAACATCCCCCACCCCTCACACATACACCCCACTCACCCCCCCCCCCCCCCCACACACACACAACATCCCCACCCCTCACCACATACACCCCACTCACCCCCCCCCCCCCCAACACACACACACACATCCCCACCCCTCACCACATACATCCCACTCCACCCCCCCCCCCACACACACACACATCCCCACCCCTCACCACATACACCCCACTCACCCCCCCCCCCCAACACACACACATCCCACCCCTCACCCACATTACACCCCACTCACCCCCACCCTCCACACACACACACACACACACACACACACACACACACCACACACACACACACACACACACACTAAATACTGCACATACTACTACTTTACAATACGCCACTAATATAAATTTGGAAATCACTTTACACTAACCCCTCAGGCACACACACACACAACACACAACACACACACACACACAACACACACACACACACACACACACCACACACACACACAACATCACACACACTAACTACTGCACATACTACTACTTTACAATATGCCCACTAATATAAATTTGGAAATCACTTTACACTACCCCTCACACACACACACACAACACACACACACACACACACACACACACACACACACACCACACACACATACCTACCCTGCCTGCCTGCCTGCTTTTATCAATTACGCAAGCCGCACAGCGGCTGGGGGACTCCCCAGCCAAACATCACGCGTACCCGGTTGCCAAAGTCCCCAGGAATGTTTACAAATAAACAAAAAAAAAAAACTTCACGCCTACCCCCCCCCCCCCCCCTCAACCCCCAACTACCCCCCCCCCCCCCCCCACCTTTCCCTCCTTCCCAAAACCTAAGCTTCTGTCCCCGAAACAACAATAAGGTGAAACGAAAATAACTTTACTAACAAACCACAATTTTATTTTTTAACACACAAACACAATTAAGAAGGAGAAAAAAAAGGAGAGAAGAGGGAGAGAGAGGGGAGAGAGAGAGGAGAGAGGAGAGGAAGAAGAGAGAGAGAGACAGCGGGGAGGAGAGAGAGAGAAGGAGAGAGGAAGGGGGAGAGGAAGAGAGGGAGAGAGAGAGAGAGAGGAGGGGAAAAGGGAAGAGGAGGAGAAGAGAAGGAGGAGGAGAGATGTAAAAAATAAAAAACCCAAAGAACCCCTTCCTAAAGCCCATAATACTAAAAAACCCCTTTTGCAAAAATAAAGGTATCCCTCGCGGTCTGAGCAAGCGCGGAAACCCGATTAAACCACATACCCAGATCTCTCTTCTCTTCTTCTTTCTCTTCTCTCTTCCCCTCTCTCTTCCTCTCTCTCTCCCTCTCTCTCTCTTTTTTAAAAATATTTATATATATATATATATTATTATATATTTAATCGGTTTTATTATAATAGGGGTGGTTAATTTAAAAGAGGTGGGGGGGGGGGGGGGGGGGGGGAAAGCGAGGGTTTTCCCTTACTTTGGGGGTTGCCCTAAAAAATAATTTGGCAGGTAAACTGTATGGTTATTTAAGCCCACTGAGGGTCTTTTTATACTTCCTTCTCTCTCTCTTCTCTTTTCCTCTCTCTCTCTCTTCTCTCTCTCTTTTTCTTCTCTTCTCCCAACCCCCCCCCCCCACACACACACCCCAAAACACACCCCAAAACCCCCACACACAAGATCTGTTTTTGTATAATGCTTTTTTTATACATGTTCTTTTTTTTGCAAAGCCGGGTTTTTGGTTTTTGGTTTGGTTTTTCCTTTTATTTTATTTTTTAAATTTTGTTTTAAACTTAAAATAGTACCCTTACTTGACTTATTTTGTTTAATGCTAGATTGAGATTAAAATTGTTGCTCTTTTCTCTCTCTCAAACAACACAGGGGGGAAGGGAAAAGTTTAAAAAAAAAAGCGCATGAGTGTTATTCCTTACCCTCAAAAATAAAAGAGTAAAAGAATTCTTCTCTCTCTTTCTTCCCCCCTTCTCTCTTCCCCTCTCTCTTCTCTCCCCTTCCCTCCTCTCTCTCTCTCTCTCTTCTCTCTCTGAGGCTTTGGGGGTATACTCGAAAAAACAAAACAGTCGTTCTAAGAATTTTTAAAAAGTCGGCTGAATGGGAAGGTATACATGCAAAACATCACGAAGGAACCCCGGTGCCAGGGGTTTAATGTGTGTGTGTGGGGGGGGGGGGGGGGGGGGGGGGGGATAGGAAGGGGGGGGGGATAGGGAGGGGATAGGGAGGGGGGGGGGGAGGGCTTGCACACCAGTAGCGGGTTGCTAGCCTGGGGTCACCCAGGTTGACTTCACCGCCCACACCCAACTACACGCAAGTGATTCACAGTACAGGGGTTGCCTGCTTTTTCTGAAAATAGGTCGTTGACGTCACAGAGAGAGAGAGAGAGAGAGAGAGAGAGGAGAGAGAGAGAGAGAGAGAGAGAGGTGGAGGGGGGTTGAAAGGGGGGAGGGGGGTGAAGAGGGTTGTGTTTGTGTTCGATTGGGGGGGGGGGTGGGGGGGGGGGGGGGGGTGGGGGGGGGAAGGGATGGGGTTTCTAGTGGTTGTAGTGGTATTGTGGTGGTGGTGGTAAGTGGTGGTGGAGAATGACCGTTGGTTTTTTGAAGACCTTTATTCTGCATGGTTTTGAGTGGACCAACGCGAAGTGCTTGTCACGAATACCCTCCTCCCTCAAACCCCTCTCTCCCTTCTCTTCTTCTCTCTCTTTCTCTCCTTTCTCTCCTCTTCTTCTCTTCTCTCTCTCTCTAAGTATTCTGTCTGTCTGGGGCTGTCTCTATGCCCTGGGCCCTACGAAGAAAGAGGAGGGAGGAGAGAGAGAGACAGGAGAGAGAGGAGCAAATGACAGAGACAGAAAAGAGACACAGAGAGAGAGAGAAACAGAGAGAGAGAGAGACAGAGAGAGAGAGAAACAGAGAGAGAGAGAGAGAGAAACAGGGGAGAGAGAGAGAGGAGAGAGAGAGAGACAGAGACAGAGAGACATAGAGAGAGAGAGAGAGAGAGAGAGAGAGAGAGAGAGAGAGGTGGTTGTACGTTCCACATTAGAGCCTCGATTGAGAAAGGGGCATGGTGGGGGGGGGGGGGGGGGGGGGGGGGGGGGGGGGGGGGGGGGGGGAATGCTAAGTGGTTTTTATTAATTCTTTTCACCAGGATTTAAAGCCTCTTTGACGGATATCTCCGTTCGATAGGCTTGAAACGCCCGGGTCGTTTGTCTCTCTGTCTGTCTGGGCTGTCAGTCAAATAAACGGTTTTTTTCTGAATGAGTTTCGCGGGTTTAATACTCAACGTGCCGGCACGATCTTTCACATGAGCTGAAAGCTGTCACACACACACACACACACACACACACGCACGTTTACACATACACATGCACACACACACACACACATACATACATACTCACACACACATACATACATACATACTCACACAAACAGACTCACACACTCACACACACATACAGACTCACACGCCTGCACACACACATGCACATAACTCACACACATACACACAACACACACACACACACACATTAACGTGCATATTTAATCTTCTGCATGTGTGTGCGCGTGTGTGTGTATGTACGTGTGTGTGTGTACGTGTGTGTGCGTGTGTGTGTGTACGTGTATGTGCGTGCGTGTGTGCGTGCGTGTGTGTGCGTGCGTGCGTTCGTGTGTGTGTGTGTGTGTGTACCCATGTATATAACACCTTGGGAATTAAGGTATTGGCAGGTCTGCACTTGAAGTTGACCTTGGAGATCGTTAAAATAAAAAAAATCGCTACCCTCGATTCACCGGATGCCGCCGAGATTGGAACTAATCCACGACTCCATGGACCCATTGGACTGAATGAAGTCGAAGGGTCTTCACCACTCGGCTCTAGCTCCCATATAATTATGTGATTGTGTGTGTGTGTGTGTGTGTGTGTGTGTGTGTGTGTGTGGGTGTGTGTGTGTGTGTGTGTGTGTGTGTGTGTGTGTGGTGTGTGTTTTGTATGTGTGTGTGTTGTGTGTGCGTGTGTTGTTGTGTGTGTGTTGTGTGTGTGTGTGTGCGTGTTGTGTGTGTGTGCGTGGTTGTGTGTGTGTGTGTGTGTGTGTGTGTGTGCATGGTGTGAGTCTGTATGTGCTCCATTTAAATTATGTGATTGTGTGCGTGCATTGCGCGCGCGCGTGTGGTGTGTGTTGTGTGTGTGTGTGTGTATGCATGCGTGTGAGTCTGTATGTGCTCCCATATAATTTTGTGATTGTTGTCTTCAATTTAACGTCTGTTCACTCTAAGTGATATTAGACGAGGGAAGTAGAAAGTGTAAAGGAGTTTAGAGAAGGAAGAAGAAGGAGTGGAAGGAGAAAGGATTAAGAAATAGCATCCGTGTTGGGTGTTTGTTTGTTTGTTTAAGAAAAAGAAAAAAAAATAATAATAACAACAACAAACCCAACAAACACACCTAGGAAAAGTAATAATATACTTCTTAAACAGGAGCAAACTTAAAACTCAACAACGTAGAAAAATGAAAATAACAATAATGTAACTACAATAAATAATCGAGTGGACTATGCAATAAACATCTAACAATGGCAAGGGCTAACTTTGAATTTTCAAATATATTTTTCCAGAGACTGTTCAGAAATGTAGGTATAAAAAGGTTTTACAATAGGGCACTCAAATATGATATGAGTATTGGAAATTATGATCTCCACATTAGACATCTGACTGTTTACAAAATTTTGTAAGGAATGCATTTTAACTTCATTCTAAAATATAGTGAATGAACCCTTCTCACAGTTATAAAACGCGAATCTATTTGAGGAGTCATATAACCAAAAATATGGAAGTGGTCGGGCAATTTTTTAAATATTCTTTCCTTGAATTGACCAGATTCTTTAAACTTACCCATGAAATTTGTTCTAATATACGGTATCCCTCCTGTATAGATAAGGGAACATCCAGTTCTATCGATTCCATGTCATGTCTTGACCCTTTTTTGCAGCTCTGTCAGCCCACTCATTTGAAAAAATTCCAAACGTGAGAAGGCACCCAACAAAAAGAAACAGGAATACCTCTTTAAACTTAGGAGGTGTATGACATATTTAATTTCAAAAATAATTTTAGAGACTTTCTTGAAGTTTGGGGATTTTATAGCATACAATACTGATTTGGAGTCAACACAAAGCAAGATATGAAAGAAAAAAATGGAAAATTAAGAATATAATTAAGAGCCATAAGAATTGCAATAAGTTCAGCTGTAAATATTGAACGATGTTTACCAAGATAGTACGATTTCTCAATTTTAAGTGCTGGTATGACAAATGCAGAGCCTGAGTCATGATTTTCTAAAACAGATCCATTTTGTATTAACTTTTAAGCAGTCAGCATACTTATTTTTCAATATGCGGACCGAACATCTGCAACCATGATGTTTTGATTTTCATTCTTTTTTTCATCAATATATACTCTATATCAAAACAGGCTTTATTCATCTCCCATGAAGGACAAGGTAAAGCTTCTTTTTGTGTTTCTAAGTCATATTGGTTAAGGTTAGATTTTTGAAGAGGTCTTTTATACATAAGTGCCAATAGGCATTTAAACACGATATTTGTTTAGCCCTTTTTGGAAAATTCGTTTCTGCTTGAACTTTTTAATTCACTACAGACAAATGTTCGTATTCGTGCTCCGTAAAACATATTTGGCGCATGAAAGTTGTCGGTATTCAGTAGGGGAAGTTTCCCCAATTTTTGTGATTGTTGTGTATGTGCATGCGTGCGTTGTGGTGTGTGTGTGTGTGTGTGTGTTTTGTGTGTGTTTTGTGTGTGTGTGTGTGTGTGTGTGTTGTGTGTGTGTGTGTGAGTCTGTGAGTGTGTGAGTATGTATGTGTGTATGTGTGTGTGTGCATGCGTGTGAGTCTGTATGTGTGTGAGTGTGAGAGTATGTATGTATGTATGTGTGTGTGTGCATGCGTGTGAGTCTGTATGTGTGTGAGTGTGTGAGTATGTATGTATGTATGTATGTGTGTGTGTTTATGTGCATGTGTATGTGTGTACGTGCGTGCGTGCCTGCTTGGGCGCGCCCGTTATAACTTCCCACAGCCTGACACTCTCTGCCTGTATCGGCATC
>CM054143.1:33193118-33205618 GCA_028751875.1 Rapana venosa
AGAGGATGAGAGAGGAAAGAGAGAGAGAGGCAGAGACAGACAGAGAGAGAGAGAGAGAGGAGACAGACGCAGCAGACAGAAATAAAAAAACAAAAATACATGAGAGAGAGGAGAGAGGGAGAGAGAGAGATAGAGAGAGAGAGAGAGAGAGAGAGAGAGTGATCGAGAGACGAGAGAGGGGGAAGAGAAGAAGGTTAGGAAGCTCAGTCAAGACAACATGCCAAGAGAAAGAAAAAAAATACCAAAGAAGAAAATGAGAGGATGAAGAGGCTTTTTGTGTGGTGGAAAATTAGAGGAGGTGGGTTGAGTATAAGGATTAGTGAGAAAGAGACAGGTGTGATGACATCAGAAGTATCTATGTGGGAGTGAGTGAAGGACAGAGGTGATGGGACAAAGAATGGTAATGTGATGATTGGCTGTAACTAGGAAAAAGAATGTGAAGGTGAGGTAAGAATGTGAGAGAAAAGAGAAGAAGTATAAGAAAGAGAGAAGAAGAACGAAAGAGAAAAAAGAGAAGAGAAGGGAAGAGGGAGACAAGAAAGAAAAAAAGGTGTAGTCTTGGGGTCGGCAGCAAGAGATTAAGAACCTATATACAGCACACATACAGACAACCAGACCCGCGACGTGAAACACAAACTTATATGAGAAACTGTTCTAATTAAATTTTGTAAATTAAAGTGGGTTACAAATGATTATTGGCGAGAAGAAATAGATGTTTCGAAGTCTTTGAAGGGAGTGTAGTGAGAGAGGTGTGAGAGATGAGTGATGTGAGAGGTGTAGTGAGTGGAACAGAGAGAGAGAGGGAGACCGAGGAGAAGATGGGGGGGAAGAAAAGAGATGAGATGAGAGGGGGGGGGACCCTGTGCTTATAACCAGTAGGTTCTTGGCTCAGGAACAAGTACTTATAGCTAACAAAATGAACTGACAACGACCCTCCACTCCACTACCTACTCACAACTAATCACTAACTACTAACCAAACAACCAATACCTTACTACGCAACTAGCCTAACTAACTTCTTACTAAACCCACCAACAACAGACAACTTACTTACTAACCAAACCACAAACACAAAAGAACCACACCACACACACACACCACTATAGCAAAGCAAAACAGCAAAAAAAAAATTCCCTTCCAACAAAAAACCCAGGGGAAAAGAACCTATAAACGAAAACCCAAACTAGCATGGTTTCAGCCGTGAAGAAGAAGAGAGAGAGAGAGAGAGGAGAGAGAGAGAGAGAGAGAGAGGAGAGAGAGAGAGAGAGAGAGAGAGAGAGGAGAGAGAGGACCGAGTGAAGATGGAGGGGGATGCAGGGGAGAGAGAGAGAGAGAGAGAGAGAGAGGGGGGGGGGGGGGGGGACTTGTGGCTTATAACCCAGTAGGTTCATGAGGCTCAGGACAAAAGTGTACTTAGTAGCTAACAAATGAACTAACAAACTGACTCACTCACTCACTACCTAACTCACTAACTAATTCACTAACTTACTAACCAACCAACCAAATAACTAACTAACGAACGAACTAGCTAACTAACTTACTTACTAACCAACCAACTAACTGACTAACTTACTTACTAACCAACCAACTAAATAACGAACTAGCTAACTCACACACAATCTCACTCACTAACTAATTAACTAACTAACTAAGAACATCGACACCTTTAGAGACATAAAACTAGAGCACAGAATGAACAAAGCAGTGTACACAGAGCAGTCCGAAGGCGACCGCTGACAAAGCGCAGACTCCTTTCCTTGATGGCGGAACGTTCAGTAGGCGGCACAGGCCACCCCGGCCCCCTCCTCGCCCTTGTATCCCTCAGTGAACACGCTTGTGCAGGACGGATAAGACTGACAAGGCTCCCATGAAAAAAAAGACCCTTGCAAAACCATCGAACTGCTGACGTTCTTCTTATGAGCGGCGAGATCAATTCGAACAACCGAGTATTCCACCATCCGCATAGGCTTCTTCTCTCACGGAAACTTGGGGAAGTCGCAGACAACGCCCAAATCAATGTCTGCTTTTTGGGAGATCAGGACGGATTCGAATCCCTAGAGGCGGGATGGGTGTTTTCTTTTTTGGGGTTATAAATACACGGGGCCGGCCCCTGGGGGCGGGTGGGGGGAATTTAAATTCCTTTTCCCGGAATTTTGTTTTTAAACCCCTGTAATAGGAGGTTAGGTGTCAGGGGGGGAAAAGCCGTTAACGGGGGGCCCAAAAATAAAGCAAACGGGCCGCAAGGACATTTATTTTATAAATGTTTGAAATAGAATTATTATGTAAGAATTAGGCCCAAAGGCTACCCAAAAACACCCCCCAAACGTTTTTCCCTGAAGCAATTTTTTGGGGACCCACTAGGTTTGTGCCCCTTTTCTTTTTTAAAATGGGGAAAAACACCCCAGCCCCTCCTTTCCCTTTTCCCTCCCTGGCTGTCCCCTTTTTCTGGGGCACCCCCCCTTTTTTTCCTTTTCACCCTTCCCTGGCCCGCCCCCATTTTACTCTTTTCCCCGGGGGCCCCCCTTCCTTTTTTGGGCTGACCCGGTTGACCCGGGTCCCCGTTCTGGGGGTTCCTGGCCGCCCCCCGGGGACCCCTTCCCTTTGGGGGGCCCCCCCAAACCCCATTTTTTGAGGGCTGCCCCGGCCCACGGTGGGGGGTGGGGTTTGGGGTTTTCGGGGATGCCAACCTTTTGCTTATAGTCGGGGTAGCAAGCCTGACCCTGAAGTGTATTTAGGGGGTGGGGTGATGGGTGATCAAAGAATAAAAAGGGGGAAACCCTCTTTGCCTTAATGGGGGCCTCCCTTAGCCCTTTAACCTCCCGCAAAAAGCGGGGAGGGGGGGGAAGGGGGTGGGTCGGGGGGGGGGGGGGGGGGGGGGGTTTTCGGGGGGGGGTCTCCCCTTCGGAAACCCCAAACTGAACTTTATAGGACATTGCTTAAAAAATGGGATATCGTTAGCTATAGCCAGTGCCCCCGGGTGAAGGTCCGCAAGATGAAAATACACCAGAAATACACCCCCCCCAAAAAAAAAATATATATAAAAATATTTTAAATAAAAAATTTATATATGCATGTACAGGGGTTTTAAACCTCAATATTGATCATTTACTTGTTTTTTTTCACACCCCCAAAGGGGGAAAAAATTTAAATATCCAATTTGCCATTTCAAAATTTCTTGATTAAAACGAATCGAAACCCCAAAACACCCGAAATTTTTTTTTATAACGCAAAAAAAAACAGAACAACAACAAAAGCCCAAATAAACAAATTTGACCTTGCAAAAATGAACATGTTTTTTCATATAAAAAGAAAGTTACATAACATATAAGATGTTTTGTAAACATGTATACAAATCCTAAAAAAAAAACAAACCCCCTTAAAAAAAAACAAAAAAAACAATTTTTCCCCCTGCAAAATATGCCCAATTTTCAGTGCAAAAAAAAAAAAAAATAAAATTAAAAATAAATTTTTGTTCCGAAATATAATAAAAACCCAACCCAAAAAAAAACCCAAAACCAAACCAACCAAAAACCCCAAACCAAAAAAACAACCAAAAAAACGAACACCAAATTGACACACAACCTACATAAATGTACAAAAATTTAAAAAAAAATTATATATTCTTCAACAATTTACTTCAAACACTCACCGACAAAAAAAAAATTTTTACTATACTGGTTTTTAAAAGTTCCCTAAACACCTTAAAAATTTTTTTCATCTAAACAATATAAAAAATTTTCCCTTTTTATTGCCTTTGGGGTCCCAACGCGTAAACTTTTGAAAACAATTACACAAAACATAAAACCCCACAAATGAATGACTTTAAAAATTTTTAAACCCCAAAAGCACTCCTACAAATAAATGCTATATGTTTTAATATTTAATTATATATTATTTTTAAAAACCCCAAATTAATAATTTTCACCCAAATTTAAAAAGAACGCGCATGCAAATAGTCATTAAAATTTCCCAACAATCAGTATAGCAATAGTAACCCATCCGAAGGGAGACGAGAACCACTCGGTCAATACCAAGATATAAAGCTGTCTCTTCTCTCTTCTCTTTTTCTTTGACTTTTTGTCACGACTCGCGAAAAACAAAACGCCTTTTCGGGGGGACAAACATCACTTCAGAGGTTTTGAACCTCGGCCCCCCTGGGTCCGACCGGGGGGGGGCCCAGGGGCTTGGGGGAGGGGAACACTGTCAATGTAAGGGGGGTAAATGGAACGTGGTCACGCGGGAACGGAAAAATTTTTTGGGTGTAAAACCGAACTTTGACGTGAGAGGGAAAATTTGTTGGGGTCTTTTGCAGAAAAAATTTTGGTTAAAATGGCACTTGGCTCGGAAGAAAAAGGAAAAAACCCCCGCTTGCGGGGGGAACCCCAAAAGGCGAAGAAAACGCGAAGCAATGGCGTTTTGGGCCCCTGGGGAAAAAACCTTTACGCCCCCCGTGAGTACGTTGGGGGTTGGGGTCCTGGGGGTTTGATTCGTCTGCAACGCCGCGACGTTGATTGCTTTTTTCCCCCCTTCTTTTTCCTGCCCGGGACCAACGACCACCCCGCCGTGCCCCTCATGTTCCCCACGCCCCCTTTTCCACAATCTCCTCCCCGCCCCTCAGGCCGGTCCCGGATGGACACAGGTAACCCCTCGTGCTCCCCGCCCCCCGCCTCATTTCATCGCAAGACATATGGAACCGGTAAAAAACCGCCATTTGTGTTCCCCCCTTTTTAAAATTCACATTGCAGAAATATTTCGCCGAAAAGGGCAGGGATTTTTGATAACCACCATAAACAAAAATCTTCTATACATGTGTCCCGACCACACTCCGCCTTTTTTAAAATAAAATTGCATAACCTTTAAAGTCCTTTTTAGCGAAAATAAAACAAATTCAAAAGGGCCCCTTTTTAAACAAAAACGGAAAAAAAAACAAGAGAAAAAAAATTTCCCAAAAACCCCGAAAATACAATATGGCGTAGAAGGGAATGGAGCCTATCCCATAATGAAAGTCCACTTTTCCCCATTGGGGGCGGTCTTCCCCAAAACCATGCTCAATAGTGTTGATAAAAGAAAATTTTATTTTTTCCCAGCGGGCCATCAAGCCCAAAAAACAAAACACACAAGACAAAAAAAAAAAAAATATTAAAAAATGAAAACCGCATAATGAAGAGTGGGATACCTGGGAAGGATAACAGAAGAAGGGGGGTGGGAAATTGATAACCAACCACCCTCTGCCAGTTTGAGGGAAACAAAAAAAAGGAGATGGCCCGGGAAGAAGACATGATGACCCAGAAGAGTGTCTGAAAATGCCTGAAAATGAAGGGGGGGGTGGGAGGGTAGAGAAGTCAAAGGGGTACGTACGGAGACGTTGTGAGTTGTGATGGGCTGATAAATGTGAATAAAGAAATGAATGATATCTGCCCATGGAAAAACCTTTATGAACTTTACAAGTAAATGGGATATGAGGGGGGATGACAGTTACTTTATAAAAAAGATTTTGACATTCCCACGGGGTGTACAGGGGAGGGGATGAGAAAGGGCCCCACCTCAAAAAAAATTGGGGTCTGTTGGAGAGATACACTGCCGACCCCAGAGGATTTAGGGTGTACTTGTAGGCCCCCGTAGATGCGTCTGATGCGGGAAACACTGTCGGGGGGCCTACTGTTTTGGGAACGCACGTACTGGCCTGATGCTTTTTAAGAATCCAAATTTGGGCCCCAAGATTGGGCCGGGGCATCATTCCCAGCATGTGCTTGCGCAAACCTGGGTACCAAAATCTAAACAAGATCGTAATCTGAGGGGCAAGGAAAAAGGGGCTCAAATAAACTCCACCGAGCTGCCCCTCCGTGATCTCTAAATATACTCGGACCTGTACAAAACCCTCGTCCCCCTAGATTGCGCCCCGGGCCCCTCGGGAGACAAACTTTTAAAAGTAAGACTAGCCCCGCTCTAGTGCCAACAAGTTTGTTTGGCTATCCAGTCCCATGGCAATGCGTGCTGTGCTTCCGTCGGGGTCGTCAGCTTCGGGGGGCGTCTGGGGGTCCCCATGAGCTGTGTGGATGGAGTTTTTTTTGGTTTGTGCCTTGACATGGCCCTGCCAGGAGGGTTTAACATGGGCCCCAAAACCAAAAACCCCGGCCCCACACCCCCGAAGTACAAACCCCCCCCAAAGCACTATAGAAAATAAAACAAGTAGCCGAGACGTTTTTCCAAATTCCAGGTTGCACTCTTCGGGGCTCGGGGCCCCAAGTGCCCCTGAAAGGTTTTCCTTGTTTATTTTATTTTCCCTTTCCTAAATCCTTTCTAATCTTTTTCCCTTTTGCCCGTAACCCACGTCTAAACCCCCAAATCCGGGACGAAAATGAGGGGGGTCGGGGAAAAAAATTGGGGCCTGCAATTCCAAAAGCGGAAAACTTAAAAAAATCACTGGCAGGCTAAATTGAAAAAGTTTTAACCTCTTAGTGAGAAACCCCTCTGCAGAGTGCAGCTGACAGTCGGGGCAATTTGCTGGCACCCCGGCTAAGGCGCTTTTCATGGGATATCCCCTAATCAAAAACAAAAAGCCACGGGTTTTCCGGACTTTTACTCTCGCAGGTGTAAAAATTTTTTCGACCTTACTTAGTAAAACCCGACCTGGGCCCAGTTCGAGCATGAATGACCAGCCCATCCTCCTTTACCTGAAACGTGCACTGGTCCTTTGCCGACCGGCATGAAGTATAAGTCACCCACAGGTGGGAAACGGTGGGTCGATGGCTGTTACGTTTGGGCATATTTTAAAAGGCCGTTTGCACCCCAAATAATCCCCGGGGTTAGTTCAATGAAGGGTTTTTTCTTTTCGAGACAGCTAGGTTAGGCAAAAGTTGGGCGGTACTGAGTGGGGATGGTTAAAGGGGTACCCGGGGAAAGGCCCGGGTCTGTAGAGGTCATAGGTGGGGGCTTTGGGAGGTGATGGGAAAGTGTTCGTAACAAGGAAGGTCGTCCACCTGAGAAAACATGAACCTCTTTTTGTAGTAAAAGGGGGCATCTTTTTGGGCCCTGCGAGGTGGGGATTTTTTTTGAATGCCTCTTCCCGGGGATCAAGGGTGATTGTAAAAACTCATAAGGTACCAAGCAGGGGGTAGACGTCTTTGAATCAAAATTCTAGATCCGCTCATGAAAAGTCGAGCGGGTGCGAATCTCAGGGCCGTCCTTGCGCGATGAACCAACATAGGTACGAGGGTGGTGTCTCTATTTCGAAATTCACAATGAACGATTTCTGACAGCAATAACCCTTCGAAGTCACTAAGGAAAGCATGCGAACTATCTGATCCATTAAATTATGCATGCGCTTTTTAGTTTTAGAATATATCCCGCGAACATTCCTATGTTAGAGAAATTACATGGGTAAACGACCGGTTTATGTTTATACAGGTTTTGATGTTGCCTTGAAAAGTTAACTTGTTACCGGAGCGACACCCAAAAGACCCCTGGCAAAAACGCCTCAAAAGGTAAAGTGCCCGCCTACTCCGAACGTTTTGGGCTGAGGCGTTTTAGGGGTGGCCTCTGGTGAAAGCTGGAACGGGGGCAAGGGGTTTAGCGTTTTCCAAACGCTGTCAAGTATCAATGCATCCGAGACCTGTTCATGGGCCCGGATTAGGATTTTCAAATACACAGGGGATAGTCACCCCTAGGAGTCGCACCAAGACAAGCTGGGGGTTTTGAAAAGAGGAATTTTTTGTTCAAAGTGTGCTTCCAAGATCGGGGCTAAGGGGAATTTGTGCCTGAGGGAGAAGGGCTGTGTCCGCCCGGGGGGCCCGGCACGTTGCGTTCGGCCCCCCCGGGTCCCCGCGTTGGGACCGGGGGGCATTGCCCCCCCCCGCCCGGGCCGTGCGCGTTTCCGTTCCACGGGGCGGCCCCCGGCCGGGGTTGGGCCGGGGGGGGGCGGCCCGTTTTCCCCCAAAAACTCCCCCGGGTTTTTCTTGCCAAAACCGTAACCGCGGTTGGGCTTTCCCGCCCCCTTCATGAATTTTTACATGACCAACCCACCAAGGCCCTTAGTTTATTTTATTCTTTTAAATAAAAAGATTCCTATACTTCTTTTTAAGCCCCCCATTTTTAAAAAGCCCTAAAAATTTGGGAAAACCCAAAATCCAAACCCCATTGATAAACCCAACACCCCAAATGAACAAAACATAAGCCACAATCTTTTACCTTCAAATAGGATGGCTGTCCATCCAGTATACCCGCCTGTGTATCAATATCATCGTTACTCTGTCACCGTTTCTGCCCTGATCAATGTCATCACTTTGCCAAACGTGCTCGCTATGGCTTCATAGAGATAAAGTACTACACTTCTTGACAGCCCGGAACATTTCCAATAGCATCGCGAAAGCATTCTTTCGTGCGCACAGTAGTGCCACACCTAGTCTATGTTTGCACTGTACTCTCCGTGTATTCGGTATGCGCCTACAAGGCCTGGCTCCCATTACAGCCAGCTCTGCGCAGTTCCGCTCTCTGCGCTGCTTTGTCATTGATACCACTTCAGTCCTGTGTATGTCACCTGTCAGATTCGCTGTAAGAAGCGAATCATGCGTTATTCACGAACAGCCACTCGATCAGTGCTGTGTGTCACCACCCTTAGTGCGTGACATATCCAATTTTAACTTCAGAGGTTGCCCACTGTATTCCACCAACAATCATTACACAACACAACACAGACAGTCAACCAAAGACCAGCTCTGGTTTCGCGCTAGCAAAATTCGTCAGAGGGAGGGTGAGGGGAAGGATGGGTGAACGGTCAGAGGGAGGGTGAGGGGAAGGATGGGTGAAAGGCCCATACCAGCTGCCTGCATTATGCTGCACTCTTAGCCGGTCATAACTACCGTTATAAGCAGGGCTGTGATATTCCGAATAGAGTTTCGTGTAAGAGTCAGTTTCAGACGGTGGTTTTTCAGAAAGGCTTCTCCTGCTTCCGCGTAGCGACTTGTAAGCTGGTGTGGTTCGAAACAAGACGAAGAAGAAGAAGGAGGAGGACATGGTTAGGCTGCTTCCTGATATCAAACAGACCATAAATAAAACCATACACCGAAAGTAACTACAAAGACAAGATGCAAGAGCCAATGGGTCATGAACACATCACATTACCTGTAAAAAATGATGTCAACGCTATTTATTCGATTTGCCGGCATGATTTTTTTTTCCAGTCACAAATACATGTGAATGAGCCAATGAGATGAACTGGTAGCTGCAGCGGCGGCGGCAGTAGTAGTAGTAGTAGTAGTAGTAGTAGTAGTAGTAGTAGTAGTAGCAGCAGTAGCAGCAGCAGCAGCAGTAGCAGCAGCAGCAGCAGCAGCAGCAGCAGCAGCAGCAGCAGCAGCAGTAGTAGTAGTAGTAGTAGTAGTAGTAGCAGAAGCAGCAGCAGCAGTAGTAGTAGGAGGAGGAGCAGCAGCAGTAGCAGCAGCAGCAGCAGCAGCAGTAGTGGTAGTAGTAGTAGCAGCAGCAGCAGCAGCAGCAGCAGCAGCAGCAGCAGCAGCAGCAGTAGTAGTAGTAGGAGGAGGAGGAGCAGCAGCAGCAGCAATAGCAGCAGCAGTAGCAGTAGTCTACTACTACTACTACTACTACTACTACTACTACACTACTACTACTATACAACGCACCCCCCTCCCTACCCCCGAACTCAACAAATAAGTAAAAGAAAAACAAAGCATCCAAGTTAACAAAAACGATGATTTTTTTTAGCACTCAGGAAATGTGCATAGAGTGAAAATACAATTCATCCCCCTCCCCCTAAAAAACACAAACAAAACAACAACAACAACAACAACAACAACAACAACAACAGCTAAAACCAAACCAAAGCAAATCAAACCAAAACAAACATTTTTGTTTAAACCCAAACAAATCAAACTAGCACAAATCAAAAAGAAAAGTTGACAGGAAATAAGAAAAAAAAAGTGGCAGGGGGATGGGAGGAACTTGACCATACTATACTCTCCTGCCCCCCCCCCCCCCCCCCCCCCCCCCTCCCCACCCTCTCCCAAGTCACAACCCCACCGTATCAAGTAAGGAGACAGACAGAAACAGATAACATCAATAGGGACTGAAAGACGCTCTACTCCACCCCAACCCCCCCCCCCCCCACCCAAACCACACACTCTCTCCACCTCCACCATCCCCTCTCCCTAACCTTCTTTAACACTATCACACGACGCAACGCACGCACGCGCACACACACCACACAACACACACCCACACACACACACACACACACACACACACACCACAAGACGACACACTGAAAACAGCACGAAATGGATCAGACATACATATCATAACCGTAACGTAACGACTGTTTCCCAAACTGGTACTTCTCCTAGATCTTCCAGCTCCATCCTTCTTTAACTTAAGCCCACCCGTAAAAGCCCACTACCACCATCTTCACTACCCCCACGTTATATATTATGACAGGGTTTCGGTGCCACTGCTTCTATTTTCTGCTGCAAACTCTGGAACTGTCAGCGTGGCAGTGACGTAGTGTGCCGTGTAAAACGCGTCATCCGTGTACTGCTGACTTCTTTATGTGGCAGTAAGTAAGTAAGTAGTAATAGTAGTAGTAGTAGTTGAAGTGGTAGTGGTAGTGGTAGTGGTAGTAGTTGTAGTGGTAGTGGTAGTGGTAGTGGTAGCGGTAGTAGTAGTGGTGGTGGTGGTGGTGGTGGTGGTAGTAGTAGTAGTAGTAGGAGTAGTAGTAGTAGTAGTAGTAGTAGTAGTAGTAGTAGTAGTAGTAGTAGTAGTGGTGGTGGTAGAAGTAGTAGTAGTAGTAGTAGTAGTGGTGGTGGTAGAAGTAGTAGTAGTAGTAGTAGTGGTAGTAGTACCTTCATCATCTCCACTATCACCACTGGTACTACTAAAGCTACAACTACAATTACTTGATAGCACCTCCACACCCCCACACTCCCCCCCCCCAAAAAAGAAAGAAAGAAAGAAAGAAACAGCAATCAAACCAACCCAACCCAACCCAACCCAACCCTCTCCCCCCCAAAAAAACAAACAAAACAACAACAAACAAACAAACAAAATACAAACCCAAAACAAAACAAACCCAACCCCTTTCCCAAAACAAACAAACAAACAAACAAAACGGCATAAACTCAAATCCTAGACAGATGACAGACTTAGAACATAAACTGAACAAGTTGGCTTAACTGTTTTACAGATATTATATCCCCACCCACCACCCACCCCCTTCCCGAAAAAAATCAAAAACCAAAAAATAATCACAGCCTCTGTTATACTAAGGGATGCAAGGGGAGAAGAGAGAGAGAGAGAGAGAGAGAGAGAGAGAGAGAGAGAGAGAGAGAGAGAGAGAGAGAGAGAGAGAAGAGAGAGAGACAGAGAGAGAGGACAGACAGAGAGAGAGAGACAGAGAGAGAGACAGAGACAGAGAGAGAGACAGAGACAGAGAGAGACAGAGAGAGACAGAGACAGAGAGGGACAGAGAGAGACAGAGAGAGACAGAGACAGAGAGAGACAGAGAGAGACAGAGAGAGACAGAAAGAGAGAGAGAGACAGAGACAGACAGAGAGAGACAGAGAGAGAGACACACACACACACACAGAGAGACAGAGACAGAGAGACACAGAGAGGCACAGAGACAGACAGAGACAGACAGACAGAAACACAATATGTAACTAGAAGACCCTTTATAACCCCCTCCAGCCCACCATCTTACCCCCCCCCCCCCCCCAAACATTAAACATGACGCACGCACACATAAGACGACACACTTAAAACAGCACGAAATGGATCAGACACACATATCATAACCGTAACGTAACGACTGTTTCCCAAACTGGTACTTCTCATAGATCTTCCAACTCCATCCCTCTTTAAATTAAGCCCACCCGTAAAGCCAGCCCCCACCCCTAACTATAATTGTACTACTATACTACCCCTACCTACACGCAACAAAAGTGTCATTCTATTTTCTGCTGCGAATCTGGAACTGTCAACTTGGCGCAGTGACGTAGTGTGCCCTGCAAAGCGCGTCATCCCTGCACTACCGATTTCTTCTTTATGTGGCTGTAAGTAGTAGTAGAAGTAGCAGCAGCAGCAGCAGAAGTAGTAGTAGTAGTAGTAGTAGTAGTAGTAGTAGTAGTAGTAGTAGTAGTGTGTATGGAATTTATATAGCGCTGAATCTTGTAAAGTAAAACAAATCAAAGCGCTTGCATTCAAATCATTCACACGCATGCAACCATCCATAAATATCAAGATAAACAAATGTCAAATTTATATACACAACACACTTAGGTGGGGGTGGTGGAGGTGAAGGCAGCTATTGAGAAGTAGGAACAGGTAACAGGGGAAGATCTCAGGTAGAGTATAAGTGCGTTTTGAGGCTAGATTTGAAAGAATCAAATGAAGGCTTTTGACGAAGTGGAAGAGGGAGGTCGTTCCATGTGGAGGGACCGGAAACAGAGAAAGAGCGACGGCCAACAGGGGTTTGTTTGTTTAGTAGTAGTAGTAGG
>CM054143.1:33210618-33215618 GCA_028751875.1 Rapana venosa
TAAATATTGGTTAAAATTAGTCAGTATGCATGAAGGGAGACTACCTGCCCAAGCTTATAAAACACTAGTTGATATAGACAGCAGAGGTAAGATAACTTGGGCAACAAATATCCGCAAGTGTTTAGATAGTTACGGGTTTTCATGTGTGTGGAATAATCAGGGCGTAGGTTGTATCAAAAGTTTTTTGATTTGTTTTAAACAGCGCATAATAGATTGCAGGTGGCAAGAATGGACCAGTCATATTGAGAATAGCGATCGATTTTCATTGTATAAGCTTTTGAAAATAAATAACCTTACAGAACCATATATTGAATTGAATGTAAACAAGTTTATTAGATGTGCGCTGACTAAATTTAGATTTGGTGTCTCTGAAATAACAGTTCATTAGTCAAAGATATAGAAAAGGTGCGAAAAAACTTGATATGTCCTATGTGTAGACTTGATGAAGAGGATGAAGTCCATTTCATTTTTTCTTGTCCAGCACTAGATGACTTAAGAAGAGACTATATTCCTGAGAAATATTATCGCAGACCAGTTCACTTTAGAATGATTTTTGCTCCTGTCTTCCAAAAAACGAAAATGTCATGAAAAATCTTGCTATGTATATCTACAAGTCTTTGAAAAGGAGAAGTAGTTTGATCTCATAACACAGAAAAACTCTGTATACATGGTGTGTTTGTACTAAATTGTAGTTAGTTGGATACAGATGTTTGTGTGCTTGAGTATAACATTATTATTATGTGTCATTTTGTAAACCCCTTCAAATGGGGCTATGGCCTTTCTTGAATAAAATATCGTTATCGTTATCGTTATCGTTATCTCTCTCTCTCTCTCTCTTGAGAAAAATATTCAAAATCTCTCTCTCTCTCTCTCTCTCTCTCTCTCTTCTCTCTCTCTCTCTCTCTCTCTCTCTCTCTCTCTCTTCTTTCTTTCTTTCTTTCTTTCTTTCTCTGAGAAACTATTCAAACTCAATCTCTCTCTCTCTCTCTTTAACTCTTTTCTTCACCTTCCAGTTACGTCAAAAGGAATTGAATTCGGAATTCGGATTTCTTTTTCTGTCTGTCTTTTTCTTCTTGTTTCTTCTTCTTCTCCTCAATTCAAGCGGTTAATGGTGGCAGTAGTGGCTGATTCTGTCTGGGGATTGTCCCTTTTGTGAAAGAAGCTGTTACGTCGACGGACGGGGCGTGTGCGTTTTCGGATAGATAATGAATGCACTATGTTGCCTATGATCGTATGCTCGTTAACCATTCCACTGACTATTCATATCCCTGACATGCCGTAGAAAGGATCTATCTATTTTCGAGTGCAAACCTTTTCTTATAACCCCCACCACCCCTCTTCCCCCCCACCGTTTAAATTTTTTTTTTACAAACACAAATTGGATTAGCAACTTGCTCGATAGAATTCTTCTTAAAGGACAACTCTCTCTCTCTCTCTCTCTCTCTCTCTCTCTCTCTCTCTCTCTCTCTCTCTGTCTTTCTCTCTCTCTCTCTCTCTCTCTCTCTCTCTCTCTCTGTCTCTGTCTCTCTGTCTCCACGGGTGCTTATTAATTATCCTGGAAATAAAAGAATTTGATTTGATTTGAGTTGATCTCTCTCTCTCTCTCTCTCTCTCTCTCTCTCTCTCTCTCTCTCTCTCTCTCTCTCTCTCTCTCTCTCTCTCTCTCCCTCGCTTCCCGTCCCTCCACCCCCACTCCCTCCCGACTCCTCGGTCCAACGTTTTGGCCATTTCTATTTCTTGGGTGTCTTTCTGCAACTGGTTATTCTGAGTTAGGAAATGATCACTAGTTTTGGTGGTTGTTGTTCCTCGGCTAGAGCTCAGAGGTTCCCCAAATGATGAGGTTTTGCGTATGCGACCGTTGACCCATTAAGGTGGTTTGCTGACCTGGGTTCGATCCCGTTCAAAGGAATATTTCCCCCTGAAGTTAACATCAGTGCAGACTCCACTCCCCCCTCCCCCCAAAAGTCCTTCGGATGCGACTATAAACCGAGTTCCCGTGTGCGAACGCACGCACAATATCTTGCGCACACGTTAAATCCTGTTCCGCTTTTCGAAAGAGTAGGCCATTGAATGCCGGTGGGAACTGATGAAAAATTTACAAAACTGCATACACACGGGGACTAGATGTAAAAAAACCCCACCCACATGTGTGCTTATTCCATTATCCTCGAAATAAACGAATAAAATAAATACATCCTCGAAATAAATAAAAGAATAAATGAATAAAATTAAGGTAGCTTAGCCGAATTCCGACTTCGAGGATGGTGTTTAAACACGACATATGTGTGCATGCAGATTTTAAAACATTTTTTTTATAAACATCATGTCTTATGTTCCTACGAACACACACTGGCCTACTCTTTGTTGATTGCGAGTTGGTTCGCTTTTCCATGTGGCCAGGTTGAGGTTTTTTGGTTTTCGTTTGTTAATTTGGAAGAAGTATTTGACTTGAACACAGTGAAGAAGTCAACAGAAAGAGAATTGGCGACTTGACTTCTCCTTTTCACTTCTTCGGGAGTTGTGACAGCGCTGCAGCGAATGTTTCAGGCAGTGTGCTTATATGCAGGTAGGCAGGCAGGTAGGCTAGGTGAATCTTGTTTTGAGATTCAAACCGTTGACTTGACAAGTTCTGCTTTTCTGCGAGGACGAATCCATGTCAGGGCCACTGCGCTCTCTCTCTATCTCTTCTCTCTCTCTCTCTCTGCGTGTGCGTGCGTGCGTATGTGTGCGAGTGTGTGAAAGAGAGAGAGAGAGAGAGAGAGAGAGAGAGAGAGAGAGAGAGAGAAGAGAGAGAGAGACAGACAGACAGACAGACAGATAGAGAATCTGGCAGAGACAGAGAAAATCAATAGCACTAACGAAGATTTATTCTACAGGGCATAGCCCCATCAGAAGAGGGTAGTTACAAATCATCATGCCCAACATCAGAGAGAGAGATAAGGTGGGGGGAGTGGGAGAGAGATGGGGGAGAGAGGAGAGAGAGAGAAAGAGAGAGAGATGGGGGAGAGACAGACAGAGAGAAAGTGTGTATGTGTGTGTGCGTGCGTGCGTGTGTGTGATAGATTTATTCATAATCTTTATTTTCAATGGTAACACATTTAGTGTTAACATATCCTGAAAAGAGAGACAGACAGACAGACAGACAGAGACAGACGGACAGACAGACAGAGACAGACAGACAGAAAGACAGAGAGAGACAGACAGACAGACTGACAGACAGAGTCAGAGAGAGTTAAACAGACAGACAGGGACAGAGATAGACAGACAGACAGCAGACAGACAGGGACAGAGATAAACAGAGAAAGGCAGACTCAGCACATTCCGACATCAGGGATACTGCCAAACAAAACAATCGAGGACAGGACAGGACAGGACAGGACAGGGCAGGGCAGGGCAGGGCAGGGCAGGGCAGGACAGGGCAGGGAAGGACAGGACAGGGCAGGACAGGACAGGGCAGGACAGGACAGGGCAGGGCAGGGAAGGACAGGACAGGGAAGGACAGGACAGGGCAGGACAGGACAGGGCAGGGCAGGGAAGGACAGGACAGGACAGGGAAGGACAGGGCAGGACAGAGCAGGGCAGGGCAGGGCAGGGCAGGACAGGACAGGACAGGGCAGGACAGGACAGGACAGGGCAGGGAAGGACAGGACAGGACAGGACAGGGAAGGACAGGACAGGACAGGACAGGGCAGGGCAGGACAGGGCAGGACAGGGAAGGACAGGGCAGGGCAGGGCAGGACAGGACAGGACAGGACAGGGAAGGACAGGACAGGGCAGGGTAGAACATGGCAGGACAGGACAGGACAGCAGTGTGTCTGTGCTCGGTGTATCATTTCTGTCATCCAGTTTCAGCCATCAGCCCAGCATGACCCAGTCTTCTGGCAAGACTGAATGGATGGTCTGTAACCTACTTCTTGTATTCTATTTTAGTTTTAGTCTAGTTTAGTTTAGTTTCTTTTGTTTTGGTTTACTATATTTGAATTTAAAAAAAAATTTTCATCCATCATCCCACCATGACCTAGTCTTCTTGAGAGGACTGAAAGGGATGTAACCTACTTTCTTTTGTTTTATCTTATCGTATTTTAGTTTTGTTTTACTTTATTTTGTTTTATTTTATTATATCTTATTTTATTTTATTTTACTTCATATTATTTTATTTTATATTTTATCTTAGTTTATTGTATTGTATTTTCTTTCATTTTGTTTCCTTTCATTTCATCCTTCTTTTTCTTTTCTTTTCAGATAGTCTGTCCATGCCGGTGTTTGTTCACACACGCCATTTCGGACATGCAGCTTCGTGAGGAGGATTGGAAAGAGATTGCTGATCACACGAATGCTGGCTCTTCGCTGCCTGCTTACTTAATATACACCTATCTGCCTACCTGTCTTTCTACCTACCTACCTGTCTATCTACCTGCCTGTCTGCCTACCTCCCTCCCTACGTACCTGCACTCGTAGCTACCTACCTACCTACCTCCATCTCTACCGACCTATCTATCTACCTATCTATCTGCCTACCTACCTTATTTCCTACCTTCCTATCTACTTTCTTACCTAGTACTTCCTACCAACCTGCCTGCCTTCTTATCTACCCACACACCTTTCTCCGTTCCTTCCTTCCTTCTTCCCTTCCTTCCATTCTACCTTCTTCCCTCCCTTTCATTCTGCCTTCTTCTTCCCTTCCATTCTGCCTTCTTCCTCCCTTCCATTCTGCCTTCTTCCCTTCCATTCTGCCTTCTTTCCTTCCATTCTACCTTCTTCCCTTCCATTCTACCTTCTTCACATCACCTTCCCTTCCATTCTGCCTTCTTCCTCCTTTCCATTCTGCCTTCTTTCCTTCCATATGCCTTCTTTCCTTCCATTCTGCCTTCTTTCCTTCATTCTACTTCTTTCCTTCCATTCTACCTCTTTCCTTCCATTCTGCCTTCTTTCCTTCATTCTACCTTCTTTCCTTCCATTCTGCCTTCTTTCCTCTTCCCTTCTTTCCTTCCATTCTACCT
>CM054143.1:33225618-33228118 GCA_028751875.1 Rapana venosa
CAGATAAACACAGCTTCTCCATCATTTTGAAAATGATTTATCAAAGATTCAATTTTTTTAAATCTGTAAAGTAATATCTTTCAATGACAGCTTTTACTTTTGGATTTGACATAATCTGTCCACAATGAAAGTATCATCACAGTTTCGAAAATTGTTGTTGTTGTTGTTGGTTTGCACCTTGCAGCTCAGCAGCCATCATGTTCATGTCCTTTTTCATTGTTGAATTGATGGAGCACACACACCATAAGCTACAAGCTTGTTGTCGCTATGATTTCTAAAACGCCGTTTCGTTCCAATGGGGTTTTCTCATTAATTTTCTGAATACAAACTATCTAAACCCAAGTATCATCACACAAGTCTGGCGGAGGAGTAGTCAGTAAGCCACACGGCAGTCAGTCACAAGACATCTCAGAGAGGAGTTCCATGTGTAGCAGCTATCTGTCAGCATCATTAGTGTTTGTTTGACACTGGTTTTCAGGTTTGACAGCCGTCATTTAAGTTCTCTGGAAAACTTTCACAAAATTCTCTAATTTAAACCCATAGACTCCGATCGTAGGGTACTGGGTTTGGGAGGGCAAGAGTAGGCGTTGTTTATCTAAGTGAAAGATGGAGAGGCTGCCCCTAGCTAGCGCTACTTGTCAGTTTGGTGATGTCCGCTGGGGCCTCTGCTCCTTTAGTTGAAATTGTATTTTCTTCATCCCCCCCCCCCCCCCCCCACACACACACACTACATTTTTTAATGTAAAAGACTATAAGAAAGTGAAAGCCACGTTTGTGATTTTCCTCTGTGAGAAATAATTATGAGCCTTGTTCTTTTCCGTCACTGCGAAAAATCTGTGCTTATTTCACAACCTTACTTTCTCAACCGTTGCAGTTCGAAAAAGCAAAGACATCAGTTCGAAAAAGCGTGAGGCATCAGTTCAAAAAGCAAGAGGCATCAGTTCAAAAAGCAAGAGGCATCAGTTCAAAAAAGCAAGAGGCATCAGTTCAAAAAGCAAGAGGCATCAGTTCAAAAAGCAAGAGGCATCAGTTCAAAAAGCAAGAGGCATCAGTTCAAAAAAGCAAGAGGTATCAGTTCGAAAAGCAAGAGGCATCAGTTCGAAAAAGCAAGACTCATCAGTTCGAAAAGCAAGAGGCATCAATTCGAAAAAGCAAGACTCATCAGTTCGAAAAGCAAGAGGCATCAATTCGAAAAAGCAAGAGGCATCAGTTCGAAAAGCAAGAGGCATCAGTTCAAAAAAAGCAAGAGGCATCAATTCCAAAAAAAAGTTAGAGGCGTCACTTAAAAAAAAGCAAGAGGCATCAGTTCAAAAAAAAAAAAGTAAGAGGCGTCAGTTCAAAAAAAGCAAGAGGCATCAGTTTAAAAAAACCAAGAGGCATCAGTTTAAAAAAAACCAAGAGGCATCAGTTCAAAAAAAAGCAAGAGGCATCAGTTAAAAAAAACACCAAGAGGCATCAGTTTTTAAAAAAAACCAAGAGGCATCAGTTAAAAAAAAGCAAGAGGCATCAGTTCAAAAAAAAAGCAAGAGGCATGTGCGTGTGTGGCGGAGCGCTTTTTTGCCTTCATGTACATACATATAATGATATCCCTGACGTGCCTTTTAAGACGTGCATGCTTTAATGTCACCAGATCTGAGCGTGATTTCCGATCTCTCAGCTTGAACTTTCCCAAATGGCCTGCAACTTTGTGCGCCAGTGCTACTGACGGCAGCACACCCGGAAACAGAAACAATGGTGTGTGTAGTGTAGTGTAGTGTAGTGTAGTGTAGTGGAGTGGAGTGGAGTGGAGTGGAGTGGAGTGGATTGCAGTGTAGTGTAGTGCAGTGCTAGTGGAGGTAGTAGCGAGAGAGTGAGTAGTGTAGTGTAGTGTAGTGTAGTGTAGTGTAGTGAGTGTAGTGTAGTGGAGTGGAGTGTAGTGTAGTGGTAGTAGTGTAGTGTAAGTGTAGTGTAGTGAGTGAGTGTAGTGTAGTAGGTAGTGTAGTGTAGTGTAGTAGTGTAGTGTAGTGTAGTGTAGTGTAGTGTAGTGTAGTGTAGTGTAGTGTAGTGTAGGTGTAGTGTGTGTGTGTAGTGTGTGGTGTGTGTGTGTGTGTGGGTGGTGTAGTGGAGTGAGTGGAGTGAGTGTAGGGTAGGGTAGGTAGGTAGGGTAGTGTAGTGTAGTGTAGTGATGTGTGTGTGTGTGTGTGTTGTGTGTGTGTGGTGTGTGGTGTGGTGTGGTGTGGTGTGGTGGAGTGGAGTGGAGTGGAGTGGAGTGTAGGGTAGGGTAGGTAGGGTAGGGTAGTGTAGTGTAGTGTATGTTGTGTGTGTGTGTGTGTGTGTGTGTGGTGTGTGGTGGTGGTGGGTGTGTGGTGTGGTGTGTGTGTGTGTGTGTGTGTGTATGTGTGTGTGTGTGTAGCGTGTGTTTGTGTGTGTGTGTGTGTGTGTGTGTGTAGCGTGTGTTTGTGTGTGTGTGTGGTGTGTGTAGTGTGTGTTGTAGCGTGGTGGTTGTGTGTGTGTGTGTGTG
>CM054143.1:33245618-33253118 GCA_028751875.1 Rapana venosa
TTCACCGGTACAGAGGTATTAGCACTTAGTTTAGCACCCGACCAAGACTGTCTTGCACCGACTTTTTTTTTTAAGGAGAAGGGGAGGGGGGGGTGGGGGGGGGGGGGGGGGGGGGGGGGGGGGGGGGGTGAAGGGGAGAGGGGTGTGTGTGTTGTGTGGTGGTGGTGGGGGGTGGTGGTGGTGGGGGGGGGGGTGTTGGACTAGGGTGTGGGGTGGGGTGGGGGTGGGGGAGGGGGGTGGGGGGTTGACAGGTCTGGGACTATTTTCGGCGCCGCTGTTGTACCTTATGGTTCTCAGTGTATGATTAGTGGTGAAGGAAGGATAAAGGAAGGAATCGGAAAGAGGGTATGTTTTACAGACCGCAAACAAGACAGACTTAAAAACTTATTCTCTCTCTCTCTCTATGTCTCTCTCTGTCTCTCTCTGTCTCTCTCTGTCTGTCTCTGTCTCTGTCTGTCTCTCTCTCTGGTTGAAAGCTAAGAAAGCTTCATTTGCACTTCCATCTACCCATCTGCCTGCCCGCCCCCCACCCCCACCCTCCCACTCCCCGAAAGGAACACTTGCACACTGTCTGTATTAATGCAAACGCATCCAAAAACGAATTTACACACACACACACACACACACACCACACACACACACACATAGATGCATGCATATAACCACACAATCTCTCTCTCTCCTCTCTCTCTCTCTCTCTCTCTCACACACACACACACACACACACACACACACACACACACACACACACACACACACACACCACACACACACTCAGAGATACATGCACATAACCACACAATTTCTCTCTCTCTCTCTCTCTCTCTCCCCTCTTTTCTCTCTCTCTCTCTCTCTCTCTCTCTCCAAAACACACCACACACACACACACTCAAAAGTTTTACATGAAAATAACCACACAATTTCTCTCTCTCTCTTTTCTCTCTCTCTCTCTCTCTTTTCTCACATAACGGGTTAATAAACTAACACAAAATTTTTCTCTCTTTACACCCCACCACACACACCAAAATACACACCCCACGGAAGTGTAGGCCTTTTTGGGTGTTTGGTGGGAAAGGGAAATGCCCAAAATTTAAAAAACTGAAAACACAGGGGAAAACTAGATGAAAAAAAAAGAAAAGGGAATGTTTTAGTCCATTTTTCCTCGGAAAAAAAAGAAGAAAATAATAAAAATAATAATAATACAGGGGTTTTTATTTTAGCGTTTATATCTTGCGGGAAAAACAAATCAAAGCGGGGGGCGCGCGCGCGCGCGAAAAAACCAACCACACACCACACACTCAAAACACACACACAACACACAACACACACACAAAACCTTCGGATTTAAACTAAAAACCCCCGGGCCCCGTGTGCGAACGCACGAAAAACTTTCTGCGAAACTGTTAAATCCTTTTCCCGCTATTCGAAAGAGTAGGCCTTTGTGTGCCGGTGGGAAACGGGGGAAAAAAATTTAAAAAACCGCATCACACGGGGACTGACGAAAAAAAAACCCTTTAAGGGTGCTTTTTTTCCATTATCCTCGTTTATAAAAAAATTTTTTAAAAAAAAAAACACGTACATACAAAAGGTGCCACCCCAACACTTACACCCACCTACACACACCCCTTCCCACCCCACACTCCTTACACAACATACTTACACACCTATTTCCACACAAAAAAAACACACACCACACACAGCCCCAAGAGGGGCCCTTTTGGCGACCCCCTCTTGCCAGTCCCCCAAAAACCCCCCCCCCCCCCCCCCCCCCCCCCCCCTTCCCTTTAAACCGGGGAAAGGGCCAAAAGAAAAAAACCCCGAAAAAACAGAAAACCCAAAAAAAATTTTTCAATGGGGGGAAAGGAAAGGGGAGGGGGTAGAGAAGAAGAAAAAAAAAAGGGTGAAATGGGGGTGGGGGATGAGAGAGAGAGAAAGGGAAAAGGAGATGAGAGAAGGAAAAGGGGAAAAGAGAGAGGGGGAGAGTTTGGAGGAAATGAGAGGGGAGAGAGAGGGGGTGAGAGTGGAGTGAGAAAAGAGTTGAGAGAGAGAGAGAGGGGTTTGAATAGGGGTGAGGAGAGGGGGGAGAGGGGGAGAGAGAGATTGGAGTGAGAGGAGAGTGAGGGTGAGGATGGGGGAGAAAAGGAGAGGAGTTGTGGGTGAGAGGGGGTGGGGGTTGAGGGGGAGAGGGGGAGTGGGGGTGAGAGGAAAGTGGGGGTGAGAGAGTGAGGGGAAAAGTAAAAGAGGGGGAAAAGGGGTGGGAGAGAGAGGGGGTGAGAGGGGGAAAGGGGTGAGAGATGAGAGGGGTGAGGGGAGAGTGGGGAGAGAGGGGTGAGAGGAGGGGGAGTGAGAGAGAGAGGGGAGGGGAGAAAAATAAAAGTGAGGGGGAGAGTGAGTTGGGGGTAGTGTGAGGGGATGAGAAGAAGGGGAGAGAGAGAGAGATTTGAGTTGGGGTGATGAGAGAGAAGTGAGAAAATTGAGAGGGGGGGAGTGGAGGAGAGAGTGAGAGAGGGGGGTGAGTTGAGGGGAGGAAGAGTGAGGAGAGGAGGGAGTGAGTGAGAGAGGAGGGGAGAGTGAGGAGGAGAGGTGAGGGGGAGGAGGAGGAGGAGGGGAGGGGGAGGAGGAGAGAGTGGTGGGGGGGGAAAAGGGGAGTGAGAGAGGGGAAAAGTGGATGTTTGAGGAGAGAGTGAGAGAGGGGTGATGAGGTTTGGAGAGAGGGGGTGGGGGGAGAGGGGGAGTGAGAGAGAGGGGGGTGAGTGGAGGGTGAGAAGGAGAGAGAGGAGAGAGAGAGAGAGGTGATGTGAGAGAGGGGAGTGAGAGAGAGGTGAGTGAGAGGGAAAAGATAAAGAGGAGGGGAAGTGAGGGGAGGAGTGATGAGAGAGTGAGTGAGAGAGAGATTTGAGAGGGGAGAGATGTGAGGAGAGGGGGGAAGTGAGAGAGAGGGAGAGAGGGGAGAGAGTGAGAAAGAAGAGAGGGGAGAGGTGGGGTGGAGAGAGAGTGAGAGAGGGGTGAGTGGAGAGAGGGAATGAGGGGGAGAGTGAGTGAGAGAGGATTTGAGTGAGAGTGGGTAAATGAGGAGAGGGGTGAGGGAGGGGGAGGAGAGAGAAAAAGATTGGAGACAATGACAAGGGGCCCAAATTCTTTTATTTCGGGGGAAAATTTTGAATAATAAGCACCCATGTGCTTTTTTACATCCAGCCCCCGCCCTTTTTGGGATTATTTCTTTATAATAATAACCCAATATTTTATCCCAGTCCCCCAAAAAAAAAACAAGGGGAAAAATAACCCTTTTTTTTTTAACCCCCCCCCCCCCCCCCCCCCCCCCCCCCCCCCCCCCTGAACCCCCCCCCCAAAGAAAGGGAAATTTTTAAAAGAAAACCCTAAAAAAACCCCCCCCCTACCCCCCCCCCCCAAAAAAAACCCAAACCCAAAACAAACAAACAAAAAAAGGAGGAAAAAAACCCCAAACCAACAAAAGTTGATAAAAAAGAAAAAAAAGGACAAACAACAAAAAACCCAAGGAAAAAGAGCAACAAAAAAAGCCAAAAAAAAATAACAAAAAAAAACTTAAAAAGGTCAAAAATGAATAAACATTAACATTGTAAAATGGTACACATACTTGTTACAATAAAATTTTAAGTAAATTGGGAAATTTGGGCACTCATTAAAACCTAAAATACAAAAGGGGGAAGTCCAATTAAAATATTGAAAATATAAAATATGAATCCTTTTATATGATATTTATGAAATTTTAAAAAGGACGATAAAAGGGGGAGAGAGAGAAAAAAGGGGGGGGTGAGAGAGAAGAGGGGGAGGATGGGGGAGAGGAAAAGAGAGGGGAGAGAAGTAGAAGGGGAAGATGGGGGGAAAAAGGGGACAAAAAGGAAAAGTGTTTTTTGTTGTGTATTTCGGGGTTTAACCCGTGGTTGGAGCACTCGCTTTCCCCCAAACCAAGGGTTTAAACAGGCGTCGAGCCCTTTGGGTTAAACCGTTGGATGGGTGACCGTTTTTTCGCGCCTTTGGGTTTAGTTTTCGTTTCCCCCCGTTTTTCCCCCCGCTGTAAAAATTGGGGGAAAACCCCACCTCTTTAGGGGCCCGGGGGGGTTTAAAAAACCCGCGAGGGAGAGGAGAAAGGGCGCCCCCCCCCCAATATTTCTGGGGCCCCAGAGAAGTGAGGTTTTCTGACGCTCGCCCCCCTACACCTTATAGGTTATGGGATCCTTTACCCTTTTTTTTATCCAATATATAAATCCCAAAACAGTATGCGATTCCCCTCAAAAACTCATTTTAGATTTTACTCGGGTTTTAAAAATTTTATGTCATGGGTAATGAAATTTAAAATTTTTAAAACCCATTCATCCACACAAATAAAAAAAAAGAAAAAAAAACCAAGAAGAAAATTTAAAAATATCAGTCGTTTAGGGAGAGAATATGGGTGGGGGGAAGGGGAGTGAGGAGTGATGGGAGTGTGTGGTTGTGTGTGTGTGTGGTTTTGTGTGTTTTGTGTGGGTTGTGTGGGGTTTTTTGTTTGTGTGTGTTTTTGTGTTGTGTGTGTTTTTGTGTTTGAGCGTTTTTTGTGGTTGTGTGTGTTGTGTTGTGTGGTGTGGGTTTTTGTGTGTGTGTGTGCTTGTGGTGTTGTGTGTGTGTTTGGGGTGGTGGGGGGGGTTTGGGGTTTTTTTGTGGGGGTGGTGGGGGGGGTGGGGGTTGTTTCGGGGGTAATACTAAAATTTAATTTCTCACTAGCACACGGAAACAACACAAAAACTTTTTTTTAAATTTTTGCTCATGCCAAAAAATTTAATGTATGGTAATAAAAAAAAGTGCAAAAAAAACCCCAAAACACTCTATAAAAAAAGAGGGGGGGAAAAAAAACCAAAAAAAGTTTATTAAAAAAACATCCCAACATTGTAAGAATTTGAAAAAAATTTTTTTTTTTTTTTTTTCCCGGATAATGAATAATTTTTCATTTTTTCTTCTTTACATCCAGTCCCCCCCCCCCATAGGGTCAACATTTTTTAAAAAAGCACCCCGTATCAAATTTCAAGCAGAAGAAAACAAAAGGGAAAAAAAAAAAAAAAATTTTTTTTTTAAAGGAAAAAAGACGAGAAAAAAGAAAAAAACAAAAACATAAAACAAAAGACAAACAACCCTAGACGAAAAAAAAAGGAAAAAAAACAAAAAAACCCAAATTTTCCCCCGAAAACCCCCCCCCCCCCCCAAAAAAAAAAAAAAAAAAAAAAGCCCTAAAAAAGGGAAAAGGGAAAAAAAAAAACCCCCCCAAAAAAAAAAAAACAAAAAAGCAGCAAAAACCCCTTCCAAAAAAACAAAAAAAAAGAAAAAAAAAAACATCTAACAAATGGGGAAAAAAACCCAAAAAGCAACAAAAAAAAACCCCAAACAAAAAAACCCAACAAAAAAACAACAGTTAAAAAAAAAAAAAAAAAAAAGACAGCACCGTTTCCCCCTTTACACACATACATACATACACCAAAACAAAAAACTAACAAGCGAAAACCCCAAACAAATCCCCAAAACAAGAACAAAAGTAACAACTACAGCAATAACAACACAGAGAGAGAGAGAGAGAGAGAAGAGAAGAGAGAGTGAAGAGAGAGAGAGAGAGAGAGAGAGAGAGAGAGAGAGAGGGGTAGCAAACTTATAGATCATATAATTGAACACCTTCATATTGTAAATAGTACACATAGTTTTTAAACCTGAAGAGAGAGTGAGAGAGAGAGAGAGAGGTGAGAGGAGAGTAGAGTGGAGAGTGAGTGAGAGAGAGAGTGTGGAGAGAGAGAGAGAGAGAGAGAGAGAAGGAGAGAGAGAGAGAGATTGTCAGCTTCTAAAAACAAAAAAAACCATCGAAATTATCACAAAGTGTGAATTGACCCTACTGTAGCTTCTCAAGAAAACTCTGTCGAGCTCCAATAAATTGAGCTGCAAGCCAGACGTGCTAAATGATTCATATCATCACAAACACACACACACCACACACACCACACACACCACACCAATATATATATAATATATAATATATTTTATATATTTTATATATTATATATATATATAATATATTTTTATATATATATACTGTTATAATGAACCGGCGACCTGTCAAAGTCAGAGAGAGATAGAGAAGGGGGATACTCGCACAGATAGAGAAGAGAGAGAGAGAGAGAGAGAGAGAGGGGAGAGAGAGGGGGAGAGAGAGAGAGAGAGAGAGAGAGAGGAGAGAGAGAGAGAGAGAGAGAGAGAGAGAGAGGAGAGGAACGGACAGAAAAGAGAAGGGAGGGAGGAAGAGACACCCAAACACACAGCAGAGGGAGAGTGACAGAGCGGCTGACAAAGAGCTTCAGAACTTCAATCGCTCAAAAACGATTCCACCTTCTTTTGTTAGGAGCTACAAAGCAGAGAGGAAGGGCAGGGGGGCAAGAATAATCATCACGAGTCACCAGCGACTTCGTGTAGCTCTGCTGAACAGAGCTGACGAACTTTTTTTTCCTCTTCTGTCCCATCCTAGTATAGCCAAAATGAATAGGGCAAAAAGGTTCTGTGAGGCAAAATTGGACTGGACTAGTCAGACAAGACAGGACAGGACAGGCTGTGGGCTCAGAATATCATGCACATATGCAACACACGCGCGCGTGCGCACGCACGCACGCAAACACACACACACACACGTTCCGATTCTTGCTACTTACCACGTCTCAGCTTCCCAAGCCCAGATTTCTCATATTCATCTTCTAAAGAAATGTTATTGCGAGAACCCTAACACTCCGAATGAAACATAATATAAAAATGACAGCGATACCACAGAATGAGCTGATGTGGTTATGTGCAAGGCTTGTTTGTGTTGCAGTTGTCATCGTCGAGTTCAACTTGTCCACACACAACACACTACCTGACGAAAGAAAGTCAGGGCAACGTCCCAATGACTCATCAAGAAGTTACGTTTTAGCTTGTTGTTGCTATGATTCCAAAATGCTGTTTGTTTTCAATGCTTATACTCATTTCTGAATAAAAACTATTTAAACCAAGAAATTAAGGCGAAGTCAAATTTATTTTAAAACCATTCCACCCTTGAAAACTGTCTTTTCTTTTGTCAAAAATGATGGAAGATTTTTATAGAGTAGACAGCTTTTGAATCTGTACATCTTATCTTCTTGATATTCATATTGGTGACTGGCTTTTCTTTTGTCAAAAATGATGGTAGATTTTATAGACTAGACAGCTTTTGAATTTGAACATCTTATCTTCTTGATATTCACATTGGTGACTGACTCCTTTTCGGTCCAGAAAAGTCGTTAAAAAATCAATTACCTGACGTCTCGTCTAAAAAAGGAAACAAACGGGTGGATAAAAGACCATCACTAAAAAAAAATGACAGTCATAAAAAGTATTTGTACAACCTCCAGGACAAGCTTTTCTAAAAGAATCCAGACGAAGAATTCATCGATTTTCACATAATTTTTTTAAAAGTTAAGCAGACGTCTGCCAGACGGT
>CM054143.1:33255618-33258118 GCA_028751875.1 Rapana venosa
CTACCCGTTTTTCATAAAGGTTGGACATACGCCTCTCACCGTCCCCCCCCTCCTCCCCCCCCCCCCCCCCCCCCCCCCCCCCCCCCCCCCCCCCCCAACCCTTCCATCCCCTCCTTGTCTTCTCTCACGAGTAGCAGTGAATTAGTCTAGAAGGAAGGAAGCTCAGGAGTGGTGGATACCAGAGGTTGGTGGTTCGAAAACTGTCCCGAAATAGGATTCATTCTCTCTCTCTGTGTCTCTCTGTGTCTCTCTGTGTCTCTCTGTGTCTGTGTCTGTGTCTGTGTCTGTGTCTCTCTCTCTCTCTCTCTCTCTCATCTCTCTTCTCTCTCTCTCTCTCTCCTCTTCTCTCTCTCTCTTTTCTTCCCTTCTTCATTTCGGATGAGACTATAAACCGAGGCCCCGTGTGCGAACGCATGCAGAACATCTTGCGCACACGTTAAATCCTGTTCCGCTTTTCGAAAGTGTAGGCCATTGTGTGCCGGTGGGAACAGATGACAAAATTTACAAAACCGCATACACACGGGGACTGGATGTAAAAAAGCGCATGAGTGCTTATTCTATTATCCTCGATATAAAAGAATAAATAAATAAATAAATAAATAAATCTCTTCCTTCATCCCATTCCACTTTTACTTTGAATGCTTTGTAGAACTTTGTTGTTGCTGTTGTTGTTGTTGTTGTTACTGCTGCTGCTGTTGCTGCTGTTGTAGTTGTTGTTGCCTTGCTGCTGCTGTTTTGGGTGATTGTTTTATTGGGGGGTTTTTTCTTCTTCTTTTAGATGCTTAAGACAACAAACCAAAAAGCTCGCATGTCATAATTATACATGAAGTACGAGCAGTTTCTTTTTCGTTCCTCAGCTCGAGCTCCCAGGTTTACTACTGGTGAGGTTTTGCCTATGCCACCGTTTTTGGTTTGTTTTGTCTGTTTTGGGGCCACCGTTAAGGTCTGTCTAGCTCGGTGATCAGAGCACTCGCTTTTCCCTAGCCAATCTTAAGCAGCGTTGAGCGTGGTTACCAGTTGGATGGTGACCGTATTGCGCTGCCTTGCTTCAGTACAGTTCCCCAGTTTACCCAGCTGTAAATGGGAACCTGCCCTTATAGGGGTCAGGGAGGTAAAGCCGAGGGTGGAGGACTGGGCTGCCGCCCCCAATATGCAGCCCTAGAGTAAGTTGAGGTCCTGTCCTCGTCCCCTCGGACCTTAGTACGGTTATGGACCCCATTTACCTTTATTCTTAAATGGATAACCTACCCTCTTTAGGGTCGGAAGGTAAAGCAGCGAGGGAGAGGAATGGGCGCGCTGCCCTCAATATGCTGGCCCCTTATAGAAGTGAGGTCTCTGACGCCTCGCTCCCCTACAACCAATAGGTTTGGGACGTCTTCACCTTTTACCCTTGTTAAGGTAGCTGCATTCCGACTTTCGGGCGGGACGTACAAGGAAGAGATGGCCCATGGCAATCAGGGAGTTCTGGTGCCAAAAATATCCTGCATAAGGAAATTGGTCGCGATTCTTACGGATAAACGTGAACAAGAATGGAAAGATGCTGTCAAACTAAAAATCACAATACATAATACATAAATACAAAACTGCTCAACACATTACAATACGCTACAATAACATGCGAGGCAATGGAATATAATCAACAAATATAATACCCGCCACCATTCCATTCCATGCAATCTAGGAGCCCCAGTGACCACGAACAATCTCCATACTCATGTGAACATTCATACACTTTAAGTTTTCAATCCAACACAAACCGATATCATCAAATACAACTAACCCATAAAACCTAGTAAGCATGTACCTGTCGTAAGATATTCAAGTCCCCCCCCCCCCCCCCCCCCCACACACACACATATTTTGTGTTTTAAAATCTTTTCTTCTTTCTCTCAAAAGAGAACGTCGTTACTAAAAGTCAGCCATCAGAAATTTTGTAAAAAATAAAACCTACCTCAAGAACTAGGAAAAGCAGACGACAGACACAAACAAGCAGACACAGACAAGAGACCGAGAAAGATAAGAAAAATCACTTTAAAAAAACACCACACACACACAAAGAAAAAGTCAACAAAGACTAAAGAGAACTTATCACTAAAAAAATCCCAACAAACAAAGAACAAAATAAGCAAAGACTAAAGAGAGTTTATCACACAAAAAAGAAAGAAAAAGTACAAGAAAAAAAAAACAAAGACTAAAGAAAACTAATCACTTAAACACAAACAACCAAGCCCTGACCATCCATGATACATACCACCACCACCACCACCACCACCACCACCACCACCACCACCACAACAACAACACTGAAAATGATGCTGAAAAGGATACCTACCATTACCAATAATTATAAATAACCAGGGACCAAAAATACCACACGACTTGGCTAAGAGAGTAGTTGGGTTTTTTTGCTATCATCAACAGCGCCAATTTTAACACACAGCCTAGACAGAGGCTTATATGTCATCTCTTGATGACGACAACACGGTCAACAACCGTAGGT
>CM054143.1:33263118-33265618 GCA_028751875.1 Rapana venosa
TCGTCATGAAGTGTAATGTGGGAAGCCTAGCCCGTAGAATGGCAGTGAGCGGTCTTGGGTTTAAACTCTATTAGGTTCTTAGTCTTTTTCTTCTCTTCTTGTTTTGTTTTTTTTCTTTTCGTTTCTCATAATTATGTTGCTCTGTACTTTTGAGGTTGGGTTTTTTGGGGGGGGGCTTTTTGGTCGCTCATGTTTGGTGCAGCTGCCCCCCCTCCCCCCCCCCCCCCCCCCCCCCCCCCCCCCCCCCCCCCCCCCCCCCCCCCCCCCCCCCCCCCCCCCCACATTTTTTAATAACATACATTTCAATGTGGGGTTTTTTCTATATCTTTTCCACTCAGTCATTCATTCATTCACCTGTCGATCCATTCATTCACTGATTCATCGATCCATTCATTCATTCATTTATTCATTCATTTTATCATGTATTCATTTACTTTTGGCAGTTTCAATTCAGATCAAGTAACCCTTACCTATTGCCTTTAGTTGTCACCTATTTCTTGTTACCCAGAGCGACTCGACTTATTTTCTCTTTGAATACTGAATTTTTTTGTCAAAATGATTGCGTAAATGACTGATATAGTTCAAGCGTGGAGCTAGCATTCTAATCTCTCTCTCTCTCTCTCTCTCTCTCTCTCTCTCCCCAAAATGCCCATGAGTGCTTATTCCAGTATCCTAGAGATAAAAGAATCTCTCTCTCTCTCTCTCTCTCTCTCTCTCTCTCTCTCTCTCTCTCTCTCTCTCTCTCTCTCTCTCTCTTGCTAATCTCTTAGTTATTATTAGTTTATTCATTTCAACGTGAGAAAATCTTGTGTTACAAAAGGCGGCAGCAATTGAGCAGTTCAGTCTAATTCTACCACACATTTCGGTCAAAAGACTCACCGCGTGTCAGATTTCTCTCTCTCTCTCTCTCTCTCTCTCTCTCTCTCTCTCTCTCTCTCTCTCTCTCTCTCTCTCTCTCTTTTTTTTTAACGAGTGAAATTAGGTTTAAGATCTCCAGTCTGTCTATAAGCAGCTTAGAAAAAATGAGCAGAAATTAATGTTAGTACCCCGCGACGTTCTAAAAATTAATGCGCACCTGCGACATGGTTGCAAGGTCGTAACATAACTTCACAACAGACTCTCCCAGAGCATAATCGATCAACATAACAGCAGAACAATCTGCATGGCTTGACTGTTTAGCGTTTGAAAACTTGACTCGTTCGTGTTGTTTGTTTGTTTGTTTGGGTTTTGTGTGTGTGTGTTATTGTTGCTGTTATTGTTGTTCAATTTAATTCAAATCAAATTCTTCATTATCTTACAAAGAGAGAAGTTTCTGTGGATTACAAGCCATATATAATAACAGTAAAATTGAAGAAAAAACCCACATATTTACCACAGAAAAATACCACAACACTCTGTTGCTATTGTTATTTGGGGATTTAGGCCTGTATGAATTATCATGCACATACACATTTTCATGCAAACCTTCTTTCTTCTTCTTCGTCGACTACTCAAACAGAAACTATTATTGTCTGTCATATAATTATGACATGTACGAGCGAATATACGTTGCGCTGCCGTTAAACGCCTGACGAGTCAGGCCCAGCGCATCCGACTTCGGCCTAATATTCAGCTATTCGGGGATTTCTTCTGTTGGTGTGGGGTTCTACTGTTTGTTTTGGGCATGGGAGGCTTATTCTGTCCATGTTAATCTCCTGTTGAGCTAGGGTTGGTCAGTCTTACAGATGTGTATGGAAGAGTTTTATTTTCTAGTTTCACGGTTTATTTGTGCTGTTTAGATCAGAATTTTATCGAAGTTTTGTCGCGTAGTGAACCCGTTTTCTAATTATGACAGGACAAGAAGTAATCTTATGAAAGACTTTGTCTACACATACACACACACACACACACACACACACACACACACACACACACACACACACACACACACACACACACACACTTTGTGACAGATGTCTGCACAATGATTTACAATAACTGATAATTGACTGAAAACCTTTTTTTGTGTGTGTGTTTCATTTTGAGAACAAGACAGACAGATTGAATATGTCTATTGAACAACACAAACAAACGATTAAAACTTGAAACCCCACCCCCACACCCCCCAAATTAAGGAAGTAATCAATTGATTTATCAGTATTACAATCAACGAGAAAGCACATGTCCAAAACAAAAAATTAGTGAACAAAGGAAGAGAAGGAGAGGGTTAGGAAGGGAGGGCGAGAGAGGAGAAGAGGACAAACAGAGATCAGTATAATTATTATATATATTCAGGTTGTAGGAGTTAAGAACAATAAATTCTGCTTCACTAAGCTATCGAGGATTTCGCTTGATACACCCCCCGTGGGGATGCCGGGGTCCTGTCAGTATAAATAACATCTCCACCTTCTGGAAATTCTGTGCCTGGAAATCCCTCTTTTCTATCCCTCTCTTTCTTTCTGCCTTATTCCTTTTCTTCTTGCCACCTCCTTCTTGTCTTATTGTCTGCCTTATTGGACCA
>CM054143.1:33273118-33285618 GCA_028751875.1 Rapana venosa
AAGATGCTATACAAGACATTACACAGTCATATAGATAAACTGAAGTTTGAAATATGAAAAAAAAAGCTTTAAAAACTTTTTTCTCCTCATTTTTCTCTCGACTTTCTCATTAAATGAGTAACAAAGTTGTGTAACATTAATGTTACATGCTAAAAATATAAAATATAAAAAAGCCCCTTGTTTGTAATAATATATCTTGTAACTCTCTCTTCGTTTGATGTTTAGGGCTAAGGATGGAACTGAACATTGATGATGTTGACGACTTGTATGGTATTCTCACAAAACTACAAGTGAATATAAACACCATGTAAACATAGCTAGACACATCACACACGTACACACAAACACAAACGTACACACACACACACACACACGCACACACACAGAGGATGGAATAGCCTGGTGGTTAGAGCATTTTGCTCATGATCTGATGGCTTGGGTTTGAGCCACCACTTGTGCAAGGAGACTTTTTCCCTGGAGTTAAAAATCAGTGCCAACTCCAATCCCCCAAAAGTCTTTCACATCAGACTATAAACTGAAGTCCCATGTACAAATGCACACGGATCATCTTGCTCACACAATAAAACTTGTTGTACCTTTCAGATGAGTAGGCCATAGTGTGCCAGTGAAAATGGATGGCACAACTGACAAAACTGCATGTACTTGGGGACTAGATGTTAAAAAAAAACAACCACCCTGCACATGGATGCTCATTCACTATCCTCAAAATAAAAGATTTGAAATAAGAACACACACATACACATACACTCAGACAGACAGAGAAATCAAAATCTGGTCAACAGTGTGATCCAAATACCAAATAGAAATGAAAACACTCCACATCACAAGGCAAATATATGACAAGTTCAAAATGCTTTACTCCAACCAAGCTTGATGCGGCATGTGAAAGCACAAAGAAACTGAAAAGACTGTATATCATTGTGGGCATATGACTACTAAAACACTAAGCACCAACACCATACACAATGCACATGTACCCCAGATTAGGGAACAAATTTCTGATGTCACATTTGCCATTTTAGTAGACATACGTGTGTATCATTGCAGTTGCCACACTACACAAACTGTTACAACACTGTAAAGTGAGAATTCACAAGACTACAGTTAAACACGAGGTGTTTGGCTCGATTTTGTTTTTCTTCAGTTAACATTTCCTTCACTTCGCCAGTTTTTTCCTTTTTTTTCTTCTTTTCCATGGTAGTTTCACAACTTGGCTACACAGTGAATGAAGTACCAAAATGGTGGCAAGATGTATGGCATTGTGACATCATCATTCGTTTCCCTTGAAGGTCTTATGCTGAAGTTTTCACCTTACATTGCCAACGGAAGTACACTTCAACCAAAGTTGTGTTGTTGCTTATACATTTGTATGTGTTGATGCGTTGGATAGATGCTCAAGGGGGGATGGCAGTATGTCGGTGTATGACTGAGTCTGTGTGAGTATGGATGAAGAATGTGTGTGAGAGTTTGTATTTGTGTCTATTACGTACATGTATACTACATGTATGCTACACGAGTGTACATATATATCAGTGTGTGTGTGTGTGCATGCATGTGAGTGTGTTTTATGTACATGTATCTGAGTATTCTTGAAACGCATACTTTTCAAAGTTATCTATTCATATTCCAATCCTATTCATCCTATCACTGTCAAATCCAGGAATCCTGTATAACAAGCTTTTCTTCATTCAGAAAAGTCTTAAAATCTGGCAAGATAATTCATTGTACAACAGAATGACAAAACAACAAGAAGAATACAAAACATTGTTAAAAGATGCCTGCCCTTTGTGAAACATGTTGCATTTTCATATTTTACAAGAACAACAAGCATGATCACTGTCTGTCTCTTGATACAAAATACTCTATGACCAATGTTAAGTTTCCTATTTTCTGATCCAGGGACAGGTTAGTTATGCCATCATCAGTTTACTCCCACATTCACCAGCACCTGACAGAAATAACAGAATACTCTCAAGCACTGAGATACTGAGATGTAAGATACATGTACAAATGCACTGCATGATAAAAAGATTCTCTGGGTATTGATTATATATATATATCTATATATATATATATATTATATATCTATATATATATATATATATAATATATATATATATATATATATATATATATGCAGATTCACAGATTATGACAATGCATGACAAAGTTCTGATTCATGATTGGCAATGTTCTGTCAATGGGGAAAAAAGAAGAGTCTAAAAGGAAATGAATGATGAATATGGCACAGACTGGTGCACCATTCATGGGAAACTGTATGCATCCTGTAAAACACTGACATCTATAGATAAGTGACTGGAAATGATACACATGGTAAACCTGGAGACAAGCGGAATAACAAGCCTGAATCTCTGCACATCAAGAAACACCAGACACAATGTGACACTCCACCATGAAATGAGTCACATTGCACCTGACCCACTTTTCCCCAAAGAAGCTATTTCAGGCAGGTGGGGGTAATGTCAATTTAGAAATTTCAATTAATTACAAAACTTTAAGATTTCTTGTACCCTGCACTGAAGCATCAAGGTATCATTTTGTTTCCTTTTGCTTTAAAAGCACATTCAAAATCATCCAACTCCTCATCCTGACCATCTATTACGATGCAAAAATTCTCAATTTCTCATGTTGTCACTTCCTGGTGTCTAGCATTTCAACTTGTAACTTTTCATAAAATCATCTGATTTTCAAGCTGGGTGGTTTTTTTCATTGATAAGCTTTTTAAAAAAAAAAAGTTTATTGCATAGTGGTAACATGCTGACAATTAAAAATTAACCTCCGGTGCAATGTGACCCAATAAAGTGATGGAAGGTCACAAATGTTCTAGTTTACTGAAAAAGAAGCAAATACTAAAACCAAGCATTTCTGTTTTTCAAAAATATATCCCGTTTTGATTTTCTCTTCTCAATGTTTTCAACTGATAACTATAAAACAAAGCTTTCTTCAAGGAGCCTGGTTTGTGGGGGGAAGTGAAAAACACCAACAGGCACAATCTGTACACAACAGCAAAGAAAAGAGACGCAACCGTACCCCAAGTTCCTAGCCAAGACACAGGTCACCTGAGACAATCTGCAAACAGTTCTGAACAAAGGTATGATGTGTTCTCATTGAGCACATGCACATGTACACTAAAAGTGTTCTCAAAAACAATGCATGCATAATATGGAGCATGAAAAGGACATCCATCAAATACAACGTCATTAACACTCACAGATTCCCCACACCATTTTCAGTCATCAGGAATGAACACTATGAGCCATGTGGATCAGTACTAGCTAGCATCATACAGACTCAGGCAGTCTGAACAGGTCAGTCACCACCACAGTTCAGTTTATACACATACTTTAGTCATCACACACCATGATGGTATCCTTTCTGTAAAATGTCTCGTGCCCAAAAAGGGTGGCAAGTCACTTGTAACTGTTGTACTCCTGTTTCTGCTTCACAGCCAGTTCTTTGGTCTCCAGTCCATACTCGATAGTGCTCAGCACAACATAAAAAGTCACACCAGCCCAGGTCAAAACTGTTGGAATATGGCATCATAAGGCAAAAGAACTCTGACTGGCAGTCCAATATGTTCGACACACAAAGTTCACTGTACTGGTGACCTCCCAGCCACACTCATACTGCTGTAAGAGAGAAGACTGGACTGTAGGCAACAACAAGAACTTAAGAAGACATAACACTAACGGTACGAAAAAAGATGAATTATTTTGATAACTGAGAAACAGAACACATGATGTGATTTTATAAATCCATGATGCTGTGAACACAACTGCTCAATGCTTGTCGCATGAAATCAGAGCCGAGACTTTAGCCAGCCTTACTTTACTAAGAAGTCAATGGTACAATTAGAATTAACCACTAGGGGGAAGATGAGCAATCCAAAACTGAAAAGATTTTGAGATTGTTCATCTCCTCCTTGTGGCGGAGCTGATTGTACTACTCCTACTAGCCACAATTTCTACGCCAGTGTTCCCATGGCCAGATCAGTACCAGAAAGTGAGTTATTTCAACTCAAAAATCTATGGGGAAGCTGGAGTGGTTTGGTGACCAAAATAATGCTTGTGACTTGATGGCCCAGGTTCAAGCCATCACCAACACCCCTTTTCAAGGAGATTTTTCCCATGGAGTTAACTTCAGTATCGACTCCACTCCCTCGAAAGTCTGGATGAGACTATAAACCGAGGTCCGGTGTGCAAACACCTTGTGCATACGTTAAAAGCTGTTCCACCGTTTAGAAGAGTAGGCCATTGTGTGCTGGTGAGAACAGATGGCCCAAAAAATTACCAAACAACATGCACATGTGGACTGGATGTAAAAAAGCACATGATAGCTTACTTAGTAAAATAAAATATTAAAAAATGATGGCAAGGTATAAAGACAGAGCTGCAGAGGGATAGATCTGTGAGATGCTGCTTTTCTCTATATAATCATCTTTCACATTTACACAATGAAAGTCTTAGTTTCAATCAAACTGATTTACACCTGACACACACTTTGTCCTGAGGAAACACTCAAACAGAAATGCGAACATGGAAGGCACCCATAATCTGGTATAGCTTGCTTCTTCATCTAGTGAATTCACAAAGAAAGCATGAATGAATGGCTTCAGGCCATGACAACAGATAACATACTGAATGCATTAGAATACAATTTGCATGAAACTCTCTCTACTATGGAATGACTAAACTAGGAAAGAAATCACAAGATATTAAAACATGGTGACAAACCATAGAATGATGAAGAAAGGAAAAACAGATATCACACTAAAAACAAAACATATGTATCCTTTTAGCTTTACCTCCTCTACAAAATCAAATCTATCTTTTCAATAACTGCAGCAACATACAAAAAAAGAAAAAAAAGGCCATGTTAGGTACATTTTAAAAAAAACTAAGTCCTGACAACAGCTGACACATCACACAACTAAAAATCAAAACCGCCCAGAAAACACAGAAAAACACATTCCCTGCTGCCAAGACAAAATGTAAGGTCTATAAGCAGTTGAACAAAAAAAATCTTTTTCAAATCTTCGTTTTCTTCTATCTATCACACCATAAAGTGTTAAAATCTAGAAATCAACCAAAACATTTTAAAAGTATTTATCCATGTATATTAAAATATCACTGGCAGTGACACAGAGGGAGAAAGGCTCACAAGAGAAACAAAATTTGATTTAAAAGAAACAATTCATTGAAAAGTACTTTTTTTCTAAAACAAAAACAGTAAAAGAGTATTATTTTTCACACAATATGATTTGAAAAGAAAAAACTTTAAATTTCATTTCTCTGTCTTCTTGAAAAGAAAAAAAGATAAAGACAGACCTTTTTAAAAATGTTTCCCTTTTCCTTCTACTTCTTTTTAAATACATGGTACTAACACTTATTTTTATATCACATTCTCGTTGCAAGGGAAGTCCTTCACCTTCTGAAAAGTTGTTGACTCCAGATTTGAGTCAGTCCAAGGACGGCAACCTAAATAAACTAAAGGCTTACTATCATTTTCTATGGTTCTAACTTGAGCATCTGTGATGGCCACAGAATGAAAATCTCTGTGTACTTCAGACAAGTATGTACCTGTACACTTTCTTCCAGATAAGATGTATCTAATTTTCATCCAACTCTTTCATCCTAAGTCAGTTTGCAGGCTTTGTAATGAGAGCTGATGGCCGACTTCTGGACAGTTTGTTCTTTTGGTATGTCATTTTTAAAATCATTTTCTTATTTTCTTTGAAAAGGATCAGCAAGCTGTTTCTTGATTTCGTAAATTAATAAACATTGTTTTAAACAGTAATAATTTAAAAAATTAATAATGAATAAAATATATATACTGCCTCCCCCCCTCCTTAAAAAAAAAAAAAAATCAAGGTAAGTCATGAATAATAGCACCAAGAAAAAAAAAATTCTTGCCATCTTGATTAACACAGAAACTCAAAATGCTAAATGCAAATACTTAAAACACTGTAAACTACAAACAAAAACTGACATGCGTCAAAGAGCAGCGTCTGACTCTTATGCAGATGTGACCGTCGCCGTCAAACAGTTGTGAAGACTTAAAACACCCAGTAACAAACCTGCAACAACCAACATCCACAGCGAGCGTGCTTCTAACTCTGCCCACCATCCCAGGAGGAGGCAGAATACTTATGATCATCCGCGCTGACTGCGCTTATCTCATTCAAAACCTCCTGCTCCTCGGCTGTCACGTTGGCTTCCCCACCTGTGGTGGGAACGGCGGAGGACAAGAAGAGATCTTTCAGCACACACAGTTCTTTGCTGAGCAGCTTCACCTTCTCCTCCAGGTTTTTGTTCTCCGATCGCAGCTGGTTCACCTTGTCCTCCATGGCTTTGGCCTTCTGGCGACTCAGCTGCCGGCTCTTTCGCACGGCGATGTTGTTCCGCTCTCGCCGTTTCTTGTAGTCCTCGCTGTCTTTGGTGCTTGGCGGACGCTTGGATCCAGAAGGGTTGCGGCCTCTGCCTTCTCTCTGACTGTCGCTTCCATCCTGTTTGCGAGGCGCCATGTTCGATGGGGTGGAATGCTGAGTGAAGGATTTAAATCCCTGAACTGAAGACTGGAGGTGTGGAGCTGTTTATGGTGTTGGTATAGATCTCTTGAGAGTTGTGTATATATATATATATATATATCCACTATCTGCACACAAGAAACCCAACAATGCCCTGTGTCACAATAGATATTTATCATAAAATTACTTTGAATTTAAAAACTTATTGTCGATAACTGAGGAAGATCTCCAGTCTATAAAATGACAAAACCGAGAATATCTACTTATTCATAAATTATTTAGAGTTACATAACCACTTACACCCTATAACTAAGTTGGAGCCAACATGAGAGAACACAATTATTTTCAGTTTATTTTCTAAATGACTGTGTGTGTGTGTGTGTGTGTGTGTGTGTGTGTGTGTGTGTGTGTGTGTGTGTGTGTGTGTTGTATGGTGATTTTTTTTTTGGATTTTTTTTTGGGAGGGGGTCCTCAGCTAGAGCTTGGAGGTTCACCAATGGTGAGATTTTACATATTATACATATGCGACAGTATATTTCAATTATTGTTATTGTGGTTTTTAGTATATATATATATATATATATATTTACAACATCATATGTGTCCTTGTCTGGCCCACAGACTTTGCTGGAGTGCCAAAACTGAATGGTTGCTTTTGATGTCAGAGCTTTACTTTGTAATTTATATCTAGTTCAGAGCTTTGTACAAGCTAAATGAGCTTTAAATCAATTCATAATTAGCTAGTGAGGTAACATCCACGATATGGCATCATGACTGAATTAGCTTGTAACAAAATATGATAATTGATAGGAACAATACAGTTGAATAGACACTACCACACACTCCCAAACACAAACACCACCACAACTAACACCACTACCCCACCTGTATGACTCCTTTCCTCTCTCTCTCTCTCTCTCTCTCTCTCTCTCTCTCTCTCTCTCTCTCTCTCTCTCTGTGTCACACATACATATGATATACTGACAGTCACACATGTCATACACACACACACACACACACACACACACAACACACACACACACACACACACACACACACACAAACAGAAACACACACATGAGGGCAGGATGAAAAAGCTTGTACCTTGTAAGCTTACTTTTTTTACCTTCAATAATGATCAATTTGACACACATACACAGTAACACACACAGTCACACACACAAACACACACACTACTCACACACACCCAAAGTGAGAGAGATCACACACACACACACACACACACACACACACACACACACACACACACACACACACACCAAAAACTGAAAAAGCAAATCCATTGTCAATTGCCTGAATTGGTCATTCTTGGATCTTTGTTTTGTTTTGGTTGTTTAAAAGTGAAAACAAGAACTACCACCACCACATCATCCCCCACAATGAGGCAACATCAGTCACAAAACAAAAGGCTTAGTGATCTGGTGATAAACCCAGGGCTGTTCACGTTGTGCTTCCAAGCAAAAACATTTTGACACACACGTTAAAACAATGGATCATCGTGGACAAGTATGCTGCCTATGCCAGCTGGTATAGACGACACCAACATTCTAGCACACAAATCGCACACTATACATGTCTTTAATGAAGACAGCAATCGCCGGTACAGACAAATACTTTCAACCAACTGAAAACGAAATGTGTGTCATTGTCAGAGCTATCTCTTCGATGTCACTTTGGTCAGTCAGTTTCAGAATTGATCACAGAGTTGTGTGTCGGCTGATCACTGATCTTCAACATTACATTCCCGTTGTCTACGTCCAAGCAACACAAATAAATCTAATCATACTATGACGAGAAAAAGGTACTCACCCAAAGCTTTTCAATTCCGCTCCCGAACCGTGAGAAAGCGAGTAAGATCGGTGTTTCACATCATTTTTTGCCTGCTTCTGACGACCAGCTGGGCTGTGAGAACATGTCGGAAACCATTGAAATAGAAATGACGAAAGAGACCCGATGCATATTTTGTAGTTACCCGGAAAATAATCTTTAATTTTAGGCCTAGGCCTAATGGTGTGTGTGTGTGTGTGTGTGTGTGTGTGTGTGTGTGTGTGTGTGTGATAGCAACATTTTCAACTTCTTATTTTTCTAACACACAAAACAAAGGTTCGAACTTCGAAGAGCATGCTGTTAGCTGGCAAGAATGATTACTCAAAAAATCCGCATAAATTCTATCATTTCCTATTTATTAATCCAACTTAAATAAAACATTTTATATGAAAAACAAAGAAACAAACAAAAAGACAACGTCCTTACTCAAAATAAAACCGGTTGCCTACATGCCAACCAGATAGGAAAGGAAAACATCTATGCAAAGCTCACTGCACTTTGCAGACACACAGCCACATCGCATCTCTGCTTCAACAACATACAACTAACACCGAATTTTTATATTTTATTTAACCAGATTCATTTCGGCCTACACATTTCTAGTCCATCTACCCTTTTACTAGGAAAAATCGTCATAATTCAAAGTTCTCCTACAACAACACCTGCTCCCAACACACACACACACTAAAAATCTAGGCACTGTAAAGCTGTAATGGGGAAGAGAAAAAAAAAACCTAGCAGAAGATAAAAAGCTGACCTAGTTTCTTTGGCGAGTTTCCCGAATTTTGGACGGCCTAAGACATTTTGACGTTCTGCTAATCAGATAATAAGAACATTATTTATTTCACCCTGCAGAACGATGGATTCGTATAATGAATGGGTAACACCTCCACCATAGTGATGCTGCGAGAGGGATTCCATCTACAACTCGCTGACTAGAAAAGAATATCGATCGAGCCGACATTAGGTATCTAAACTTAGACGACCCAGCACTCATCGCGCCCTCCTGATTATTATGCATTGACGTCAGTAGAGGGGAACCTCCGCTAAAGGGATTCTGCGTCAAAAGCTATTCTTAGACAAATCCAAAATTATCCGACCAATGGCTGGTCGCCGAGTTGATGTAATGTTCTATACTTAGGCACCGCTTCACTAGGGTGTTTCCCAAGTCTTCCTACGCGTAGCAATAAGTCCAAAGAATTCCTTCAAATCTAAGAAGTTATTAACACATTTATATAAAAAGAATATATCATTATAGTCTGCTAAAGTAAATAGTAATCATTTACAACTATTTGCATTCATCGATATATTGTGACAAAGAAAAATCAATAGGCGCGGAAGAATCTATGACGTAAATCGGAGGACGCCGCCAACCAGTATAAGAGAGTTGCGCACTGCTTGACGACACAGCATTCGGCATTCCCTGTCAAGAATAGCAAGACCTCGAAGCGGAATCGTGAATCCTCACCCAGACTCAGCATCAACACGAGCGATTTGCAGTGTTCCGAGTGGACTTGCCAGTGACTTCTTCGCTTCCCAACCGCCAAAATAGAGCCGATTACTCAACCAGAGACTTTCCTCTCTCTTCCTGACGAGAATTTCACCAGTCTGCCATGCCAAGCCGTCAGTCTCGGTGAGTTCTTCGAGCCTGTCCAAATGTATGACACTGTGTCTCCTCTCGCTCCCTTTAAAGGTGAGACGAAACCCTTTTTGCATGTGGGGTTCGACACCAAAACCCTGGAGTCTTTATTCGATCTTCACCCGTCGTTCGAAACGTCGCTCGACTTGTCGGACTATGTGACGGGTGTTTCCAACCCCGTGGCTGGTGGAGGAGTTGTAGCCGCCTCCCCGCCCGGTGTCCCCGATAGCGCAGTGGTAACCTCGCCTGTCGCTTCTTCTCCTGCAGAGCTCCTGACGCTGTCCAGCGCCGCGACGAGTCAGCACTTGGCGGAAATCGAACGTCAGCAGCCGGGGACTCCCATTGCCAGCAGCAGCAGCAACAACAACAACAGCAGCAGCAGCAGCAGCACCGTTCACAGTCACCATTACCCCCATCACCACCACCACCACCACCACCACCACCCTCACAGCGGCGGCGGAGCGGGGGGCACCCACTTTCTGACGCAGCAGCAGACATCTCCCGGGCCGTCGGTGCCCTCCACCCCTAGCCCCGTCAGCCACCACCCTCCCCACCTCTCCCACCACTCCCTCCCTCCGCATCACCCGCCACAGCCTCACCACCACCCCCACTCTCACCACCACCACCACCAACAGCAGCAGCAGCAGCAGCAGCAGCAGCAGCAGCTTCAGGGCTATCCCCAACCCGTGCTGTCGCCCTCGCTGAGTGTGGATGACGTCAGCCAGGCCTTCTCTGACGACAGCTGTGTGTTCATGCCGGAGTACGAACAGTTGGCCTCGGCGGCCTCTGGGCTGTCGGCGGCTGGGGGAGTAGGGGGGGTGAACGCGTGCAGTAGCGGCGGGGCGGGGGAGCAGCAGCAGCAGCAGCAGCAGCAGTGGGGTCAAGAGCCCTTCTACAGCACGGTGAAGACAGAGGACCTGGGCCTGGCCTCCATCACGGCCTGCAGCCTGGAGGCCAACCTGCCCGGCTTCACCACCTCCACCGTCACCACCACCACCTCCACCTCCTCCCCCTCCTCCCACTGCTCTAAAATGGAGTACGAAGGAGCGGGCATGGCGGCGTCGGGGGGAGGAGGAGGGGGGATGGGGGCGGTGGGGCCGCACTACAGCGGCCTGATCTCGGTCTCGCCGGCCCACAGCATGCGCACGCTCTCCGAGTCCTCCACCGCCACCACCTCCACGCTCCCGGACTCCCCGGGGGCTCGGGACTCGCCGCGGGCCCGCAGCGGCAGCGGGGGCTCGGGGCTGGGCAAAGGGGGCTCCAAGCGGCGGCAGGTGCCCAAAGGCAGCGAGGAGTACAAGGAGAAGCGGGCCCGCAACAACGTGGCGGTGCGCAAGAGCCGCGCCAAGGCCAAGGAGAAGCAGCGCCTGACGGAGCACCGGGTCAAGGAGCTGACCGACCTCAACGACACCTTGCAGAAGAAGGTGGACGTGCTGACCAAAGAACTGACGGTGCTGCGGCGCCTCTTCATGGAGGTGGGCACGCCCCTGCCCGACGATCTGTCCAAACTCTTGCCCCAGTCTTGATCTTTCTGGTGGGTGATGACTTTTGGTGGTGGGGGGGGGAGGGGGGGTGTATATTATTGTTAGGGGGGGGGGGGTGAGGGTGAGTGTGGTGCGGGTGGGGTGTGGGGTGGGGGGGAATAGCTGAGTTTGGGAAGGGAGGAGGAGGGGTGTTATTCTCCTCCCTTTCCCTGTCTGGCTAGCTGCACAGTGTCATGAGACTTCTGGGTGCTTATCACTGCCTCCTCCTTCTGCTTCTTCCTTCCTTCCTTCCCTCCCTCCTGCCTCCACATGCTCTTGAAAAGGAGCTGGCAGGGGGAAGGTATGACGGGTGGGTGATTAGATCCCTGCGAACTGCTTCTGGGTGCTTGCCATTGTCTCCGCCACCTCCTCCTCCTCTTCCTCCTCCTCCTTCACTCACGTCATCCTCCTCTTCCCCCTGCGTATTGCCATTTGTTGTTGACTGATTCTTGGAAGAGGAAGAAGAAGAAGAGAGAAAAACTGAACTGTTGATTCTGAACGAAGGCTTTGGCCCCATCACTTGTGTTGTTGACTCGGATAGTAACAAGTTTCGATGGAAGTGAACAAAAGACACCCGAGAAAAAAAAAACACTGTGGTAAATTTGCTGCATTTTTCCCCTTGTTAATTTTACTTTGTAAGTGCACATTCTAGAAACATTTCTTTGTTATTATATGTATATATTTTTGTTGTGTTTCAGAAGCGTATTGTGTTATACTTTCTTCTTCTTTATGAAACAAATCTTCGACTCCTAAGAAGTATATTATTCATTTTGTTCTTAACTCGGATAAAAAAAAAATCATTAAAAAAATTTAGGCGTTTTATTTTTTTATATTTTGTTTATGGTTAAATTCTAAACAGTAAGCTATCGTTAGCGTTTGACCCGGATTTTACTACTTACTATTATTGATTAGTTGTGCAGTC
>CM054143.1:33295618-33300618 GCA_028751875.1 Rapana venosa
TTTTTGTGTGGGTTTTTTTTTTTTTTTTGGGGGGGGGGGGGGGTATTGTTTAGGATTCCTCACTCACAAAGAGGCAGCAAAAACCATTCTGACATGACGATCAATGACGATTAGGATGATGTAAAAAGGTTGGTGTTTTTGTTCCGTTTTTGCTGCCTTATCTTCTGTGACGTTCTGTCTTGCTGTTCTCGCGGCACTCATCTGGATCTCTCTACCCAGTTTCTTTCTGTCGCGTCACCAATGTCAGAAGCCCACAGGGAGCCCAACAATGTCAGGCCGCCGTGGGGTCATCAGCCAGAGGGGCCCTGCATTGCTGCTGGGTTGTTTTTTTTAGTTGGGTTTAGTGGTACCTGTTCTGAGCTAGCATATTCAGGATACCACTTACTTAGCCCCCTTACTGACAGTCAGAGTCAGACTGAGTGAGACGCTCATTTGGGGTGGCGACCACCATAACGTCCCTCCAACGACCTCCCGTGAACCTCCGACCCAGAAGGCTTTGATACATGCTTGCCACAGGCACAGAAGTATATAATTATAGGAAACCGAAACTGAGGCTTCCGATATACCAGAGTAACCAGGGCCACCAAATTAGAGAGAATTTTCTTGTATTCAGCGGTGATGAGAATGATGTGATGTTAAAAGCGCAATGTGTTTTGAGGCTACTTGACTGAGCTGTATCTACATTTCTAATCATAAAATGCCAGCGTCAATCCGACCCGAGAGATACAGACACCTGCAGTGTTGGTCAGGTAATTTAAGCAACACTCTTTTTTTTTAAAAAAAACATCGTACCCGTATGGTGGATGAAGCTCAACTGTGCGGTTCCAATCTTCCCAATGAGTCCATAATGGCGGACTCACTCTGGGTAAAAGCCAGCCTGAGTTTTAAAAAAATCCCTATGACTTTTATGGGATTCAAACTTGCTACCTTGCAGACAGACACCCAAGGTTGAACTCCATTTTGTTTTGTTTTTTGGTGGTGGTGGTGGTGGTGGTGGTGGTGGTGGTGGTGATGTAAATAAATCGTCGATCATTCATTTTCTTTGCCAAGCCAAATGATATCAGGTCCCACCCCGCCACCCCCACCCCCACCCTTAAAAAGAGTTTAACTGCAGTCCATATATATGGCTTTAAACGTTTTAAGATTTTTTTTTTTTTTTTTTTGGGGGGGGGGGGAGGGAGCCAACAAAACAACAACGAAAATTAAAAAAACGAGATGTCTCCTACTAGCGGGAATGATGCATCATCTGAAAATCAGTGTCTGTTCTTTTCACTCCTTTGATATCTTTACGCTCTATTATTTTGCAAGGGAGTGTTTCAGTACATACACTATACAAATATGGAGATGATGAATCTCCTTGATGACAACCTGTTTTCTGTTCTTTTTGTTGTTGTTTTTTAAATTCCGGAGCTATTCATCATACTTTAATGTGCATGATTGTGCGTGAGTTTTCACACACACACACACACACACACACACACACACATATATATATATATATATATATATATCTTTATTTATTTTATTTATTATTTATTTATATAAATTTAAAAAATTTAAAATATATATATAGACAGACAGACAGACACATACATTCATTCATACATACATACATACATACATACATACATATAGTGATGCCAACTGTTGTAAGCCCTTTCCAAATCCATTTCAGAGTCAAACGCTTTTTCAACACTGATAGAAACAAGCAATCCTGGTATTAAAAGAAAACCCCAAAACAATCTTCTAAAACAATACATTGTCATTCGTAAAATGCTTTCTATGCATCTCCCATCTAAAAAGAAAATCCTGTTTGGTCATCACATTTAGCTCTAGTAAAACCATGTTAAAACTCTCGTTTGCAATGCACGCTGATCTTGTATGTAGCAATTAAAAGAGAAAATGGCCTTCAGTTCTTTGAGTATTCTCGAAGTTAACTGTTTATTTGTCAGTTGTTGTTTTGTTTTGTAATCAGGTTATACTTCCTTCTGTTTTTCTTTTACAGGAGCTTCCCTTTTAAGAAACACCACCGTTTTAGCGACCGAATAACAAACCTTCCTAACTTCATAAAAAATATTTAAGTACTGGTTATCCACCTGTTTCTGGGCTTTGTCACTTTGCGTTTTCCTTCATACATTGATGCTTCTTCTGAAGTAAGTAATTAGACCTTCCAACTATTCTGATTCACTTTCAGTTAACTTTCTTTTTTTTAAAAAATTAATATCTAGGAACTGATTTAGTTCTATATCAATAGTGCTTCTCTTAATTTTTTGCCAAAAGAAATGTTTTGCTTTTTGAACATGCCTTCTGTTTTAATTGAAGTAAACTTCTTGATCAGCGATTGGCTTCAGCAGCTGTTTTCTAGTAAAATTGTACTTTTCTGGAGACTAAAACATTCGTTCTCCCCACCTCTCTCTCTCTCTCTCCCCACCCCCTCTTTAAAACCCACTTTGCCTTCGATTTTAAAAGAGTTTCTTCCATTTTAATATTTCGAATTTCAAGCTATTCATTCTCTCTCTCTCTCTCTCTCTCTCTCTCTCTCTCTCTCTCTCTCTCTCTCTCTCTCTCTCTCTCTCTCTCACACACACAACATCAAACCTCCACACACACACATTCAATAACTCCCACCTCCACACACACATCACACACACACACACACACACACACACATCTTCCTATACACGCACCATTACTCTACTCCATCCATACTTTACCAATCCATCCCCGCCTACACCACATTACATAGCGGGGTGGGGGGGGGGGGGGGGGGGGGGGATCACAGTAGTCACTAGACTACAAGGCCCTCCAAACAACACAAACCAAAATTCTTCAGTCTCAAGGATGTGAACATTTCGTAATGCACCCCGCACCCTGCACCCTGCACCCGCCATCGGAGTTTACCCACCCGCTGATGCACACTTTCTGTCCACCCCGGGTAAGCAGTAAAGTGCAAGGGGGTGGGAGGGGGGGGGGGGCGGGGAATTTGAGATATTAAAAAGATAGAACACTTCACCTTGACATGAATGGAGCCCTCATTGTCAGTTGTAAGTAGTCACGCATAAAGCAGTAACTACCGTAGCTTAGCTTACTGTGCGGTGGTTGTTGTTGTGTTGGTGTTCAGTGTGCAGCGTTTAAAGCGCTCAAAACGACAGAGGGTTTGGGGTTTTTTGTTGTTTTTCGATTGCTTTTGTTTTGTATGGTTGTTTGCTCGTTTTGTTGGTGATGGGTTTTTGTTGTTGGAGATGGGGGGTGGGGGGGTGTTTATTTGGCTGGTTGGGGTGGTTGTTCTTATCCTATGGGAATATATTTTGTCTGCCCGCAGAAATGTCGGGTTAGGGTTTTTTAAACAACATTTTACCATGAACAACTCTCCCGTTGCCATAATTTTCTCTCTCTCTCTCTCTCTCTCTCTCTCTCTCTCTCTCTCTCTCTCTCCTCTCTCTCTCTCAAATTCAGTTTTAAAGACATGGTTAAATATCGTGGTGGGCGCACTGAGCCTACGCTGTTTGTCTCATCCAAAACGCTAGCACCACCCACCTCCACTTCTGTCACTTCCACTACTTTCAGCACCGCGGCTATTTCTACAACAGCAACACCAGCAGTAACAACAAATACTGCTACTACTACTGCTACTACTACTCCCCCAATACCACTGCTACTGTTGCTCCATCTGGAGCCACTTTAAAAAAAAATTATTGCTATTGATCATTATTCTTACTTTTACTGACGCCGTTGCTGTTATTTCTACAACTGCAATTATTACGACTGCTGTTGCTGCTCTTACAACTGCTACTATTTACTACAACTGCCGCTTCTACTATGCTACTGCTACTACGGCTACTACCACAGCTGCTACTACTACTACGACGACGACGACGACGATGACGGCTACTGCTGCTTACTACTACTTCTGTTACTGCTACTTCTACTGCTGCTGCTACTACTACTAATGAACTGAATATCACTTTTAGCCAACGCATATTTCTCTGCGTGACATTCGGCCTGCTTTCCCCGGGGAGAGCACAACACGATGCCTCAAGAGCAGTGCCACCCATATTAAAAAAAACAAACAAACAAAACCCCAAATTCTGTTTGCGTATTTTTTGTTTCCTTTCAATGTGGCATTTTGTCTACTGAATTTTGCCAGGAACATCTATGTTGCAGACATGGGTTCTTTTACGCGCACTGGAAAGCGTATCGCACACGGGACCTCTGTATATCGCTTCATCCGAAAGATCACTATAATTACCACTGTACTACTACTTTTGCCGATGCCGCTTTTGCCTTTGCTACTACTACTTCTATTACTATTGCTGCTTCTTCTACAACTACTTCTACTACTTATGCCGTCAGTGCCTGGGCTTTATCACAGTTCTTGATTAAACCATTGACGCTGGGGGCAACAGCAAAGTGAGAGGCTGTATGACCAGTGGCTTTCCCACTCATGGAATTCCATTTTACAGCTTAATCTTTCGTGATCAACTATGACTCTTTGACTAGGAGGCTTGACTCGCAAAGTCCTTATGTGCTGCGGCCCTGGGGGCTGGTTGGCCTTTGGAGAACATCTCCAACGCTGACTGTCCTTATGCCCACTTGGCCGAGAGAGTGGGGATGTACCGTGGGCAAGGCATCTCCACTATAATCATATTTCTGCCCAGTTTCCAAAACAGCAGCTGCCACCTCTGCTGTTTTGGAGGTCATCGTCGGACACGACGGACAAACAAACATACATACATACACTACTACTACTACCGCTGCCACCACCACTGACCTGTTGTTGCCACTAGTATTACAAAATACCCATCACCACCTCACTCACTACTCAGAAACACTACCGACGTCTATGCACTATACCCCTTAAAGTGCGGACAACCGATCCCGTCTAACCCGAAAAAACACACACCAAAAAAAAACCCACCAAAAACAACTTGTCAGCGAAACAGTCGTGACGTTGAATCACATGCTTCTGAATTCGGACTGATTTTCCCCGAGTGCTATTT
>CM054143.1:33303118-33333118 GCA_028751875.1 Rapana venosa
TCTTTTCTTTCTTTCTTCTTCTTATTTTCTTTCCATAGATATCTTTGCTATCTAGTCACTACCATTATTACCAGCATTGGTTTTTTTTGTTTCTATCATTATCCTCACTGTGTAAATTAGGAATTATATGCTTGGGTATTGTTCATTCGCATGTTAACGTGAATTGCAAGGGGAGAAAGGAAGGGGGGGGGGGGGGGGCTGCTGTTTTGTGTGTGATTAAAGCTCTTTTTTCTCTCTGTCTCTGTCTGTCTGTCTGTCTGTCTGTATGTATCTCTCTCTCTCTCTCTCTCTCTCTCTCTCTCTCTCTCTCTCTCTCTCTCTCTCTCTCTCTCCCTGTGTGTGTATGTGCGCGCAGTGTGTGTGTGTGTGTGTGTGTGTGTGTGTGTGTGTGTGTGTGTGTGTGTGTGTGTGTGTGTGTGTGTGTGTGTGTTGTTGTTGTTGTTGTTGTTGTTGTTGTTGTTGTTGTCTTCCATTTAACGTCTGTTCACTCTTAGTGACATTAGACGAGGAAGGTGGAAAGTGTAGTGGGTGGAAGTTCAAGAAAGTAGAGAACGAGGTAGAAGGAGAAAGTATGAAGAGAAAGTATTGTGTTGGTGTTTTTGTGCTTTAGAATTAGAAATATTACATAATAATCAATAATTAAAGAAGTTATCTTTACCATGAGCAAAACTTAAACTTAACAAAGTTTGAACAACAGAACAAATACTGTAACTACAACAAATGTTCAAGGGGACTGTGCAATAGGCATCTAGCAATGGCAAAGGCTAACTTTGAATTTTCAAATAAATTTTCCAGAGGCTGCTCTGAAAATATAGGTAAAAAGAGTTTGACCACCGGGCACTCAAATATGATATGAGTATTGGAAATATGATCTCCACATGGACACCTGATATTTTTGCAAAATGTTGTGATAACTGCATTAAATTTCATTCTAAAACATAGTGCATTTACTCTTCTTGCGGTTACGAAACTTGTATCAGTTTGAGAGGGATCCATGCAACAAGAAATAAGGGCATTAGTCAGACAACTCTTTAAAGATCATTCCTTGAAATTATCAGATTCTGTAAACTTTCCATACGACGTTTGTTCTAAAAAAAACAATAACCTTCCCGTATAGATAATGGAACATGCAGTTCTATTGATTCCATATGTCCTGCCCCCCTTCTTTGCAGCTCTGTCAGCTCACTCATTTGAACAATTTTCAACGTGAGAAAGTACCCAACAAAAAGAAACAGAAATACCTCTTAAACTTAGGAGGTGTATGACGTATTTAATTTCAAAAATAATTCTGGATGCTGTCTTGGAATTTGGGAATGTTATAGCATACAATACAATTTAGAGTCTGCACAAAGTAAGATATGAAAGAGGAAAAATGGAAAATCAAGGATACATAGTTAAGAGCCATAAGAATAGCGATAAGTTCAGCTATATATATTGAATGATGTTTACCAGGATAGTACGATTTCTCTACCTTAAGAGCTGGTATGACGAATGCTGAACCGGTTTTATGATTTTCTAAAACTGATCCATCTGTATAAACTTTTAAATTGTCAGCGTACTTATTTTCAATATGTGAATGAACATCTGCAACCATGATACTTTGATTTTCGTTCTTTTTCATTAGTATATTCTATATCAAAATATGCTTTATTCATCTCCCATGTTCACTGTTCACTGGTCCCGTAACCCGCCAGGGTCGTAGGGGCGCTGCATGGTGGACGAACGGTGGACCAGCTGGCTCCACTTAGCACGGTCGTGAGCGAGTGCCTGGGTGACACTGAAGTCCTCCCCTGTCCAATCACGGATGTCGTCGGCCCACTTTCTCCTCTGTCTGCCCCGTCTTCTCTTCCCCTGGACTGTTCCTTGCAGGATGGTCTTTGTAAGTCCTTCTGAGCGTGTTACATCTCCCATGAGGGACATGTTAAAGCTCGTTTTGTGTTTCTACATCATACTGATTAAGTTCTGATTCGTTGAAGAGGTCGGATAATAATTTCCAATAGGCTTGTTGTTGTTGTTGTGCTGTTGTTGTGCGTTCCCCAGCTTTACACTCTGGGGGTCACCCAGAACATGCACTCTGACTCACTCATCCCACCTGGGAATCACTGTGAGATAGGAAGTACACACTGGATGAGAAGTTTGCGTGTATGACTCTTTTTCGAGTACCTCGCCATATAGGCAGCCATACTCCGACTTCAGAGGATTTTTTTCTCCTTTAAAAGGAGAGTGCAGGTTGTTATGTTAAGAGCTTGTCATGGCTGAAGGCAATCTCAACACAACATTTTAAACATAACAACATTTTAATGTAGGCCTTGGCAATTAGCTGACATCAATAACTGACACAGCTTTTGGCCTGGGCCATAATAGGCTTTAAACACGAAATATTTCTAGCCCTTTTCAGAAAAATCGTTTCTGCTTGAAGTTGTAATTCATTAGTGACAACATTTTCGTCATATTTGCTCCGTGACACATTTGGCGCATGAAAGTTGTCGGTATTCATCTAGGGGAGGTTCCCCAATTTCAATATAAGTTCCTATGGTGGATGCATGGAATGAAACAGCAAGTGCACGTTTGTATTCTTTTCAATCTACACTTTGGAGCTTTTTGAGTAAGTAGTTAGGAGCACTGAAAAAGACTTCTTGGCCATATGACAATTTGGAACGTAGAAGTGATGTAGACAAGCATATAAGAGTGAAAATATCTTGTCCCCAGGACTGTCTGCTAACCATTTTAAGAAAATCAATACGTTTTCTTGCTTTTGTTAATATATATATATCCAATATGAGTGTTCCAGGTTAATTTTGATGTAAGTTGAATCCCTTAAAATTTGACCACATTTTTGTACTGAACTGGCTGCCCTCCAATCGTAAACTGTGGTAGTGTATCTGGAACACTGCCATTATTAAAAAGCATAATGTGCGTTTTTCTGTCGATAATGTCAAAACATTTTCAAAAATATATTTATGTAAATCATCTAGCGCTTTTTCATATACTTTTCTGGTATAATTCATTGGCCGCTTTGTTGTAGTGCGCTTCATAGTGACATTCATCCATAGGAATATAATTATCGTCAGCGTACTGTACTAGAACGACATCTGTAGAAAGCTTTGTGGGTAGATGACATATATTAAAAAGAAAGGAGGCTATAACAGAACCCTGTGGTAAACCCATATGCAATGACCTAAAGTTCGAATGTGCATTCCCTACTCTCACTTGCATACTTCTGTTAATTAAAAAGTTTTTGATATAGTGGTAAAACTACCCAGAAAAGCAATAGTCTTCAATTTATGCAGTAATTTTAACATGCCTAACTTGGTCATAGGCTTTTCTCACATCAAAAAATGTTGCAAGTAATTTTTTTCTTCTTGCAAAAGGCTGCTTGACCTGTAATGTTTGTTTAACTAAATTATCAACTGCAGTTCTACCTTTTTGAAAGCCTGCTTGATTGACAGGAACTATCATATTTTTCTTACAATAAAACATAAGCCTCCTTAGAATGATTCTCTCCATAAGCTTACTAATATTAGAGGTCAGGGCTATGGGCCTGTGGCTAGTTATATCATGTTTAGGCTTTCCTTGGTTATGAATGGGAACAATGAGAGACTGCTTTCAGTTTACTGGCATAACGCCTTCAGTCCAACACTTTTGGAAAAGTTTATACATTCTAAAAATGAAGTTTTCAGGTAGATGTTTCAGCATATCATTAGATATGGCGTCTAAACCAACATGTTTTCTTATTAGAAAGTGAAAATAATACATCTTTTATTTCATTGATTGTTATTGGGGCATTTATGTATTCATGTGTGTGTGTGTGTGTGTGTGTGTGTGTGTGTGTGTGTGTGTGTGTGTGTGTGTGTGTGTGTGTGTGTGTATGACTGAATAACAGACTGATGTTAATGTATGTTATGGTTCTTATATATAATTGTTTTTCTTAGGTTTTTTTGCTTTTTGTGTTTTTATATTGGAGGGAGGGGGGTTCTATTTAGGTGTTTTCCATTTTCCCCAAGTTTTACTGTTTTTAATGTATGCACGCTTACAAGTACAGATTGTAAGAATCGGGTTAACCTGAAATCTTTATCCTTGTGTACTAAAGATCACACACACACATACACATACACACACACATACATATATAAATACATACACACATACATATACATATACATATATAAATGCACACACACACACAACACACACACACACAACACACACACACACACACACACACACTGTCTGACTGTCTGACTTTCTGTCTCTCTCTCTCTCTCTCTCTCTCTCTCTCTCTCTCCTCTCTCTCTTTCTCTCTCGATAGGCAATGTCAGTGATCCTCTTATCCAAGAGTTATGTAAGTCTTTGCTTAAGTATCACCTATCTACTTCAAAAATCAAGAAAAAATAGATAGGCTGATTAAAATAATGTGACCACATACTATCAGTCTTTTTTTTAAAAAATGTTCAAGTGTTAAGTAAATGATATGTCTACATTCAATCACCGCAATCAATCATGTCTTTAAAGGACAACTCACTTTTTTTTTTTCAAAGGTTTTGTAAACATTTAGTTCTATATTACCAAAGCTTCTCCATTTCACTCTCTCTCTCTCTCTCTCTCTCTCTCTCTCTCTCTCTCTCTCTCTCTCTCTCTCTCTCTCTCTCCACACTCAACAACACACACACACACACACACACACACACACACACATACACACTCTCTCTCTCTCTCCCTCTCATTCTTCTTCTTCTCCTCCTCCTCCTCCCCCTTCTCCTCCCTCCCTGGCAAGTCAATGAGGCACCCCTACCATCCCCCCCCTCCCCCGACACTTTCCTGCAGTGTATATCAACAGTACTTGTGAAACCTAACCTTTTCCTGGTGGCAGAGTGTACTGCACGGTGAGTTATGTTCTTATCAACTACACCACCTTATATGGCCAGCATATTCTTCTGCATGATATAGATGGCCATTGGATGACTGGGCAAGGGTTTGACAAGTGTGTTGTGTTTACACACGTGACCTCGATGTAGTAAGTCTGCTGGGAAAAAAGCCTTACATGGGAATAGAGTCAGAACCAAGGTTATCTACAATGGGAAAAAACCCCTACAAAATAAAGAAGTAGTCTATCCCTTATATGGATACTTTACATTATTCTAAACACACACCACAACACACAACACACAAGATTCAAGATTTAGTTCCTTTCACCCCTTTCGGGGTATGGAGGATTACAAACAAATTGAACAGGAGAATAAACCTAACAGCAATACACCCCAAAATAATAATTATCAATACTAACAGGAACTGGAAAGCAAGAGTTCATCGCAAAAATTAATGATAAGCAAACAGTATTAAAGACTCAAGACTATTTTTTAAGTGTACACATTTCTTTAAAAGACACAACCTACACTTGTGAAAGACAATTGATTTTTCAAGAAATACCTGCAAATCTTATGAAGTGTGAGAGCGACAGGAGAACTTTTCGAAATTTGCATTTCATCATCCTACAAAAATTATAATTGGACAGGGGTTGAAGAAAATGTTGGGGAATAAAATGTTGTCGTAAATGTTTGAAATGGGGACATTCCACGGTAAAATGAAATTCATCCCCTAAAACAGACATATTGCATTTTGAACATATTCTTTCTTCCCTTAATATATTATGGAAACGTCCAACCTCAATAGGATGCTTGTGACAGCTGCAACGAAATTTCATAAGAGTGTAAACATATACATCTGGTAGACAAGTTATATATTTTTCCAGGCCAAAATCGATCTTATATGGGGGGGTTTTATATATAATAAAGGCATCTATTATTATTCCACAGCTCAGTTCTCCATTTATTAACAACATTTTCTATTAAGAAGGCTTTTGATCTGTCAACTTGTAGAATCAATACTTAAACAAAACTGTCTCTCCCACAAATTATCAAATCCGCTTTGTACTAAACTATTTTGCATCTTATTTAGCCATGCTGATGACTGAATCAAATATTTGTCATGTAAATCTTTCATCATCTGATGAACATTGGACGACATCTTTTCAGACTGGATGTCAAGTAGCTGCACACACACCACACACACACATACACACACACATACACACACACACTACACACACGCACACAGCACGCGCGCGGCGCACGCGCGCACGCACACACACATTTTGGAACAAAGTCTTGTCTTAGTTATAAAGCCCTCTCTTCTCTTTTTCTCTAACTCAACGGAGAGTCATTGGAGCGTCAGACTGAAACTCCCATGCAGCCTGTTATAAGGCTACTCATTTTCAAAGTGTTTGAAAACTACCGTCCATGCGGTCAACAAAACACAGTTTATGTTGACGCACAGTTACACTGGTTACAACGACTGTTAATGGGAAAGATGGTGAAAAAACAAGATGACACTGCCGTTCTCTTATTATCTATTCATCAGTACTTGCAGCGGTGAAAACAGATTATTGAAAGATAGGGGTGAAATCTTGATACAGATACGCTCTTCTGTTTGTTCTTCTGATTTTGAGAGATTGTTTTCCTATCAGAAGGTGCGATTAGCTAGCAGATAAATAGAGAAAGGAACAGACAGACAGACAGACCAATAGTTAGGTAGATTGATAGAGAGACAAGTAGACAGGCAGACTGACAGACAGACAGACAGATAGATAGATAGATAGATAGATAGATAGATAGATAGATAGATAGATAGATAGATAGATTACACACACACACACTCTCTCTCTCTCTCTCTCTCTCTCTCTCTCTCTTGTTCTCTCTCTCCCCATGGCACACTCCAAAGCTGGGAGGGGGGTTCTTGTACTAAACCCTTCGCCCAAATTGTAATCAGCAAACAAACGTTCTCCAATTCAGAGAAAACTAGGTCAGGAAACAGCTCCCTACACATACATACACCTTTTAGTAGACACGAACTTTTACCATGACAAGACCAAAGGAAAAAAAAAAGAAAATTGAAGAAGAAGAAAAAAGCGAGTAGACACGAGTATTATAGCGACACAAGTTTGACACGAGAGTCTCCACCAAGGCTAAGAAAACAAACATCGGAATATACATAGCACTTAGAATAGAAGAAAGAGAAGAAAAAAAGAGAAGTCCTTTTCCCTGGGTCTCTCACATGTCTACTCATCTGTCTACCCAAACGAAGCGCTTTTTTTTTAAAAACTCCTTTTCTTCAGATATCACCTGGGCAAAGTGCACTTCATAAAATTTGCGGTATAAAAAATGACAGAGGCGTGCACAAATAGAAAATTATAAACACAAAACACAGTCGGGGTGGGGGTTGGAAAACGGGGGTTAGGGACGGGGTAGGTGGGTGAGAGAAAAAACAAGGGGGAAAATATAAGTGCATTTCTTTTTACATCCCTTTCCCACGATAGTAGATGGATATGCATACAACGATCTTAAGAACGTACACACAAAAAATTTTGGGAAATGAATAAAAGATATCTATACATGTGACTAGTTCCTGCAAGGCTTTTCTTTGGTGTTCATGTTCACGGTATAACAGAATAAAGTAAAGGAACATGAATGTCAAGAAAGAGCAGGACGATCGAGATTGAAACACACCTTTTGACCGAAGATTGTGTGTGTGAGTGTGAGAGTGTGTGTGTGTGTGTGTGTGTGTGTGTGTGTGTGTGTGTGTGTGTGTGTGTGTGTGTGTGTGTGTGTGTGTGTGGTGTGGTTGGGGGGGGGGTAATTATATCTGGCGTATCTGCACACATTTTAACCGAGGAAAAAAGGGGGAAGGGGGATATTTTGATACTGGTAGGTTAACACAAAAATGCAATACAGTATTGAATAGTACATGTTTTCAGATTGATCGTGTCTTTCCATACATAACAAAAGTTACTATGATAATTCTGTGTACTTATTCAGAGACAGACAGAACAGTGTGCTAAAATGTTTGTCATCATTTTATTTCACCCTTGTTTGATTAACAGACTTTTAATGTGTCTACCTACTGTTATTTCAAGTTCTAGCCTTTGACAGCAACGTTTTTGCTCGTGCACGCACGCACGCACACACACATGCACACACACACACACTCACACACACACACACACACACACACACACACACACACACACACAAAACACACACACACACACTCACACACACACACATAGATATAGACATAAGTTCTACCTGATTTTCGAATAAATGAAGAAGTTCTAGAATACAAACAAGCAGTGAAATTCTTAGGAGTATTCCTCGCTTCTAAGTTAACATGGAATCAACATATTGAATATATGGCAACTAAAGCTAAGAAAGTTCTTAACTTCTTAAAAGTTACCAGTAAACAGCCATGAGGACAAGATATTACTGTATTTAAGCACCTGACCTTGTCCCTTGTGCGTTCAAGACTGCTTTATGGACAAGAAGTATTTTTCAGGGCTCCAAATTGTTTGCTTCAGAAAATCCAGAGTTGATTGTAAAGCATTTCGACTTGCTTTAGGTGTACCAGCTCACGCCTCGTCTCTAGGCACATATACGGAAGTAGGAGTTCTACCTTTAAATGAATATCGACAGCTTGCTGTGGCAAAATATGTTCTAAGAAGTACTACAAATGACAGCAACGTTGAAAATGAAGGCCAGATAAAGTCTGACATTCACTTTCCAAAAAGAGCAAGAACTATCAGCTCACCTACTACAATTAGTACTTACACTTCTCCCCTTTTTAAACATTCAGAAGTACAGTCTGCTCCCTACCCACCTTGGGACTGCTTAAAGCTCATTTTGACATTAATTATTCTTCTGTAAGAAAAGTTGAAAATGTTAACATTCTTACATCATTAATAAAAGAACATATTCAAATCACTTATCCTGATCATCTCAAAATCTATAGTGATGGATCCCTTCTAAATACTAATGAGGCTGGTGCGGCTTTCGTTATTCCATCATTAAAAGTAGAACGATCTGTCAATCTGGGAAGAAATAAATCTATATTTACAGCTGAGCTAAATGCAATACTGTTGGCACTGTACTATGTTCTTGTCTTTTCAAAAGACATATTCAACATATTTATGTGTGTTGATTCGAAATCGGTTTTACATGCTTTAAAAATTCTACTTGTAGAGTAAGAAAAGACCTTATCATTGAAATCAGGCATCTGGTACACTCTGATTTTAAGAGGTAGTTCTGTTACTTTCTGTTGGGTTCCCTCACACACTGGTATATATTTTAATGAAAAAGATGACAGCCTTGCAAAATATGGAGCGAGGTATAAAAATGGTTCTTGTGAAATAAATGTTGCCTTATCTCTGCATGAGGGATACAAATGGCTACAAAACGCTTGCTGGAAGCATTTCAGAAAGAAGATAAATGAGTCTAGCAATAGCTGTACAAGCTTTTATTTCTAACAAAGTCCGTGCTTGGTATAATCGCAGAAATATGTCATCCCTAATGTACAGGTTTAAGCTAAACGATTTCAGGATATACGTGAAAGATGTAAACTGCATTTGTGGGGAGAAGATTTCTAATAGTCATGTTAGTTTTTTTATTGTGGACATTTAAAAGCATTTTTACCTGTTGTACCTAGTTTGTCACTGGATCAGATTCTGTCTGAACCATCGTTACTGTTGGACATTGTGTTAGGGTGATAAGAAGTCCGATAAGTCAGTTTTTGTTGTATGTTTAAGTTGGTTTTTATTCAATACTGTTATCTGACATTTTTCAGTTACTGTTTTGCCTTTTCTTGTTAGATTTTCCCCGTCTAAAATCACTAAATGTGAATAGACGTTAAACTGAAGATATCACACACACACACACACACACACACACACACACACACACACACCACACACAACACACACACACACCACTGTCTTGCATTCTATTACGTCAGGAAGAGGAGATGAAGAAGAAGACAGGCAACAACATGAAAACTTCCCTGCATCTAGATAAAAGTGTAATCCCTTATACCACAGACGATAAGAAACCAAATCAAGTTAACATCTAAAACACGAAAGCTAAAAACATTGGACTTTACTCCGTGAAACACCACAACATGGTTAGCTACTTACACAGAGAGCTTCAGAACTTTCACATGCCCTCAGAATTTACGTATGAAATACCAAACATGGTTAACTACTTGCACTGACATTAGGCTTCATAGTTTACGCACGTATGCATTCAGAAGTAATATATGAGACACCCATGCATGGCAAGCTTTTTGGACAGACATTAAGCTTTGGAGTTAAAGTATGATCAATAAATTCTCACGAAACAGCGTTAGATACATATTGAGTTAAATCATACAGCCTCGGACATGCATTGACAATAGCAGATCACGAAAATTATTACAGCCGATGTGAGAGAGAGCCACCTTTTGGTAAGCAAACGGTGGCAAACGCGAAATGTCCCCTATGGTGAACCTTGGAGCTCCAGTTGAGGAACGCAAAAACAAACCAATCTAGAAGTCAGAGAAAGTAGATGTGGAAGTGGCAACGGGGATCGCTACTTGCAAATACCCCAAAAGTACACACCAACACAACACACACACACACACACACACACACACACACAACACACACACACACACACACACACACACACACACACACACACACACACTGGATGTTTGCTTTTCCACTGGGGGTAAAAAACCAACCCTCAAATCTTGTTCAAAATCGTGCTTTTATTTTTGGCATTGAATTAGAAATTGTCCATGACTTAATTAATGCACACATGCCCTTTCCGTGCAGAGAGCGAGAGAGAGAGAGAGAGAGAGAGAGAGAGAGAGAGAGAGAGAGAGAGAGAGAGAGAGTGAGAGAGGAGAGAGAGAGAGAGAGAGAGAATCGGTAGTCTAGTGGTAACGTATCTGCCTAGAAGCGAAAAGTGCAGATTCGATCCCTGTTTGTGTTCAAACCTTTGCCCTATCCTCTAGACCTTTCGTGGTGGTCTGGATGCTTGTCTTTCGGAAGAAACGATGAACCTAGGTCCCGTGCACAACACGCATTCAGAGTACTAAAAGAACCCACGGCAACAAGAGACTTGTCCCAGGTAAAATTGTGTACAAAATAGCCACTCTCATAGGGAAACAAACACATGCATACATGTAATTTCTTTTATTTTTAATGTGTGGCGCTGCTCTTGTGGCGACACACTCTCCCCGGAGAGAGCGGCCCGAAATTCAAGCTAAGAAATCTGCCGTGACTGAAAGTAGCATACAATACAATACAATATTCATTTACTTTTCCATTTATTGTTTTATCTTTTTATTTGTTTACACATTGCACATTAGCACTTAAACTGTAATGAAAACGCAAAGGGTGTTAGTTATTCATTTTTTGATAAACTTATTCAACCATTTATTTGTTTATACAGTGCTCATTTATTTTTCAGTTGTACAGAAAAACTCAACATATGTTTATTTACTTCATCAGGTTTTATTTTTAACATAGCAATTCATATTTCCATTTGTTTATAAATTGGACGTAATATCATTTCAGCCATGAACAATAATTTGACACTGTATTTACTTACTTGGTTTTGTTTGTTTTTGCTTCGCTGTTGTTGTGGTGGTTGTTTACATTCACATGTTTTTCATTTGTTTTAACACTGCATGCATGGCCTCAAGTCAAAAAGAAAAAAATCAAAATTGTCATTTAGTTCATTAGCTTCATCCACTTCTTCGGTAGTATACCCTTTTTTCCATAATAGAGAACATTCGCCTTTCAGCTATTAAGAAAAAGTCAATGATGTTATTAAGTTATTTCGTTGTGGGGTTTCTTTTTTTAATTCATAAGTTTACTTCTTCATTTGTTTGTACACTGCACATATGCAGTTCAGCCGTAAAGAAAAGTACACAAGTGTTGTTTACTTACCGAATTTTACATTTTGATATATCTATTCCTTTCTTTTTATTTTGTTTTTACACTGCATATTTCTATTTTAGCTATAAAGTAGACTTAAGTGTGAGCTAGTTATTCAAGATTTTTTTTCCTTTCTTAAATCCATTCAGGTATTTTTGTACGTTGAACATTTCTCTTTCAGTTGTAGAAAGAAACATCAGCATTTTTATTTAATCATCTATTTGTTGATGTAGTAGTTCATTCCTCCAGTTGCTTACAAACTAGACACAATTATCTGCAATTCACCTATAAAGAAAAACACGACAGTTGTTTCTTATCATTTAGGGTTGGGGGGTTTTAATTAATGAGCTTTTTTATTTTCTATAGAGCCTTAATTTAACATTTGTAATTTAGCTGAAAAGAAAATCATCAAATGTGCTGATTACTTATTTGGGTTTCTTTCAATTCCTTAACTGATTTTTCTATTCACTTACCGACTGGGAATTTAGGCACTACCTTTCAACCGAAATGAAAAACTACATGGTGCTATTAGTTATAAAGTTACCTTGTTTTTCTTCTGTGCAACTGTGAATTTATTTCTTCTTTTGATTGGTGAATTAACTTTTGTTATCTTTTATTTCGTTACACATTGATTTCTTCACATATTAACATATATGCTTTTTGTTTATAACTGACTTATTATCCATTCAATTGTTTGAATCCATCCACACACCTGCAACATGCAGAGAGACAAACAGACAAACAGATGACCTATGAATATTGTATAACTCGCACGCACGCACGCACGGACGCAAGCAACACACACCACACACACACACACACACACACACACACACACACACACACACACACATACAATCACTTTAAATCAAATATCTTGGGGTTGGTTCTGTCAGCTCTTCTCTCTCTCTCTCTCTCTCTCTCTTCTCTCCTCTCTCTCTCTTCTCTCTCTCTCTCTCTCTCTCTCTCTCTTTCTCACGCACACATATACGCGCGCACGCACACACACATACACACACGCACGTTTGCGTGCGCGCACACACACACACGCACCCACGCACGCACGCATATATATAAAGAGGACAACTTTTTTTATTTAAAGAAAAGAAAGAAAAGAGAGAAATTTGGGTTCGTTAAAAATTGAAAAGGACAACGATAGAAGCTGCTCAGTAATAATAATAAAAAATATATATATATATATATATATATCCTGAAAAAATAAGGCGAGCAAATAGCAAATCAAAAGAGTTCAACAACGACAGAATTAACAACGACAATACAAATAGTAAAAAGTAAAACCTGCCACAAAAAACTCCACAGATAATGCTTTTTCTTTTGCTAATTCCTTTTTTTGAGAAAATACACATAAATTGACTACCTTTATTTAAAGAGGACGAGGATGCAACAACAACAGCAACAACAACGACGATGACGACAACAACGACAACGACAACAGCAACAACGACATTTATTTCAACAATGCACAATTCATGTTTATTTTTTTCTGGCGAATGAGTCATGTGACTGGCTAAAAACTAGGTCTGTTTATTTCGAAAATACTCTCACAATAGGGAGACGTGCTGTATTATTACCCTGTATATTGTATCGTGTTGTTGAGAGCTACGTTCGTTACGGTTCGGTTACAGCGGTATAGTTGGTCAATTCAGGATTGTGCAACGCGCGCCTTTTTTCTTTCTTTCTCCAAACCAGAATTATTGCACGTTGCACAAGACTGCAGTTTCTTTTAAGGCACACGTGCAGGGAAACGGGTGCATGGGTGGACTGAAGCACACTTTGTGTGAGGCTTGAAAATACCTGTGACGTAGAATGCAGGGCAACTGCGGGTAACCTCCATGCATTACGGGTGAAGTGGCGAATTGTGTACTACACGCAAAAAGAAACCACCTTTTTGAAACTGGATAATCTCAGTTTTTAAAATAAAAAAACTATGTTAAGAAAATAAAAATAGTAACTTTGGCGTTGTGCTTTCAAACAACATTTTTGTTTGTAGGGTGGATTGATAAGTTCATCTGATTTTGAGAGAGTGCCTGAATTAAAATACGACTGACTTTTGCATGCAAATTAAGTCTGGCTATGGTTTTGTTTCTTGATGATTGGATAATCCTACATATATTCAAGCGAATGACAAAAAGTATAGGGAACAAAAAAACTCAACAACCAGCTCCTAGATTTTTTTTTTTTTAGGGATGGAAAAAGATAAAAGGAATAAATTTGCCCCCCAACAGAAGTTCTGTAAAGTCAACAACCTGTTCCGTGATTTTTTTTTGGGGGGGGGGATAAAAGAACGATTTTCTCACAGCTTTCGTTTTAGTAAGGGACATTTTAAGGAGATGTTTTATCATTTTTTTAAAGTTTTTTGAGCTCTTGGTGCGTGGTATACACATCCTACAGTTATTTTGCAATGGTGTTAGGTGATTTTTCTCTGCGTGTTTTTGTAAGCTCTCTTTACTATCTGCGCCTGCATTCTTCTTTAATAACACTGGCATTAATAACACTAATAGTTTTTGTCATTGTTACTGACACTAGTATCAGTTAGAGGATAATGTAGAAAATTGTCGACGAAAAAGGAGAGCTTACCTACATAAATACACAATACAAAACAATAACACATTAAAACCAAAGCAACAACAAACCCACCCAACCCTATGGCACTTACATTATCCTTTTCGCCATACCCCCCATAGGGTGCCAAGAACTTTTTCAGTATAAATATCATCCCTGCCTTCTGAAAATTTTGCGCTAGAGATATCCCTCTTTTTACCACTCTTTTTTCTACCGCCCCTCACCCCCCCCCCCCCCCCACCCTTTCTCTGTCTGTCTGTCTGTCTGTCTGTCTGTCTGTCTTCTCTCTCTCTCTCTCTCTCTCTCTCTCTCTCTCTCTCTCTCTCTCTCTCTCTCTCTCTTTACGAGTATAATCATAAAGAGTGTTGATGGTGCTGTTGTTTTGAGAATTATACTCAGCTTTATCTGTTCTACAATACACGGCATCTCTCTCTCTCTCTCTCTCTCTCTCTCTCTCTCTCTCTCTCTCTCTCTCTCTCTCTCTCTCTCTCTCTCTCTCTCTCTCTCTCAATCCAGTATATGATACATGTACGGTAACCGAGGAGCCAGCAGTTGTGGAAAAGTTCGTGTGGGATGAAAACAAACTCTCAGTTTATAAAGAAAATCTCTGTGAAGAGAACATGAGTGAACAATTTCTAAATGCCTTCCAGATGATTGATGAGAACATTGATGAAGCTCTAGATTTATTTGATGATTTCATAAAAACCAGTGCTGTTTGTATGAAGAAACAGGTTCATATCAATAAAAGGCTATCAAATGATACATGGTTTGATAATGAGTGTAAAAGAATGAAAATTAATGTAGGGTCAGAAAACTTTTGAAGTCTTACCGTAAAACGTTTAAGAATGAAGACAAAAACTTGAACTGTATCACAAGAAGGGAATATAAATACATGCTTGAAAGGGAAAAGAAAGAGTATAACAAGACATTACTTGCAGATATGATGTCTTCCATCACTTCTCAAGTTCAGTTCTGGAAGAATATTAAGAAGGCTTCATTTAGAAAGAGTCAGCCAAAGAATAATATATCTGTCGACAGATGGTTGCAGTACTTCAAAACCCTGCTAGAGAAAGACTCAGTAGACAACTCCATGAACTCTGATGGTGACTATGAAGAAACTGAGGAAGATTTTGATCGTCCCATATCTAAAGATGAAATATTATTGGCACTTAGAAAACTTAAACATGACAAAGCAGCTGGTCCTGATCAACTCATTGGAGAATTACTAAAAAATGGTGGTGAAAATGTTGTACTTTTTCTGCTAAAATTATTCAACAAAATCTTTCATAATGGTCTTTTTCCAGATAACTGGACTGAATCTATCATTCTAACATTACACAAAAAGGTGATGTTGACAACCCTAATAACTACAGGGGAATCTCTCTTAGTGATATAAGCAGTAAGTACACTGTACAGTGCCATCATTAGTAACAGGTTACAGGAATGGGTTAAGAAAAACAACATTACAGGTGAACACCAAGCTGGTTTTAAGAGAGGGTATTCCACTATAGCTCATATGTTTACTCTACTTGCATTTATCCAGAAACAGTTTGCTCATAACCGTAAGCTCTATGTAGCATTTATTGACTTTGAAAAGGCATTTGATTCTGTTAATAGAAACTTGTTATGGCCTATTCTCCTGAAAAATGGTGTGAAGGGTAAATTATTATGTTGTTTGAGAGCTATGTATCAGAATGTCAAAAGCAGAATAAGATGTGGATCTAAGCTGAGGGACATAATATACTGCACCACTGGAGTCAAACAGGGTGATGTATGTAGCCCTCTTTTGTTTTCTGTTTTCATTAATGAGTTAGCCATAGAAGTCATTAATAAGGGTAAACATGGTGCTACTTTCCCCAAAATTTCACAGAATTGTTTATTCTTCTGCTTGCTGATGATGTCATCCTGCTATATGAAACTGTTATAGGCTTACAAAGCAGCTGAAAAGCTTAAGCAGTGCTGCAACAGAGCAGCCCGAATTTCACGGAGAGAAATCTGCCGTGACTTAAAGTGGTATGAAATAAAATCTGAGCGCTTTGATTTGTTGCTTTACAAGATTCAGCGCTATATAAATTCCATACATTATTATTATTATTAATAAGAGTAATATTATTGTATTCAGAAAAGGTGGTTATTTGGCTGCTCAAGAACAATGGCTGTACAATGGAACAGTCATGCCTGTGATTAATGTATATAAATATCTAGGAATCTGTTTTTCTACAAAGCTTAGTTTCACAACTGCATGTAAAGATCTGGCAAGTCGAGGTAAAAGAAGCTTGTTAATTGTTTTGAAAAAAATACGATTATTGAATAATAATGCTCTTGAATTGTTCATTAAGATACTTGATGCTCAAATACAACCCACTGTGTTATATGGCGCGGAAATTTGGGGACTGGATGCAGCTGTAAGACATTGTGAATCAATACACCTCTTTGCTTTAAAGCAGTTTTTAGGCTTAGATAGACGTACACCTAATGATCTTGTTTATAGTGAAACCAATAGATATCCTCTCTCTGTTAATGCTGCTGTAAGATGCATTAGATATTGGATTAAGATTCTGCATATGGATGAGTGCAGGCTACTTTTTAAGTCTTACAAGATGCTTTATGATCTAGATGTCAAGGGTAAAAGCACCTGGGCTTCACAAATACATACTTGTTTATGTGAACTTGGCTTTGGGTTTGTTTGGCTCAATCAAGGTGTCGGAAATTGTAAAGAGTTTATCAAGGTTTTCAGGCAAAGACTGATTGACTGCCGTTGGCAGCAGTGGAGTGGTCATATACAAAACAGTGAAAGATTTCAAATGTGCAGACAATTTATAGGTTCACACGATGTCAAACCTTATCTAAAGCTTGATATGGACATACATTTGAAAAGAATTATATCTAAGTTTAGACTTGGTGTATCAGACATAAATGTTCATAAATTTAGATATATAGAACATGGTGATGATGACCTCAGGTTGCTATGCCCATTATGTAAGGAAACAGTGGAAAATGAAGTTCATTTTGTGCTGTCCAGTGCTAGAAGATGTAAGACAGAATTACATTCCGGTAAAGTATAGTAGACAGCCTAATTTATTTAGATTTTGTCTACTCATGGCATCTAGTCACCCTGAGATTGTGTGCAGCCTTGCTTTATATTTGTGTAAAGCTTTTAGAATAAGAGATATCTTGGTTTCTTTAAGTCATATTTTTTGGAACTGTTTTTTATTGTGGTAGTTGTGGGTATACAATAACTTTTTGTATTTTTTGTGTTACTTATTTTTCCCACTAAAATACTAAGCAGTTTGGCAACCCCCCTTCATGTATGGGCCAATGGCCTTTTTGTGAATAAATCTTTCGAGTTCGAGTTCGATTTCTCTCTCTCTCTCTCTCTCTCTCTCTCTCTCTCTCTCTCTCTCTCTCTCTCTCTCTCTCTCTCTCTCTCTCTCTTATTGTTTTGCTTCTAGATTTAATTGCCGTGTATCCTGGCGAAGGCTTCATTCATATTTTACATGCTCAATTATACCGCGTATATTGACTGTACTTCAGTTCCACAAATGCTTTTTCCATTATCTTATTGTTTTGAGTGTAATAACTATGTATAGCTGACTTACAATGTGTAGATGTTCATTTCTGTGACTACATAGAATAAGCATTAGAACTCGAGAATTGTGTTTTACTAGATCTCTCTGTCTGTCTCTCTCTGTCTCTCTCTCTCTCTGGGACTGGATGTAAAAATGCACATGGGTGCTTATTCGTTATCCTCAAAATAAAAGACTTAATTTTGTCATTGTCATTTGTCATTTGCTTTCTCTCTCTCTCTCTCTCTCTCTCTCTCTCTCTCTCTCCTCTCCTCTCCTCTTCCTCCTCTTATATATATATATATATATATATTATATATATATATATATATATATATATATATATATACCACACAAAGTGAAAGCATAACAACCAGCATAATAAATGTTCCCCAATATTTCGGCTTTCGCCTTCCTCAGGGGGGTTTTATTATGACGTGATGGAATGACGTCAATCTCAATTTTACATCATTGTGAAATTTTTCGTATGACATTTTAAATTGAACACCATACTGAGACCATGTGAGAGAGGGAGAGAGAGAGAGAGAGAGAGAGAGATAAGGGGGGGGATTTTACCTGGGACAATTATGGTCATATAGTTCATGTTCACACACACACACACACACACACACACACACGCACACACACATACACACACAAACACACACACTTGGGCACCCACGCATACACGCAGGCATGCACACATATACACGCATATGCACACACACACACACACACACACACACACACACACACATACACATCCTTTCAGGAGACTATAAGCGAAGTCCCGTGTGGGAGTACACTCAGAACATCCGGCCCACATGCCAAAACCCGATCCACCTTTCGGAAGAGTAGGCAATTGTGCGCCAGTGCAAATGAATTAAACAAGTGCCTATTCCATCATCCTCGAAGCAAAGGAATAACTAAATAGTAATTAAACAATAAACACATGCGCGCGCGCACACACATACACACACACACACACACACACACACACACACACACACACACACACACACACACAAGTCAAGTTAGGTATTTTGCAAGTTGCCAGCAAGTGGTCAGGATGGCAAGCTCAACTGTCACGTGTGTTGAGGCCTTCAGGGGCGTCAGTCTGCAACTTGTGTCTCCAGAAACGTTCTCGGCGGAGTCTGGCCTCGTGGGTCTGCCCATTCACCTGTTCAATCACCTGGCACTTCACGTTGCTGAGAGAGTGTCCCGCCTGATTGAAGTGTTGGGTCACTCTTGTGCCGGTGTTTCTGGTGATGTCACTGCGGTGAAGGTACAGCCTGGTTTTCAGGGCGTTTTTGGTTTCGCCAACGTACTGGAGTCCACAGAGGTTGCAGCTGAGCAGATAAACGATGTTCTTGCTGCTACAGGAGAAGGCGTCTCTGATGGTGAATCTCTCACCAGTAGTGAAACTGGTGAAGAGACTGCCCTCTAGTAGGTGGTCCCTGCAGGTGGCACATTTTTTGGTGCAGCAGAAACATCCACGACTACCAGGTATTTCGTTTGTAGGAGGCAGGACAGATGGCATGAGCATGTTCCCTAGACTCCTGCATTTTCTCTCCCCCACCACAGGAGCTTCGGGAACTGCCTTCTTCATTCTTGCACTGCAGTGCAGGGTAGACAGATTGTCCTGTAACCATTTTCGGATGGGAGGGTTCCGTGGATTATGGGTGATGACTACAGGAACTCTGCTGTTGATGGGTTTTTTGGTGTAAGTGAGGGTAGCTTGGCGTGGAGTGGCTTTTGCCCGCGATTTAGCGGCCATGATGATGGTGTCAGGGTAGCCGCGATCCTGGAAGGCATGGCACATCTCCATACTGTGGCGTTCGAAGTCTTGCTCTGTAGAACACAAGCGGCGTACTCGCAAGAACTGTCCCACAGGGATGTTGTTCACACAATGACGGGGATGACATGATTGGAATGGAAGGTAGTTGCGGGCATCTGTTGCTTTAGAGAAGAGCTCGGTGGTGATGTAGCCACCTTCCATTCTGAGGAGAATGTCCAGGTAGGGCATTTCTGTTTTAGAACTGTGGACTGTGAACTTTATTGACGGGTGGAATGAGTTGATGAACTCACTGAAACTGTTCAGTTGTTCCTCCGTTCCCATCCACAACACCAGTATGTCGTCAATAAAGCGTCTCCACAGTTCTTCTTCTACTGCTACAGGGCTTTTTTCCAGTAGTGAATTTTCCAGGAAGCCCATGAACAGGTTGGCCACTGTGGGTGCCATAGGTGTGCCCATGGCAGTGCCTGTTTTCTGCCGGTAGACTTGGCCTTCAAAAGTGAAGTAGTTGTTCTGTAAAATGTGCTGTACAATCTCCAGTACGGTACTGACAGGGGGCACACTATCCTTTGGATGGGAGTCCATGAAGAAGCGGATAGCGTCTGTCATGTCCTGATGAGGAATAGTGCCGTACAGATTGACAACATCAATTGTTACAAGCATGACACTTTCTTTGAAGGGTCCAAGTCTTGTGTTCCAGTCCAATATTTTGTTTAGGACATCTGTGGAATCCTTCAGGTAGCTGGGAAGAGAGACTACATAGGGTTGCAGCCAGGAGTCCACTAGTTTGGACAGCGTTTCGGTAGGGCCATTTACCCCAGACACGATGGGACGTCCAGGAGGGTCTACAAGCGATTTGTGGACTTTGGGAATGTGATAAAACACATGGGGTCTGACGTTGCCCGGGTCAAGTCGCGCCCATCTATGTGTGTTTTCATCAATGTATTCCTTTGCTTGAAGTTTGTCCACAATGTTGTTGGTGGCAGTGCTGATTTGTGGTGTGGGGTCTTTCCTCACTTGTTCGTAGTGTTCAGGGTTATTCAGTAGCCGCTGGCCCTCCCTGATGTAGCTGTCAACGTCTTGAACAACACCAGCGCCTCCTTTGTCTGCCCTGGAGATCCGTATCTTTCTCTCCTGCACCAGATGTTTCAGTTCGTGGAGAGCTCTTCTTTCTGTGGTGGAGAGGTTATCTCTGATCTTTCTGTTGTTGACAAAGTTGTTGGTGAGGGTTTGGATGGTATTGCAGTATGCATCCAGAGACAAATCTCTTCCACTTGGAGGCGAGTAAAACGTTTTTTTGTAGAACCGAGGAGGGGGGACAGTTTTATTTTCTTCATCTCCTGAGTCGAAAAACATTTCCTTTAGACGCAGTCGTCTGCAGCCTTCTGCCACGTCTTCCTGTAGCTGCAGTTCACTGAAGGAAAGCGGGGTAGGGCAGAACTTGGGGCCCAGAGACAGGACTTGTTCCTGGTCTTCAGACAGTGGGACTGAGGATAAATTGATGACTTCCTTTTTCACCTGCCTGGTTGTTCTCCTCGTGTAATTGTCAGTTGGGTTGTGAGTTTTTTTCCGTTTAAATCTGCGGCTCTTTTTCTTGTTCTCAGCCTGACTTTGTTCAGTGTTGGTGCCAGTGTTGTCTACAAGTTTGCTCAGTTTTTTCTTCTTTCTGGCAGCCAGATGCCGTGACGTGTTTTGGAAACATTGATGTTGAAGTTTCCGCACAGCTTCATATTCTTGATAACTGTAGGCTTGGTATACATCATAAAGAGTTTGTGAATGGCATTATTTTCTGCCTCTGCTAGAGAGTCGTAAGTGTGTTTACACACATTGGCTATCTCAAAACTAGCTGACAGCAAGGTTGTCTTTACCTGATGATGAAGGAAATCGACTTTAGGTAAGGCATCTGTCTTGTTAAATTATATATATATATATATACACACTCGGTATTTCCTTTTCTCCTTTCCTTACAATTTTGACCTTTTTTGTCATTGTTAGGTTTGCTTATGTCGTTATTGTTTGGGGAGTGTATTAAGGGTGTTTTTTGTTTTTTGTTGGGATTTTTTGTTGGGGTAGGTTTAATTGGTCATTTTGTCTGCTTGATTGTTTTTCTTGTCTTTATTTTGCTCTTGAACCCCTGAGGAAATATGTTTACATGGTAATTGATTTGGTGGATAACAGAGTTTAATATCTTCTTTTTTTTCTTACCAAATACTGTTCTAATTATTTTTATTTTGTTCTTTCTTTACTTTAAAAAAATAGTACAATCTTAATTTTTCTTACTTAAATCTTATTGTTTTAGTTGTGAAAATATGTCAGTTAGTAAGACACCTCTCTCTCTCTCTCTCTCTCTCTCTCTCTCTCTTCTCTCTCTCTCTCTCTCTCTCTCTCTCTCTCTAGCTCTCACTTGCTCTCTTGATGAATTTATAGGTTGGTTGGTTTTCTTGTTGTTTCTTTTACTGTAGCCAGAAAGTTTATGTATAGTGTGTGCATGCGTGCGTGCGGGTATAATTTGTTTTCACGTAATTTTCTTTTGTTTGATTCTTTTACATTTGTTTTTGTGTAGTTTATTATCGCTACTGCTTCTCCTATAATAAAAAAAAAGTCTAATGAATTGGTTGACGTTTATTTTCACGTTTGTTAAAAATTAATGATCTTGTTTACATGCTTTGTTCTCCTTCATAATAGTGGAGTGGGCTTTCTTGTTTTGATTTCTGTCGTTTTTGTTTTGCATTTGCTTGGGCTTTTGTTGTTGTTGTTTTGGGGGGGTTGTTGTTGGTGGGTTGTTGTTGTGTTGTTGGGTTGGGGTGGGTTGTTTTGTTTTGTTTTGGGGGGGTGTTTTGTGTGTTTTTTAATGGTTTTTTGTTGCTGTTGTTGTTTTTACTATTTGAGTGTATGGGTATTGGGCTTTTCAGTATATGGTGTACCCTTAAAGGCGGGAACTGGATGTAAAAAAGCACATGAGTGCTTAATCGAGGATTGACTGATTGATTGAAACCTGCTGTAAAACGACAAGTCTGTCTTGACATCTAAGCAAAAACAAAATCTGATATTTAAGAAACTGATGCCCCATAGAATTTTTTTTTAATGAGAATTATACACTACACTCCGCTAACTGCATAATTACATAATGAGCAATGCAGGTAGTGGTTGTGATGCCATAATTATTGCATACTTTTGACTATTTACTCCAGCACAGGGACAGCTATTTCAGTGAAAGATTCCTTTCCTTGTTGATGTCTTTGTCTAATTCTCTTTCAAAGATACCTTTGTTTTGCTTGCTTGGTTCTGTTTTCTACGTTTGTTAACTTCTTGTTTGTTTCTTCTTAATATCGACCAGAACTTCTCTTTTAAAAAAAAAATGTAGTCGCAAAAATTCGGGAAAGTGATAACTTGCTTTGTTACAGTTGGAACTGTATCAAAAGGTATACAGTGTTGTCATGCAAACATAGACTGGCAGCTGCTAAATAATATTTAGTTTTCTGTTTTCTGTATTGGGGCACGTTATAAACTTTTTACCTGTTCTTACTCTTGACATTTATTCGTATGTGGTGCATGTTTCTTTCGAACAGAGATCATATCTAAGTCTACGGCATACTTGCGAGGTACGTAGTATACATACATACATGCACACACACGACAAAGAGTAGTCAATAAATACAACTTCAGGTAACCATTACACCTTCTTCATCATTGCAAGAATTATTTCCAAAGATAGATAGATAGATAGATAGATAGATAGATAGATAGATAGATAGATAGATAGATAGATAGATAGATAGATCGGTGGATGGATGGATGAATGGATGGATGGATGGATGGATGGATGGATGGATAGATGGAGATAGATACATAGATAGATAGATAGATAGATAGATAGATAGAGAGAGAGAGTAGAAGAGAAGAGAGAGAGAGAGAGAAAAGAGAGAGAGAGAGAGAGAGAGAGAGAGAGAGAGAGAGAGAGAGAGAGATGAATACAATGCTAAATTGTAAAATTTTGGGTACAGAATTTAGTGAATAATGTGCTACATGTGTCCACCGATGTGTAAGACTGGGTATATGCGTAGAAACACCCATGCATTTGAGCTTAGGTAAATAATAATAATAATAATAATAAATGGAATTTATATAGCGCTATATCTTGCAAATACAAATCAGAGTGCATGCATGGATGGATGGATGGATGGATGGATGGATGTGAGTGTGTGTGTGTATGTATGTATGTATGTATGTATGTATGTATGCGTGTGTGCGTGCGTGCGTGCGTGCGTGCGTGCGTGCGTGCGTGTACACTGAGAAATTGGCATGGATATGAAAAGGTCTCTTCACAGAGATGTAGTTATTTACATAAGCATCACGAATGAGTGCAAGTAGATATATATGTGTGCTTTTATGTACATATGGGTGGACGTATTTTGTTATTCTATCATTGATAGGTCGAAAACAAGGGCAAAAGATAAAAAGGATGGGGCTTTTCTCAGACTGACATGAAGGAAAAATGCTTATTTCGAGATTATCTATTTCACTATCACTATCTCACCTGATTTTACTTATTCATTCAAGTCATAACTCAAAGATAATTATGGTGTTTTTGTTGTTTTGCACACCGACCGGGCGCATTATGACTAGGAGAGATTACTATGCGCCACAGCTGTGCAGCATTAAATGTTGTTTTGTGTTACCTGCTTTTTTTCCTATTGTACTACCAACCATGCGTCCAGTGCTTGCTCTTAATTTGTGAGCGTTTTTATTGGGGGGGTGGGGGGAGTTTTTTGTCTTTGGTTTTCTGTTGGATTATTTTGTTTGGTGGGTGGGAAGGGGGAGGGGGTTGTTGTTTTTGTTGGGGTGTTTTTTTCGTTACAGGAGGGGGTGTCTGTAACTGAGTGAAACTGATGTGTCCATCCCCTGTTGATGCCTGCTTGACACTGTATTTAACTGACCCTTTTGCCAATATTTTGTTCACATGTAGCCTACAAAAACTGCATTGATAGGCGTCAGACATTTCGAAGGTGTCTTTCTTCCATCAGCAATGGGCTGATGCATCATGTGGCGTGGCCTTATGCTGAACATTGCGGTAGAGGAAAATATAAATTTGTATTCTGATTTCCTGTGCTCATTTACTTTAACATGCATGCTTGCAAGCCTAAACTGCATCAGACGCTCTCTCGATTTTATTTTATCCCAAGATTTATTTCCACATGTTGGTGTGTAAATGTGCTACCAGTAGCGATGACGATGAAGGAAGAACTGACCTGAAATGATACAAATAAATTGTTTCCCTACATAGATAATGCAGATTTGTCAGCTATACTTCCTCTAGAATTTCATTGATTTATGATTTCTTTTGGGGGTTTTCTTGAATTTGCATTTACTACTTTGCCGCGCTCTGTTATGAACAACCCTCTGTTGATTTTTCAGTGTAACTTAATAACGTGTAAGCATTGCTTCAATTTCTAGGTACCTACAATTTCATTTATCTATCCATAGTATGAAAAATTCCGAACATGTCATAATCCGTACTCGTATGGCCTCAGCAACAAGCTAAAAAAACACCAACCAAAAACAAAACAACTGAAAAGAAAAACAACAGCAAACAAACCAAAAACCCTTTGTATATCCAGAAATGTGTATGTGTATGCATGTGTGTGTATGTGTGTGTAGTTGTTGTTGTTGTAGTTGTTGTTGCTGTTTCTCTACTACAACAAGAGTATAACTTACCAATGCTTTACTTTCAAGTAAATCACAGTACACACACACACACACACACACACACACACACACACACACACACACACACACACACACACACACACACACACAAAACACACACACACACACACACAAACAAACATAATTATATATAATATATATAATATATATATATATATATATATATATATATATAATATTGTGTGTTTATATATATATATATAATATATATATATATATATATAATATAATATATATATAATCCTTTGACCCTTTCTGGGGCATCGAGAATATACAATAACAGTGCAAAAGAAAATATTAGCACACTTACATTTAGTTTCAACAATCATAAACAAACACAAATTCCTGTTAAGTTGATTAAAGAGCACACAATTTCATTACCTTTCACAGCTTTATAGATTTACTCAACTTTTAACACCATGGTTTGCCTGCTCAAAACATGTACACACACACACACACACACACACACACACACACACACACACACACACACACACACACACACCAAAAAATCATCTAGTTATTTCTCTTATTATTCTGATAACTATCACAATAAATATCATCATTGGCAGTAGTAGTAGTAGTAGTAGTAGTAGTAGTAGCAGCAGCAGCAGCAGCAGCAGCAGCAGCAGAAAGAGTAGAAGTAGTAGTAGCAGTAGCAACAGCAGTAGCAATAGTAGTAGTAGTAGTAGTAGTACCGCCAGCAGCAACAGCAGCAGCAGCAGAAACAGCAGCAGAAGCAGCAGTAATAGCAGTAGTAGTATAATTTTACCATTTTCTAAATCACAGCTCTAACTAGTAATTATTCACTCGTGCACATAATTATTGGACATGACACTTTCGCAACAATTAGCCCAACGTTGTATTCAGACCGAAGGGATCATCGCCCAAAATTCGTTGACTGGATGAGGACATTATCATAACTCATTTATCAATAAAATTGATTTTACGAAGTTGCAGAAAGGCGTCTACTTAGGTAATACCCTCTCAGCGACTCAAAACTTTGAGGAAGAGTTTTAGATCGTCAAGAACGAAATGAAAATACTTGAAAATAATGAACACCCCTGATTTAAGCATGGCTTTTTTTTTAAAACCCTAGCGTTTTGTCGACAAGGGGAAAGATTAAAGGAACTTGAATCTAGATGAGAGTTACACTAAATATAGGTTTAGAAAAAGAAAAAGGTCGCATAAGAAATTGTATATGTATCCAAAATTGCTTTATATCGAGAAAAAATTGGAAACATTTCCGTCAGTATGACAGGTTGGAATCAAACATGGCGGCCATGTCAATTTTTTTTTGCCTAGGGTGACAACCCATCAAATCTAGGCCTACGTTTTGCACTTTAAGGGTCACCGTTCTGAACGCCTACCTTTTTGTTGTTTTGGAATAATCTGAACAAATATCCTAGTTACGGAGATTTGATTTCGAAATTTCAGACTATAATCACAGTGAGGAATGCAGTATCTATCCAGAGGTTGAGATAATAAAGGAGTGTATGTGTACTATGGAGAATAAACTGCGCAGTTTACTTTCAACCAGTAGGCTACCGAGACGCGACAGAGTATTCTACTAGTTTCATAATGGTAGGCCCATAGTAACACACTCGAATACATTATATGAGAACTTGATCGACCTTTTTTATACGAATGTTTTTCCAAGCATTTATTTCATCATCGATTTTTTTAGTCCCGTTTTGTAAAAGATTTTGGTAAGTGCAACCCCCCTCCTCCCCCGCCCCCCCCCCAAAAAAAAAAGCCAATAAAAAAACAGCGAACAACAGCACCCCCCCCCCCCCCCCCCCCCTCCCTTGTCATGTTTTGTATCAACAGCACTGCGCGACAGGAACGGATAAATCTGATCCAAGAATTTGATGGTTGTATGGTATATTTTGTTTGCTTTTGGCTTTTGGTTGTTTTTTTCTTTTCTTTTTTTTTGTGGGGGGGGGGGGGGGGCGGGGGGGGGGCGGGCAGGGGGCAGGTATAATTACTATTTGTTAAGCTGGCTTGTTGGTTTTGTTGTTGCTGCTGGGTTGATATTTTGTGGGGCTTTTGTTTTGTTTTGGGGTAGGGTTTTTTGTTTGTTTATTGTTGCTGGTGTTGTTGTTAATTCTTTTGCTGCGCTTCTGCTGAGAGTACAGGCATGCACTTTGAGCAGCACTGATTCAAAGTCTAGTTAGCAAACCAAACCTTTGGCCTATCCATTTTTCACCAAGCAGGCTTAGTCTCTGTAGGAACTAATTCCCATTACAGATAACTGCCTTTGCACACAATGTAAACGCTGGCATTCAGAAAACTAACAATATATCCACTCTAATCAGACTGAGATTTTTTTTTCTGTTCTCTGTGCATTGCTCTCATTCTCTAATTACTATCCCCTGTGTGTTTTTGTGCGTTTGTGTGTTTGTGTGTGTGTGTGTGTGTGTGTGTGTGTGTGTGTGTGTGTGTGTGTGTGTGTGTGGTGTGTGTGTGTGTGTGTGTACCCGTTCATCTACTTCCTTCAATAGCTCCATGAAGTATACTTTTAGCGAGACTACTGGATTCGTTGACATACTGGCCTGCGAGCACCTTCCATTTGACCCTCCAGCACAAAGTAGATTGATCACAAGATTACAATCAGTCTTCCCTCTAAACTTTGTTATAACTATCTAGCACTGAATACATAATTGATCATGGTAGTGCTGTGCAGAAGCTGTAGGGAGTTTCCACCACAGCTATAGAACTAGCGATTACATGCTGAACATGATCGATCTCCGTGAGTACAGCTGTGAACCTCCAGTTGAAAATGAGGAGCAGTGTCTATCATAAAATCTAGATTTCAACAATGTTGGGTTGTTTGGGGGGTTGTTATTGTTGTTTCTTTTTGCTAGTATTACCATGTGCAATACTCCTGATACTATATTGATCACTCTTTCCGATTGTCATCTAGATATTGCCACACATTCATTCATATGGTCGCTTTAGGTTTGTTAAAAATGCAGATTTTTTTAAAATAGAATTGTAAACGAAAAATGACTTTTAATTTCAGTTTGATTCAAGAAATATGCGGTTGACAATTAGTTGAGAAATACTCAAGTAAAATAGATAAAAACAAAAAAACCCAATACCACTCCATGAATGCCTGGTTTTTGTGTTAGGGAATAAAGTCAAGAAATCGAGTAGAAGATAAACTGATTTAGCAATACACTTAATAAACTTTAGTTAGGTGTTGCGTTAATCTCTCCCTCCCTCTCCCTCTCCCTCTCTCTCTCTCCCTCTCTCTGAAGAAACAGGTGGACATCCCTTGTACATCACAACCATTACCAAATGTTTTAAATACTGGATAAAACTTATCAAGCTGCCTATGTCCAGAATAAACAAATAAGCATAATTATGAGATGCTACTCATATACAACACAATAATGGCAAAGTAAACCGAGCAACCAAAGTAAAACAAACAAACAAACAAACAAACAACCTTTTGACAATAAATTAATGGCTTTGGCATTGTTTGGCTATGCCAGGACGTGGGTTATGAAGAACAGTTTGTTATAAAAATGAAGGATAGACTTATTTCACGCGTTCATCAAAACTGGCACGTAAAGTTAATGTCCAGTGAAAAATACAATTGGTATAATTTACCTAAAGATGGGTTCGGTCCACAACATTATTTATTATCATTAACTGATGAAAGGCTGCGAAGTAATTTACTGAAATTTCGGCTAACATTCTTGGTTCTTTTGAACTGCAGACAGTGGTTTATTACAAAGGAGATAGAAAACAATCTATGTCCAACATGTGGAGAAGAAGACGAATTTCATCAATTGTTTGCTTGTCGCACTTTTCGTGAAATTCGCCAAAAAGTTGCTTTTTTTTTTTTTTACAAACCTAGCCAACAGGAACATTAATCTTGCAAAAGCAGTGCTATTTTCAAGCAATGCTATTTTCAAGCTCTGTCTGAGATTAAATCCTTAGCAATATATCTAGCATAGGCTCTAGATAACGCAAGCAAATCATGAATCAGATTTCATATGCCATAATAGAAAACATGTTACACTAGTTGACATTCCTCTTGATTTTATATTATCATTCATGTCTTTTTCTCATATTCACTTGTGTGTCAGTTTGATGCTTATAATTTTCCCCCTTTGATTGTTGGGCTTGTAGTTTTTGTCAAATAAAATTCGTCCATTCATTCATTCAATCATTCATTTATTAATTCTCTCTCTCTCTCTCTCTCTCTCCTCTCTCTCTCTCTCTCTCTCTCTCTCTCTCTCTCTCTCTCTCTCTCTCTCTCTCTCTCTCTGCCCAATTTGATATGTCCATTGTGTAAAAGTGATAACGAAGAGGAAGTTTATATTTTGCTCTGCTGTCCAGCTTTTTTTTTTTTATCTCAGGCAAAGATACATTCCGTCTAAATTTTATTCGAATCCATGTCTATTTCGAGCAGTTTTGTTTATGTCAAGTCAAAATGAACATTTACTCAAGAATTTGTGCATATACCTGTATAAAGTTTTCAGAAGACGTTCTGAGAGTGTTAGGAA
>CM054143.1:33338118-33348118 GCA_028751875.1 Rapana venosa
ACAATCATACATTGCTCTTTTTTTTTTCTTTCCTTTTTTAACCCCCTTTTCATGGACACCCACGTTCACACATTGTTCTGTTTTTTCAGGTAGCTGGACAGAAAAGGAGCGAGGGAACGGAGGGAACCAATTGTCCCCCTCACAAGCAGAGTTCTCAACAAACACTATGCCAATGGTCAGCGGGAGAGCAAACAACTAAGGAAAGCGGTGTATGAAACAGAAATGAATTACCCATTCCAATGTGGCCTGGGGATAAATTTTGTATTTTTGTTCCTGTCTGTCTGTCTGTCTGTCTGTCTGCCTGCCTGTCTGTCTGCCTGCCTGTCTGTCTGTCTGTCTGTCTGTCTGTCTGTCTGTCTGTCTGTCTCTTCTCTCTCTCTCTCTCTCTCTCTCTCTCTTCTCCTCATCTCTCTCTCTCTCCTCTCTCACACACACACACACACACACACACACACACACACACACACACACACACACACTTCGGTTCTTACCTATTCACCCTTAAAGGGCACTGGCCCAGGATATAGAGCTAGAGACACTACAGGTCACTGAAGTGACCAGAAAACTACAGTGTCTTGTTCATGATCAAATTTCAGGTTTCAGCCATTCTTCACACTCGGCTGACTAGTCAGCCATGAAATTTACTCTTCACTTTGCAGCTGTGTTTACAATCTCCATCATGATCAAAAACACAAAGGGAAGAAAGGAAAGAAAGAAAGAAAGAAAAGAAAAGAAAAAAAAGCCCCAATTTTTCACACCCCCCCCCCCCCCCCCCCCCCCCCCCCCAATAAAGCAATACAGAAAATTAGCCAAATCTAAAATATCACTACACAAATAACCTACTAACGCTTTTGAACTATATACCACAAAGCTTCATTTAACACCAAAATCAGCTACTCTTGTGGCTATTGACAGAGCCACCACCGAGACCGTTCAAGGGGATAGGCCTGTCTCCTTGGAGTTACTCACTGACTTAGATGAGACTAGTTATAAACCTAGGTTCCGTGTGCGAAATGCACACAAAACATCTTGCTCACCCGTTAAAACCCATTCAGCCTTTTTATTTATTTTTGTTTGGCTACTCGTGCTGGATGGAACGGATAAAAAGAAACAAACAGCATGTACACTAGTATCGTATTCAGACATCGACCATGTAGTCGGAATGTCGATACTTAAATGGTGGGCAGAAACGGTCTCATACCCAAAAAATCTTATAAAGTAGAAAAGACAAAACAAACAAAACCCAGAAAAGTGCCAACAACAAAAAATCAAACCCAGAAGAAGAGGAAGTGCGATTCAAGATCTAGTAGTCCTAACGAGGATATATTTTACACAACGACTGAACGTGTGAACATAATAAATTCTCCCAAAAGAAGTGCATAAATATAGATCTATTATTATGACCTTTTTCACTTTTGACATCGTTTGTTTTCAGTTTTATCATTACACACACACACACACACACACGCGCGCGCGCCTTCCGCGAGTGTTAATCGATGATTGAGCATTTCTGCTACCCAGCACCGCTTTGTTTTACATAAGGCACCGTTTCACCCTTCTGTTTCACACAGATCTGTACTTCTAAACGTCATTGTCAGTTACACCTCTACCCCCATACATACATACATACATACACCACACGCGCACGCACGTGCACACACACACACACATACACATAAAACATACGCGCGCGCGCGCGTGCACTATGTGGGACTCCTGTCTGGGTTTTCAAGTCTCTGCACGGTGTGCAGAGTTCTTGGTACACTCAAATGTCTGCTTTCGAGACGGTGTGGGTGAGAACAAAGATCTAGATCACGAGCATCCACTAGACATAATAAAAACGACAAATTAATTATCACAGAAAAAAAAAACCAGTTCAACTCACCTGGACTTGTAAATCTGTACAGTCGAGACTAATCTGGGTGGTGTTTTCTGATTTATTCCAAATTTGGGTGATGTTTGCTGATTTATTACTACCTGCACAGTTTGATGGAGTCAAGTTGAAAAGGAGGAACTCATAATCCATGGCATGGGTTTACAAATAAGCAGCTTGTCACTTGCTCGTACGCCTACCAAATTTGAGGCAAGAGTTGTGCCTGGAAGCGTGAAATTAATCAGACATGTGACATTTTCTTCTTACCCCTCCGCTTTAAAATGTATGTGCAGTGACTTGCCAAATTTTAAACTGATCTGTCATTGTTGTTGAGCACATAATAAGCTTTTCGCTTGTTGCTGCTTTATTACAAGTGTGTATATGTATGATTTTCTTAGAATAAAATTGTGCTTAAACCAAAGACATACTAAAATCACCACTGTAAATAACGTTAAATTAATCTTCAAACAGCCAACAAATTTTCTTTCTAGTTTACTTGCAGCCTTGTAAACTATGTAAACAACTGTTGCAGCTTAACTCAATGAGACAACTATGGAGAGGAAGCTTAGATCTCAGCCCTGGTCCGAGTCATAAAAATATCATAAAAACCGTATGTGTTCACAATACAATCCGCCACAAATCACTGTTGTTTCTTGAAATGCAATTGATAACCACAAAATGGCGTTGTTTGGGTTTTTTTTAAACCTGGCACATTTAGCACACAATTTTATCTGTAGTAATTCAACTGTACTTGTTCGAAATTTTAACAACTCTAGACTATTTCCTTTTCATTGAAAGGCCTCACTGATTACCTTCTGCACAATGCATACCGACACTTAAGTTTCCAAGAAAAGAATTTTGAGATATCTCCTGCCATAGCTTTAAAATTTTGTTGGGCAGCAACTTCTAGATCTAAACCGAGCAACTTAAACGCTTTTAGTTTGCTTGAAAGTTGGCTACATTTTTAATTCTGTTACTTTTAAGCGTGCACTATTTTAGGTTGGCTATAGTCACCAGTAAAAATGACTGAAACACCCAAAATTAAGGAAACGAAAAGCGCTTTAGTCTAAAGGTATTTCAAATGAATCTTCTTTTTTTTGATGGTGTCACAATATACCCTCACATGTAACACAATAGCTGGATAAAGTCGCTATTAGTATTTTCCTTGCACTACAGATCTAAGATCAGTCAGCTTCACCTTTTGCTTAATCATCGAGAAAACGCATGTTTTATTTTATGCATGACCATGAGGAAAATACTAAAAATAACTTCACGCATTTTTTTTCTACCAAGTTCAAGGACAGGTCACCAATAGTATCTGTTGGTAGTAAGCCTATTTGTTTTGTCTGGAGTAGGGATTTTGCGAGTTTAAAAAAAAAAAAAAATATATATATATATATATATATATATATATATATATATATATATATAAAAGCACTGTTTCTAAAGGCTTCGTGTCAGTTTTTTCTTTCCCGTTCGACATGTCTTAAGACTCTTGAATAAAAATTAGGTTTTTTCCCCTTTTCTGTATCTTTACTATTTTTATCTTGTGTTGTTTGTTCGTGTATTCGTATTGTTTTAATACAATTTTACAAAGATTTGTTGGTATGAATATGTAGCTAATTTGCATTGAGTGAACGGACAAAAACAAAATTAAACAAAAATGAAAACCCTGGCAAAGACGATCACGTGCTGGCAACTCGAGCGCGCATGAACACACACACACACACACAGCCTGTAGCTTACACAAGTCATGGAGAAGAAACATGTAGCTTCGGAAACTAGACTGGTCAAAGTATCCAGATCGACCGTTAATGAAGCCATTCATTCATCAGTATTCACTCTATGGTACCCACTCTGTCGTCAGTTAATGCGCCAATCAATAACCATTTTCGAGCCTGTACCAGACATTTTCGCTCTTTTATGTTTACTTGTTGATTTTTTTAGCTATGCTTGCTCGTAAGCCCTCATAAATTTCTGGTGCTTTTGAGATATTAAAGATTTCGTATTTGTAGTAGTAATATGATCAGTCCTTCCTCTCTCTCTCTCTCTCTCTCTCTCTCTCTCTCTCTCTCTCTCTCTCTCTCTCTCTCTCTCTCTCTCTCTCTCTCTTTTTTTTTTAACCGATTCTCGGTATTGAAAAACTAAAGAAATAAAATAACTGATTAAAAAAAAATAAGATAAAAAAGAAAAGAAACTTTTTTAAAGAAAATAACTTTTTTTTAAAGAAGTGTCTTGATATTAATTTTTTTTTTAGCCAAAAAACAGCTGTCTCTATCCCGACATAGGATTTAAGCATAGAGACAGTTTTATGCTTTCAGTATTGCCAAAGACATTCCAAACACTCTACGCTACGCCTCTCGTCAAGACACCCATTCAGCAAATTGATACTACTTACAAAACCCGACGTTCTGGTGAAGCTTTGGATGCATGCTAGGTAGTTTTGCTTTTCTAGAATCCACTGAACTCTGGCAAGAACGTTGGGATCTTTATGTATTCGTAACCCGCAGGATCTTCTGCAGACATATATTATATATATATTTTATATTTTATATAATATATATATAATAGAGAGAGAGAGAGAGAAGGAGAAGAAGAGAGAGAGAAAGAGGAGAGAAAGATTGTGTGTGTGTGTGTGTGTGTGTGTGTTGTGTGTGTTGACACGTAGCGTTAATCAAAACGCTGGGAGTTTCTTCAACCAAATGCGACTTTTTAAGTCTGAGGGAAAACACTCACCCCCAAACTCATGTTTACTGGACAAGGCGCTCTAGAGGTTTGAACCCGCAACCTGTGACTTGAGGGTCAAGTAGGTTAGAACTTGCCTTGTCCACTTTGCTTGGAGACAGTAACGCCTAAGACAGAAGCGTCACGCCAACAAACGGAGTGAAACTGACAGACGGAATGGACAAGAACCTTTCTGATTTGGACGACAGTATTGATAATTACAGACCTGACAGTGTTGATGCAGACGACCAAGTCATGACTAGAGTGGTGAAACTAAGGACAAAAACTCTGATGTCGACGATAATGATGACAACGATTGCGAAGGGTGCAATGATGACAATGAAGAATGAGGATGTAATGACAAGCAAATGATGACATTCGAAAACAAATACTGCAGTGACGTCGACAATGATAAAAAGAAGACGAAAGAGACTGTAATGATCTAAAACAAATACTGCAGTAAAGTTGACAGTGTTAAAGAAGACGACAAAGACTGAAATGACAAGCATGATGATGACAATGATTTAGCGACGATAATCATTATGATATGTTAGCGACAAAAGCTGTGTTGAAGAAAATGACGACGGTGAAGGCGAAAACTATAATGACAACAATGATGGCAACAGCGATAATGATGACGATGACTGTAAAAATGGTGACCATGATAACGATGGTAACAAAAAAGATGGTGACAATGATAATGGATAATAGTGATGACTGTGCGGATAATGAGATCGGTGGAATAAAGATAGATACATTGATGATGCTGAAGCTGAAGTCAAAAGCATTGACAAGGCTCAGTGCTTCATTGATGATGATCATGATCATGATGACAATGACGATAACGATGACGGTGATGTCGACGAGGATCGATCATCAAAACCATGGTTATTCTGCTGCTGTAACTGCTATTCTTGTTATCTTCTACACTGATCATACTTGTCATACTGCTTCCATTGTGTTTTGCTGCTGCTATAACAACATCATCTTCTATCTCTATTATGTTTGTCCGTCGTTTCGACAATGACCTCCAAAACAGAAGAGGAGGCAGCTGCTGTTTCGGAAATTGAGCAGAAATTTGATTAAAGTGGAGGTGCCTTGCCAACAGCACATCCCCACTCTCTCGGCCAAGTGGTCATAAAGACAGTCAGCGTTGGAGATGTTCTCCAAAGGCCAACCAGCCCCCAGGGTTGCAGCACACAAGGACTGTGCGAGTCAAGCCTCCTAGTCGGAGATTTATTATCGATCATTAAGAATAATTTGTAAAGTGGAATTCCATGAGTGGGAAGGCCACTGATCATACAGCCTCTCGCTTTGCTGTTGCCCCCAGCGTCAATGGTTTAATCAAAGACTGTGATAAAGCCCAGGCGCGGAAGGCACTAACTACTACAACCTCTACCACTACTGCGTCTGTATTGCTACTACTACTACTGCTGCTGCTAAATATATTGCTAAAGCTGCTGCTAAAGCTGCTTCTGCTACTACTTCTACTATACACTAAAACTGCTGCTGATACTATTGCTGCTACTGCTACTGCCGCCACTACTACTGCTGTTGCTACCGCTACTACTGCTGCTATTGCCGCCGCCGCCGCTGCTGCTGCTGCTGCTGCTACTACTACTACTACTACTACTACTACTACTACTACTACTACTACTACTACTACTACTACTACTACTACTACTACTACTACTACTACTACTACTATTACTATACTACTACTACTACTACTATTACTACTTCTTGAAAACACCACCAGCGCTGCGGGGATTTTTCTCTCATTAAAAGGAAGCTAATACCAACCAACCAACCAACCAAACAAACAAACAAAGAAAAAGAAAACTAAAAGTAAACTAAAACAACAGGATATGAACGGCATCTTCAGAAGGAAGTGAGGTACATAATTATAGCCATGGCAAATATCACCACATGCACAATGAATGCCGGGGGACCACGACTTGATCAAACAATAGTGCAATGACGAGTGAGTCATCCTCCAACGTAACACAACCGGCAGTGTCAACAACAAGATTTCTTTGTATATTATATAGTATCATCAAGTGTCTTCCTATCATGTTGACTACTTGAAATATCCTCACGGTAGAGGTACAAAGCTGACTGCTGTCTGTGTAATTATTCAGGAAAATAAAAGGGGAAGCACGAAATGCATGTGGCGTGTGTAGCATTTGCGAAACAGGAACTTGGTGACGCCTGAACAAGAATAAGAGAGAGGAAGAAGCAGGCTACACAACAACAACAACAACAAAACTAGCAGAAAAATGCCAGGAAAATAGTTGTGACTTTGTATGTAGCATTTGCGAACAGAAACTTGGTTAAGCCTAGAAAGATGATAACTGGGAAGAAGAAGAAAAAGAAGAAGAAGAAGAAAAGAAGAAGAAGAAGAAAGAAGAAGAAGAAGAAAGAAGAATTGCAAAAAAGAAGGAGAAGAAGAACTGCGAAAAAGAAGAAGAAGAATTGCGAAAAAGAAGAAGAAGAAGAATTGCGAAAAAGAAGAATTGAGAAGAAGAAGAAGAATTGAGAAGAAGAAGAAGAAGAAGAAGAAGAAGAAGAAGAAGAAAGAAGAAGAAGAAGAAGAAGAAGCCAGAGCTTCAAAAATGAGATTTTGCATATGCTACCGTTTTTACCTACAATTAAGGTAGCCGTATTCCGACTTAGGGGATGTTGATTTAAATGAACAATACTGAGCGAATCTGTCGCTGTTATACGCAATTTTATCATGTTCATGCCGATCATTCCATCTGCGATCAAGAAGCCTTTTTTGAAAAAAAAAGAAGAAATAATAATAATGATAATAATAATGATGATAATGATAATGATGATGATGATGAATGGAATTTATATATAGCGCTTCATCTTGCAAAGACAAATCAGAGCATTGTACTCCTTGATTATTCCACACGAAAGAAAATCCCATATATGAATGTAAGCACTGATGAACACTTCGTGAGTCAAGTGTTCTTACTATTGCTAGCTGAATTGCACAACACCCTGTTCTTTTAAAGGCATTCGGCTTTCATTCCTGCGTGTCGATGTCAACCAGTATCAATAGAACTTCATAAACCTTATTTCAGATCACAGAGAGAGAGAGAGAGAGAGAGAGAGAGAGAGAGAGAGAGAGAGAGAGAGAGAGAGAGAGAGAGAGAGAGAGAGAGAGAGAGAGAGAGAGAGAGAGAGATCAGCTTCTTCTATTTTGAGGATAATGAATAAGCACCCATGTGCTTGAGAGAGAAAGAGAGACAGACAGACAGACACAGACAGATAGACACACATACAGACACAGACAGACACAGACATGGAGACAGACAGGTAGGCAGACGGGACACGCAGGCAGACGGACCGATTGACAGAAGACAGTCTTGACAGTAGCAAAACACAGAGAGACAGACAGACAGACCAGCAGTCAAGTAGGGAGTCAAACAAACAGTCATGATTTCTTCCGCTCTGATAATAGACTGAAAAGTGTGACAGGAAACCACCACCGAATGAAGACAACGCAATACAGCCCACCAAACAACAAACTGATTCAGCTCTTCTGAGGCCCCAGTTAGAGATCTCTTACAAAAGCTTCTTCTTGTGGCCTGCCATCACAGATAAGGAAAAAGAAAAGGATGAGCGTCTTCTGCCAGCTTGCGCGTCAGTCTGTATTTCTTTGAGCGAAAGTACAGGTACTATAGCCATGAAGCTATGAATTCCGCTGCCAAAAACACAGTTTATTCAAGAGAATTGGCATTCAGATATACTTCAGTTTTTAAGTAGTGTCAAACAGAAATCTGAAGTTTACTATAAAAAAAAAAAAAGTATGAAAATCAGAAACGCTGAACAACCATCTTATTTGTAAGAATAATTAACAACATGCAAATAACCCAGAACTAATAAGAGAAAAGCATCCTAAAACCACTTATATCTTTAAAGAATTCCTTACACAAAGAAACCACACGAAAAAGAAAGAAAAAGAGGTACTCGAGTTAAACCCGGACTTCCACAACGTAGACCGGAAGTTACCGGAAATGATGCAGTCGTGTAGTTCCACCATAAGCATGCAAGATCAACCCTTGACCTCAAAAATGCAGAACTATAAATAGAAGTCTAGTCACGGAGTGATTCAAGTTTCATCATGGGTATAGATGGAAGTGAAAGTGTCTGACAGCAGAGAACAATGGTTGAACTGTATTTTGAAATTCCATCATGAGGGACCCCTGAGGAGTGGCCATGGATGATTATGTGTCCTTGTGTTGATACATCTTAGTAATGTCTTTTAGTTCCCTTTCTTTACTAATGGAGTTAGATGTGATGTGGTGCTTATGTAAATATTGATATGACTGAATTTCTTTTGTTTTTGTTATTGTTTGTCACTTTTGTTGTTGCTGCTGAAGTTGCTAGTATTGATGCTGTTTCTCTTGTTGCTGCTGTTAATGTTGTTGTCTTTCTTCTTGCTCTGTTTTGCTTGTTGTTGTGTTGTTTGTTTGATTGATGATGATATTAATTCATTACTAGTGGGTTATGATAGCCTGCTAACGCAGGTGAATACTTTTTGCAGGGCTGCATCACACTCACAACGTAGTGTCAGTGTGGAAATAGCAAGATATCGATTTTCAGAATATCAACTAATACTAAGCAAGTACATGTAGATGGTCCTACACAAAGTAAAACATCATTATTGTTAATCATGTGTTGAGATTTGTTTTACACGAAATTGATGTTCCCCCTACGCATCCTCTACGTCTGCTCACTAATCCAGTGTCCATTCACTGCAAGGTGATGCAGACAATTATTCATTCACGCTAAGAATATGAAGAAAAGGGGACAAATGAGTGACAGGTATTGCGTATCGAAAATTAGATAGAAAACCCAAAACCAGCTTCTCTCTCAAACTGAAATCTGACCTGCAAATGTTTGCAACTGACTCCAGTATTTGTGTTTACTGTTGGTGGAAATTCATTTCAGTTTAGGAGAACAAATTATCATAGAGTCCTGAACCTGTTTCGCCTCTTGAAAGAGTAGGTCGTTTCCTGCCGGTATGAACGGATGACCAAATTATTAACTAATTGTATGCACACAGAGACTGGAAAACAAATTTTAAAAGGCACATGAGCATATACGGGATAGCTCAGTGGTCAGAGCACTCGCTTTTTCCCAGCTAAGGTTAAGCACCATCCAGCGTGGTTACCACTTGGATGGGTAACCGTTTGCGCGCCTTGGCTTCAGTACAGTCCCCCTGTTCACCCAGCTGTAAATGGGTACCTGTCCTCTTTAGGGTCGGGAAAGGTAAAGCAGCGAGGGAGAGGAGATGGGCCCCGCCTTCAATATGCTGGCCCCCTTGACAAGTTGAGGTCTCTGATGCCTCACTACCCTACGACCACATAGGTTATGGGACACCTTTAT
>CM054143.1:33355618-33380618 GCA_028751875.1 Rapana venosa
AAGAAACAAAGGAAAAACAAAGAGAGGGACAGAAAAGCGGAAATTCCTGGCACAGAATTCCCAGAAGGTGGGGATGCTATTATACTGAAAGACCCCCCCGGTATCCCCACGGGGTAGATGGTAACTGAAGGCTCGGCTTCAAGTCGCCACTGAGCTGTTTATCCGAGGGAAGTTTCTCTTCCGTGTCAACAATGATCTGGACTGCATTGTCCTGAATGTCTTGTTATTGAGACTGTAAACCAAGATGTTGTGTGCGACCGCATGCAGAACATCTTGAATACACCTTTAAAAAAAAAAGTCCAAAACAAAACATCCGTCTTTTGTAGGTCAACCATCGTCGGTGATATGACAACACGAGCAAGCCCAGCATGCAAGTTTTTAGCCAACAGAGGAAAGGGCTCTGCAAGGTTAGGGGTGGGTAAAAACGGTTAGCACCACTGACCATCTTACGAGTGGTGAACCTTGCAGCTCTAGCCGAAGAAATAACCCCCCAAAAAGGAAACAACAACAACAACAACAACAACACACACACATACACACACACATACACACACACATACACACTGAAAAATTCACGCTGGTGTTCTGAAAAAAGCCTTATTGGGCTATGGAGTGCTTGCTTGTTCACAATAAGAATTACCTGTATCCTAATAATGTTTATGTGTAGAAGTGTTGGTCGAAACCAATGGCTGACTATGTAGTGTGACAGCCAATACAGTTAAACTCAAACCTGAGAGATGTCTTTAAATCGGAACTGATCCTTCAATTCAGTTGTGTTGCGGTGATGGGTGGGTGCGGGTGTGTGTGTGTGACGTAGATTGTTGTCAGCTTTTAAAATAATGTGTGTTATTTCTTAATCTGTTTTTGTTTAATAATGCATGCTGTGTAATTATAATTTGAAAATGCCACTCCTAATTTCTCCAGTTGAGACATTAAAGTAGTCTTGAGGATTCGCACTCTGTCGCTGGTTATATTTTTACATATGCAGAGCTCATTGTGTGACATCACCCTAAAATCGTATCTTCTGCATTCTAGCAGCATTTTGAAGTAGCGGAGATTGAATTTCTCTTCATGTCTGTTGTGTTTTTGGTTTCAAATTCCTGTGCCTGACAACAGATTATGGGACTGAAGTTGAGGGGCTGTACCATAACTGGAATGTTAGCACTGGGGCGTTTACTGTCAGCTAGCAACATGAGCTGAACTTTGGAGCTGTAGCCCAAGAATGACCTCCATCCCCCCCCCCCCCCCCCCCCCCCCACACACACACACACACTGATAGAAACTAATGTTGCGATTCCGTTCAAATTTCTTCGTCTTAAAACAGATAGCAGACCCGTACGTGGGTGACCCATATACACAGACAAAAACCTACTTCCGGGTAATTCAAAGCTGCAATAAGGATTTTTAGCAGAAACAACAAAACCTCGTCTTTACAAAACTGATAGGCTTTTCTGAAAATGTTTATGAATTCGTATTAATTTTTTTTTAACAAACCCTTTTCAGATTAATAAAATATATAAAATGTAGTTTTTCTTCCAGTTTATAGATTCTTGCTTTTTTTTTTAATGGTCAGTGAAATGTGCTCCATGTGTTATCATCATCTTGGTGAAAAGTGTAGGTTATCTTCAGTCAAATGTGGCATACCCCTCTGGGGATTTCTGGAGAGATTGAAAAACAAAACTCTTGTCTTGACGGAAACAACTCAGCATATTCCACCCTGCTGGGTTTTTGTGTGATAAAGAAATAGGGGTGCGGACTGACTTTCTTTCGGGTGGGTATTTACGCCCCCCCCCCCCCCCCCCCCCCCCCCCACCATCCGTCGTTACATTAAAGAAGATTAGGAATGAAAGAATGAAGAAGTGGAGATAGAGAAAACTGTTCAGTCTCTCGAGCTGGTCTTGTTCTGATACCGATACTACCACGTCGTGTTTCCCAGGAGGGCTGAGTGACAAAAGGCTTCCACGTGGATACGATGTACGGCAGAAATGAGTGGATCAAGAGCGTGTGACTTTTCCATCCTATAGCTCCACCAAGTCGTGGGTTTGAATCTCGGCAGGGGCGTCTGGTAAATTAAAGGTGAGGATTTCTTTTCTTTCTTTCTTTTTGTTTTTTAATCTCCCGTTCAACGAAAAGTGCAGACCTGCCAGTGCCTTGTTTCTCTTCGTGTGTATTATACACATTCACCTTCACCTTATCCCGTAAGTCCCTTGGACCGTAGGGGCACTAGTGAAAAATTTTGCAACCAGCTTCCTCCACTCTGCAGAAGATGAAATATGCACGTGAAGGATACTTTCATTTTATCTCAGTATTCGGCACGTTACGGAAACATGATACATACCCAGCATGACTTTTGTGCCCGAAGAGGGGTGAGCTCCGACAGGTTCAATTTGCCTAAAAGACACAGCTTGAGGGGGGTAAAAGTCAGCCCCCTGCCCCTAATGTGATATCACGGCTCCTTAGAGACTGAAGGGAAGAGAGAAGACATGGCAGGATGGCTCAGGGATTAGAGGGTCCACACTCGGGATGGGATGGTGGTTTGACAACGCCGGATCCAGTCTCCACGAAGGGGATTCTTCAAGGGGATTCTCCTTCTTCCCCCACCCACCCACCCACCACCACCCCCATCCCACCTGGAGTTACCATTGACACCTAACCCCCCACTCCCCAGCAAGTGCTCTGGATGGGGGATCTTCTTTTTCTTCTTCGTAGTCCACTACTCAAACAGCAACTAATATTGCCTGTCATTCCAGCAAAAAAAAAATTAATGCGATGCGCTGCCGTTAAGCACCTAACACGTCAGGCCCCGCGTATCTTACTTCGGAGTTGGAAAAGAATTGTGATATTTTCAGTCTTTCTTGGAAAAAGAAAAAAGAAAGGCAGGAGAATGGACCAAGAAGGAAGAAAAATAGACAAGAAGAAGGAGATGACAAAGAAGAAAAGAAGGAAGACAGAAACAAAGATACGGGGTAGAATAAGGGGAATTCATTTGAATTCATTCTCAAATTGGGACGTACATGTATATACACACACACACACACACACACACACACCCAGCACGCACGCACGCACACACACACACAACACACACACCACACACACACACACATATACACACACACGCATATATATACACGGCTCCATTGAGGCCTTCAGTTTCTGCTGTACTGCGAGTTGTCTATTCATGTAGACACAAAGGAACTGTTTTCAGCAAAATGGTGGTGACGCCTATGCTTATACACGCTTTTCAACAGTCCTAGAAAATTACTTGGAATCGGAATGTGTGTGTGTGTGTGTGTGTATGTGTGGTGTGGTGTGGTGAGGTGTGGTTGGGGTGGTGGTGGTGGTGGTGGTGTGTGTGTGTGTGTGTGTGAGAGAGAGAGAGAGAGAGAGAGAGAGAGAGAGAGAGAGAGAGAGAATGTGTGTGTGTGTGTGTGTGTGTGTGTGTGTGTGTTGAACAAATTAGTATACGAACATTTTAATGGTTTGGCCATTCTTTCCCTATGACAGGGGGAGGGGAGAACTATACCAGGAAGAACAATATTGCCACAATATGAAACAAAGCAGTAGCCATGACATGTAAAAAGCAATAATCAATGCCATAATATAAAATCATAAGCTACCGGACAAGAACACCACAGCATAAACAGAAGATAATCGTGTTCACAATGTGTTCATATTGAACTATAATTATTATCTAGGCTCTACGTGATAAGAGTATAATGCGAAAGCGAATTTTAACACATACATAGTAATGTGTCTAATAGTGAAAAATTGGAGAGATAACCCCTACTTCTCATAAACAGAGAGAGACAAAGAGAGAGAGAGAGAGAGAGAGAGAGAGAGAGAGAGAGAGAGAGAGAGAGAGAGTTCAGATGGTTGATTCATTAAGGCCAGAGCCCCATATGAAAGGGGGAAGGGTGTGAATGTGATGTGAACAGAACTACTTGTAAATTAAAGACACCCCAAGTCATAACAGTACAGTACAACATGATTACATACAGAACAAATCAAAATATTAGGTTTTCGCATAGCTGAAAGGCTTTATATAGCTACAATGCTAGATCATCCTTGGCTCTGCGTGAAGAGTGCATAATGCCAAAGCGGATGTTAACACATACATAGTAATGTGCCTAAAAGATCATTGGGTTTGTTTTTAAGCATTGAAAAATTGGAGAGGTAACCCCTACTTCTCATAAACAGAATTTTTGAAAAGGATAAGAGTGCTTTTCTATTATCCTTGAAATAAAGAATTTTGTCTTGCTTTTGCCCTTGCCTTGCCTCATCCTCCCTCTAATCACACTTGTAGAATAGCGTAAGCTACAGGAAAACCTAATATTTTGATTTGTTCTGTATGTAATCATGTTGTACTGTACTGTTATGACTTGGGATGTCTTTAATTTACAAGTAGTTCTGTTCTAGATTCAACCAATCCACCGTTGGCCGCTGCTCTTTCTCTATTTCGGGTCCATCGACCTGGAATGAGCTCCCTCTCTCTCTTCGCCAGAAACCTAGTTATGACACTTTTAAATCTAGCCTCAAAACATATTTATTTCAAACCTACGATTCCCCCCCTCCTGTTTCATATCACAACTATCCCACCTTCACTAACCCATGTCCTATCACCCTGCTAAAGTGTACGACTGTGTGAGTGTGTGTGTGCTTTTGAAAAACATTTGACTATTGAAATTTTATTTCATTCTGCAGCGCACCATGTTTCTAATATCTGTTTGTTTAAACTATTAATTATTTATCATTGATTGCATGACTGTGTAAGATTAGGTTGAATGCATGAGCTTTGATTTGTCTTTGCAAGATATAGGGCTATATAAGTTCCATTTATTATTATTATTATTATTATTATCATCCACTTTATTTTTTTCCATTATTCTATGTCATCAGTTACGAAGAAAACAAACCGTAATAAGCACTGCTGCCTTCGGTAGAATAGACTTTGCTCTCTGATTAGAAAGACTAGGACGGGTTGTTATATATATAACAGTGAACATCATCTTCAATTGATTCACAAGAGAGAGAGGGAGTGGGGGCGGGGGTCTGGGGAGAGAGAAGGGGGACGAGAGAGAGAGAGAGAGAGAGAGAGAGAGAGAGAGAGAGAGAATCGACAAAAGGGTGTGTGTTTTTTTTAAAAACTAGGTCATCCCCCTGCACAAAAGAAAGGAATCTAGGTCACGCAACGTTGTAGATTTTTTTTCCCCGCCTGTTGTACCATTCTATATATAGATCTACACACTCATTATGTCATCAAGTCATTACCGGCTCCCATACACTCAGGGATAACAACAGGCCAAAACATAATATTATGGTTGTGAAAAGTTCAGGAGAGCGAGAGAGAGAGAGTTAGAGAGAGAGAGAGAAATTAGAGAGAAGAGAGAGAGAGAGAGAGAGAGAGAGAGAGAGAGAGAATGAATGAATGAATCTTTATTTTTCGAGGGTAACAGAATAAGCATGCGCATACTTTTTTGCATCCGGCCGTTGCCCTGATTAGGGACTTTCAACAAAACAAAGGTAAAAATCTTACTACAACAACGACAACATGATAACAAAAATTATATATTTAACAATACATTATCCCTAACTGACTTGGGCATTAATTTCGAGAGATACATAGATTTTTTTTGTGGGCAGAAGAGAGAGAGAGAGAGAGAGAGAGAGAGGGTGAGTTGAACAAACTAATTAGTGTACCAACATTTTTTAACAGTTACGCTATTCTACAAGTGTGATTAGAGGGGAGGCAAGGCAAGGCAAGGCAAGGCAAAATTCTTTATTTCAAGGATAATAGAAAAGCACTCCTATCCTTTTAAAAAATTTATTTAACATCTAGTCTCCGTCCTTGTTATGGTCTATATAACGATTTCTTCTTCTTTTTCTTCCTTGTTGATCGCTCAGACAGCAACTATTGTGGTCTGTCATAGAGCGAAAATGTGTCACGCTGCCGTTAAATACCTGACAAGTCAGGCCCAGCCCATCTGACTTCGGCATCAAGAGAGAATTCACATCTTTTGAGTTTTTCAGGCAAAAAAGGGCAGGAGAATGGACCAAGAGGGTAGAAAATAGGTGACGGAAAGAATGCGAAAAAGGCAGAAGCAAAGAGAGTGATAGAAAAGAGGAGACTTGTAGAACAAAATTTCTAGAAGGTGGGGATGCTATTGATACTGACAGTCCCCCCCCCCTCCCCCTCCACCCTCGCCCCATATCCCCACGGGAGAAATTATATTAAAACGATAATCAAACCATTCCGTTATGACCAACCAAAAACAAAAGAGAAAATATTAACCCTGATATTCACCACTAGATACAAGACAACAAACCAACAAGCATTATCTGAGAGAGAGAGAGAAGAGAGAGAGAGAGAGAGAGAGAGAGAGAGAGAGAGAGAGAGAGAGAGAGAGAGGACGGGGAGGGAGGGAGGGGAGAGAGAGAGAGAGAGAGAGAGAGAGAGAGAGAGAGAGAGAGAGAGAGAGAGAGAGAGAGAGAGAGATCTTTAATATAAAAAAAAAAACAATGGTAAGATTTTTTGGCTAAGCTATGTTGTAAACACAGTTCCATCCAAACAATTAGTAACAGATCAGAGGGGTAAAAAGAACAATATTTTACGACAGTACTAGAGAAAACCAGCCAGCCAGCCAGCCAGAGAGCACGCGAGCAAGCGAGCAAGAGAGAGAGAGAGAGAGAGTGGGGGGAGGGGAGGGAGGTTAAAACCAAGGGGACAAGGGATCAATTACAACTCCTTCGTATTTATGAAAAGGATTTCTGGGATGTTTTGTCTCGTTGGGGGGAATGGTGGGGGGGGGGGGGGGGGGGGGGGGGGGGGGGGGGGGGGGGGTCTTTCTTTTTCTTCTTTTCCCGCGTTTTTTATGGATGCGGTAGAAAGGAATTGAAACAGATGTTTTGATGACGGCAGTAGGATTCCTTTGCATCAAGGGTCCTGAGTCCCCTCAGACATGAGTTTGGTACTTCATACACACACACACACACACACACGGGGGACGTGATAGCCTAGTGGTTAGAACATTGCACTCGCAATCTGACGACCCAGGTTCGATTCCCGTTCAAGGGGGATATTTTCCCCTGGAGTGAACATCAGTGCAGACTCCACTCTCCCCAAAAGCCCTTCGGATGAGACTATAAACCGAGGCTCCGTGTGTGAACGCACGCGGAACATCTTGCGCTCACGTTAAATCCTGTTCCGCTTTTCGAAAGAGTAGACCATTGTGTGCCGGTGGGAACAGATGACAAAATTTACAAAACCGCATACACACGGGGACTGGATGTAAAAAAGCACATGAGTGCTTATTCCATTATCCTCGATATAAAGAATAAAATAAACAAATAAATAAAATCTCCTTCAAATCTCTGTTATAATTATGATCACTTTTCTTTTCGTTGCTCGGCTAGAGCTCCCAGATTCACCAATAGTCAGATTTGTTCTTCTTTTTACGTGTGTGACCGTTGTTGCCCACATCAAGGTAGCGCATACAGACTTCAGGCAGGATGTGTAAACACCACACCCAGGGTGCCTGCAGACTGGTGTTTTTCATTTTACAATTTCGTCATCCGTTTTTACTGTATGCAATGGCCTACTCTTCCGAAAGGCTGAAAGAGGGGGAAGGGGGTGGAGTTTAATGAGTGTACTAAATGCTCTGAGTACGTTCGCATGCGGGACGACCGGTGGTTTAGCGCATCATCTGAAGGACTTTAAGGGGGAGTGGAGCCGGTACTGATGTTAACTCCACGGGGAAAAATCCCCTTGATTGGGTGCTTCCGAGGTGGCTCGATCCCGGGACGTCCAATTGTGAGCGCAACGCTCTGACCACGGGGCTATCCCGCCCCTTATCATAGTGTATTGAAATTTGTGGGGACGGGATAGCTCAGTGGTCGGAGCACTCGCTTTCCCCCAGCCAAGTTAAGCAGCGTCGAGCGTGGTTACCACTTGGATGGGTGACCGTTTGTGCGTCTAGGCTTCAGTACAGTTCCCCCAGTTCACCCAGCTGTAAATGGGTACCTGCCCTCTTTAGGGTCAGGGAAGGTAAAGCAGCGAGGGAGAGGAGATGGGCGCCGCCCTCAATATGCTGGCCCCTAGAGAAGTGAGGTTTCTGACGCCTCGCTCCCCTACGACCTTATAGGTTATGGGTCACCTTTACCTTTTTTTACCTTTTATTTAAATTTGTGCATTTTACTTTTGTTTTGCTTTTTGAAAAATTTCTTTGGATTTCATTTCATTTCAGTTTAGGTTAGGTTAGGTTAGTTGGGAGTTCTTTTGTTTTGGTGGTGGTGGTGGAGGGGTGTTTTAGGTTTGTTTTATTTGTAGTTTTTTTTGTTTTTTGTTTTTTTGGAGGGACGTTGTTCCTCGGCTAGAGCTCCAAGGTTCTCCAACGGTGAGATGCGTGTGTATGTGACCGTTTTTTGCCCACCATGAAGGTAGCTGCATTCCGACTTCAGGGGTTAGTTTGGTTTAAACTTAGCTTGGCTTTGCTTAGGTTACTTTAGTTTAGCTTCATTTAGTTTAATTTCGTTTTATTTTACTTTCATTCATTTTGGTTTTATTTCATTAATTTTTGTTTTCTTCTATTCATTTCATGTCACTGTGGGTTTTTTCAATATAGGTCTGCCTGCAAAAAAGACCAAGTACTATATAATTCACACCAAAGTCTGCCGGGGTTATCTCAAAAAGGCAGATTCTGGATTTTTATGCGGATGCGTGCACTTAAGACAGAGTGAAAGAGACACTCGATTTTGAACACTGAAAAGAAGTCACATCCCGAACAACTCAAATACCAGTTAGGCTTCTGAAACAAAGCCCCGGATCTGAGAGCAAAGGTACATGTGTACGAGCGACACAACCTGGTGCATCTGCACTTAACACAGTAACTAGTGTGTCGCTACGGTACATGAGCACTTAAAACAACAATGTGTTTCGTAGGGGTGAGCAAGTACATGGCTTGGCATAAATATATATACACGTAATAAATATCCCCCTTGCGCGTGTGTGTGTGTAGGGGGGGGGGGGCAACAGGAAGCTACATGACTCAATGGAAACTTGCCTGTTGCTATAAATGTAAAGTGTGAGCTTTAACCAAAAAAGTTTACAAGAAAAATAACAAAAAATAGACAAATAGATGGCACTCTTTCTGTCTCTCTTTGGCTCTCTGTCTGTTTGTCTTTGTATATGCTCTCTGTCTGTCTGTCTGTCTGTCTGTCTGTCTGTCTGTCTGTCTTCTCTCTCTCTCTCTCTCTCTCTCTCTCTCTCATCACACACACACACACACACACACACACACACACACACATACACGCATGAACGCATGACCGCACGTATACACACACACACACACACACACACACACACACACAAACACACACACACAAACACAAACACACACACACACACACACACACACACACACACACACACAACACACACACACACACACACACACACACACACACTTGCTCAAATATCTCAACAGCAAGAAGAGTGAATAGTTTGTTTTATAGAATAAAACTTAATGCATTCGTAACCAAATTCAGTAGACACAGTAAATGTATGTGTGGTGAGAATATTTCTAATACTCATATAATATTTGAATGTAAGAATACAAAAGCTTTTTTACCCCAATTTTCTGAAAACTCCCTTAGAAGCATATTCAATAATTTGAATTTGGCATTTGATATTGCAAAAGGTCTCTGGCATAGTCCTATAGGACATTTGTTATAGTTTCATTAACGTTAATCACTTTTTATGTTTTCGTTTCGGTTTTTAATTTTTTTTTTTAATTGTATCTTTTGCTTTGTGCGGTTTCTTTTCATGATTAGACTTCTTTTCCCCCCTCGCATTTTTCAGTAGGGCCTCCACCACCACCTCAATTCTCATACACCCCTTGTATATATATTTTTTTCTCGTCTAATATCACTGAGAGTGAACAGACGTAAAATCGAAGACAACAACAACACACACACACACACACACACACACACACACACACACACACACACACACACACACACACACACACACACACACACACACACACTTCATGTTGGTGAAAATCGATCTATATTAACAGCTGAATTATCTGCCATTTTGATGGCTTTATAATTATTATCTTCTAGATTTTCCTAAAGATATATTTCAGACGTTTTTCTGTGTTGATTGCAAGTCGGTTCTACTAGCTCTAAACACTTCCATTTCAAAAGTGAGACAAGATCTCGTAACTGAGATTGGACATCTGATTCATTTTCTGATGTTTCGAGGACACTAGTGTCACTTTTTGCTGGATTCCTTCGCATGGCGGTATCTACTTTACTGAAAAAGTTGACAAAATAGCAAAACGTGGAGCTCAGCATACTAATGGGTCATGCAGCATAAATGTCCCCTTATCCATTCACGAAGGCTACAACATGTTACAAAATGCATGTTGAAAACATTTTTAAAAGAAACTACGAGATAGCGGTTCTCCCTGGAATGATGATGTAACCCTTTTATTATCTGTTGATACGATAAAATGCCGTAACTCACATGATGAATATAGAAATGTTGTATCTCTTATCTACAGGTTTAAGCTCAATGCCTTTTAGAACTAAATTTTCCAAAAAAGCAACATGTATCTGAGGCAAAAATATTACCATTGCTCACATTCTTTTAGAATGCAGAGACTTAAAAAACTCTTTACCTGTTTTCACAGTCTGTTGCCTAATAAAAGAAATTGTATTGTCATTAAGTCATAGTCCTGTTATCAGATTTTCATATAGTTTAACAATGTTTACTAGTTGTACGAATTGAAAAGTTAGTGTTTAAGCTGAGAGATATTTTCCCCTTCAATTTTCTTGTGTTATGGTTTTATTGGTGTTTCTTACAGTTGTTTAATGCGGATACTTATTTATGTGCTCACCCCAACCCACCCATACCCTCCTGCCCCCCCCCCCCCTTACACACACATACACACACACATTCTCTCTCTCTCACTCACTCACTCTCTCTCACTCACTCACTCACTCACTCACTCACTCCCACTTTCTCTTCTGATATCACTTATTAGTGGAAGGACGTTAAACTAAAGAACTACTACTGCTACACACAGATGCGCGCATGGGGACACACACATTCATGCACACATGAGTGCATACACACACATATACACACATGCATACTCGCTCGCGCGCGCGCCCCCACACACACACATGAATACAAACTATAACCCCCTTCCCCCCCCCCCCCCCCCCCATCCCCCCACACACACACCCACACCCCTGTGAGGATGGCGGGGACCTGTCAGAATAAAATTTTTAAAAAACATCCCCGCCTTCTGGAAATTCTGTGCTAGGAATTCCCTCCTTTCTCTCCCTCTCGCTGCTTCTTCCTTGTTACTTTTCTTCCTGTCTTCTCTTTCTTGTCTATTTTCTGCCTTCTTGGTCCATTCTCCTACCTTTTAAAAAAATATTTTCCAGAAAGATTTAAAAGGTACCAGTGCTCTCCCACACCACCCATGCACTGGGCCTGACTTGTCAGGCGCTTAACGGAAGCGCTAACGCATTTTCACTCACATAGTTATGACAGACACCAATAGCTGCTGCCTGAGCGTTTGACAAAAAGGAAGGATTAATAGTTGAAATTAGTAAGTTGAAAGATTGTCTAAGTCATAGAGTTGTGAAAACTCGTTAAGGAGAAACACACACACGCACGCATGTACACACACACACGCACGCACGCACGCACACACGCACACACACGCACACGCACGCACGCACGCACGCACGCAAGCAAGCGTGGGCAAGCACACACACACGCACACACAAGGGGGATATTTAATACGTGTATATTTATTCCAAACCACACACACACACACACACACACACACCGCCACCACCACTACCATCACCACCACCAACAACAACAACTACTACTACTACTCCTACTCCTACTACTACTACTACTACTACTACTCCTACTACTACTACTACTACTCCTACTACTACTACTACTTCTACTACTAACAACAACTACTACTCCTACTACTACTACTACTCCTACTCCTACTACTACTACTACAAGCACGATAACGTTAGCACGATACGAAAAAAAAAAAGAACATTATGATAATAAATATAAAAAACAAAAACAGACTTAAAGACCGCCAGCGTCTGTTCATGCCTTGGCCACGGATCAGCGAGCATGGCTACCCTTCAGTGCACAGCTTCCAAGAAAAGTGCCCCCCCCCCCCCCCCCCAACATCCCCCCAACATCCCTGCACAAAGCCCCAACATCCCTGCACAAAGCCCCAACATCCAGCCAGCCCTGGAAAAACCTGGCCCTGTAGCAAGTTGCCCCCCAAACTTGAAGGTTTTCTCTCTGTCTGTCTGTCTGTCTGTCTGTCTCTCTCTCTCTCTCTCTCTCTCTCTCTCTCTCCTCTCTCTCTCTCTCTCTCTCTCTCTCTCTCTCTCATATTGTTATCCTAAGTCATATTTTTGTAGCTGACTTTTTGTTGTACAGTAACATGGTGTCATTACTATTGCTTTTACCCCTACCAAAATACTAAGCAGTTCGGCAACCCCCTTCATGTATGGGCCAATGGCCATTTTGTGAATAAATTATTCGAGTTCTCTCTCTCTCTCTCTCTCTCTCTCTCGGTGGCTTCCCTTGCTTGGCTGCCAGCAAGACGCTTTTTGAGTGAGCTGTGTGTAAAGTGTTGTTGTTTTCTCTTTTTTGTATATCAAAATGCCAGTCACAGGACTTCCAGCCATGTTGGAGTGTATGCTGAACACTGCACTTCAAGAGCAGACACTGTCTTCGTTCAAAGTGGACGGCAGAGGTGACCAGACTGTTGTTATATTGCGATTCACAAACAAAGCTGACAGCCATTTCCATGTCACCCCAGGTCAAAGTTCATACCGCAAGAAATGTTTTAGCCAGGTATCCCGTGACAGAAAACGAGCTGAAGCACACAGAGCAAACCGTGATGAAAAAGTGAAGGAACAGGTTCCGTCTCCCTCCGGTTTATTCTTACCCACCCCACCCAGTCTAGTGTATGCTGCAAACCGTGCAGAGAGTGACGCTCCTATTGATATGTTCATGTATAATTCCTGCCCTGCTTCTTCAAGTAGCTGTTATGACAGTCAGCAGATTGACATGACACATCAGGACATAGACAGACAGACAGTGACAGTCAACTTTGACAATATAGAAAGTGATCAGTTGTGTGGGGAAGCTGGGAATGGAGCAAAAGAATGTGTCAGTGATAACATGAGTGAAGGGAAAGATTATGTGTGTGATGGTACTTCTGTTAGTGAAGTGGAAGAAAATGTATGTGGTGTATTGGATGGGGTGGATGATAGTGAGAGAGTTGATGAGTGTGCAGACAGTGTGATTGAGGCAGAATGTGCTGAGAGTGTGAAATATGTTAATGATGAAAGTAAAACTGAAGAAACAGCTCTCACATGCAGAGAAATGTTTGAACGCCTAAAGGAGAGTATAAGAGGGATGAACGAAAAACTTTCAATGGAGACAGAAATAAAACAGCATAACACAAAGAGCGCCACAGCTGCATCCAAAGGAAATCCTTGTAGAGATGTGCCGTGATTGAAGTGGGATAATGACATTAAACTTGAAAATCCCTGTACGAAAAACAGTAATCACAGATTACAATAATTATTAGCATTTGTTGCAATTGTTACCATGATGTGGAAGCCATGCCATGATGACTATTTGGGCTGTAGGTGATTAATCCTTTTCCTTTGTTAAATATGTGTTTTGTGCCCAGTCCTCTTCCCACTGTCCCCTTGTGAATGGGCTTAATGCTTATCACAATAAACTATTGTCATTGTCATTGTCATTGTCATTGTCTCTCTCTCTCTCTCTCTGTCCATCATCAATGTATGTATTTTTTTTCTTTATATCATTCTTCATGCTATGTATTGCACATTAATTACTTTCGATTTTTTTTCCAGAGGGCTGGATGTAAAAAAGCTATTGTTATGCTTATTCTATAACCCTCTATAAATAACATTTGTTTGTTCATTGTTTCTCTCTCTCTCTCTCTCTCTCTCTCTCTCTCTCTCTCTCTCTCTCTCTCTCTCTCTCTGTGCGTGTGTGTGTGTCAAAGTCAAAGTCAAACTTTTATTTTCAGATGGTACATTGAATAAGCAGTGCATTTGCTTTTTTTCATCAAGCCATCTATTCATCTGTGTGTGTGTGTGTGTGTGTGTGTGTGTGGTGTAGTGTAGTATTTTCAGTCTAGAAGCTTTCCGAAGGCAAGCTATTTTTGTTCTATCTTTTCGTCTGATGATGATATTGTGATCAAATCTGTTGCAAAGTTTATTGCTGAAGTACTGAAATTACGACAGTCACAGCTAAATACCAATTAGTTTAACTTTTGGGACTAAACTAATAAAGAAACATTGATATTCTGTAATCTCGAGCAATATTTTGTGACACACCTAAAGAAACATTTATATTAAAATTACGCTGGAATCTCCAGCAAGAATATTTATTGAAAATTTCACAGATTTTGATTGGATGGTCTAATATAACATTCTAGAATGTTCTTGTTATTATTTTAGTTATTGTTTATTGGTTCCTTTTTTTATACTTGATATTACTTTGTGTTCAGTTTGAAATTGAGTTTACGCCAGAGCTTAAAGCCGTATCCATTCATAGAGTAAATGCATCATGTAATTTTTCTTGTATTTATTTGTATTTACTAAAGAAAGTCATGTGTAACCCCCCTTGTCAAAAGGCCACATTGGGCAATGACAATAAATTGGTGAATGCCACGTACACGCGCTCGTGTACACACACACACACACACACACACACACACACACACACACACACACACACACACACACACACACACACACACACACACACACACAAGTCCTTCGGATGAGACTATAAACCGAGGCCCCGTGTGCGAACGCACGCAGAACATCTTGCGCACACGTTAAAACCTGTTCCACTTTTCGTAAGAGTAGGCCATTGTGTGCCGGTGGGAACAAATGACAAACATTTTACAAAACCGCATACACACGGGGATTGGATGTAAAAAGCATATACGTGCTTATTCCATTATCCTCGATATAAAAGAATAAATAAATAAATAAATACATAACGAAACACGAACGAACAAACGAATGCACCGCACACACACGTGCACACACGCGCACGCCTGCACACCTATACAACAATAATGAAAGTAGAGATGTAGACCTGTGGGTGAATGAATGGACGTACGGCAACTGGAATGAAATGAGCAAGTACAATGTCTATTAAGTTGGGGTGTGTGTTTTTGTTGTTGTTGTTGTTTCAAGAAAATAAGTGTTCTTAACTCTGACATTTAGTTGTCTGTTAGTAAGATAATACAGTACTTGAATTAAATCGTCGGCAAGATTTTTTTCATCAACATCTCTCTCTCTCTCTCTCTCTCTCTCTCTCTCTCTCTCTCTCTCTCTCTCTCTCTCTCTCTCTCTTCTTTCTTTCTTTCTTTCTCCTCCCCCCTCCTTCTCTCTCTCTCTCTCTCTCTCTCTCTCTCTCTCTCTCTCTCTCTCTCTCTCTCTCTCTCTCTCTCTCTCTCTCTCTCTCTCTCTCCGCATACCCAGTTCACTCTCCCGCCCTTTCTCTTTGTCTTTATTTATTCTTCGTCTCACTTCCTCATCTTAATTACCACCTTCAAAAATAAACAAAACAAACAAAACAAAACGAAACAAAACAAGCCACACAAAAAAACCCAACCTCAAAAACATGACAACTCAAAAAATCTCCATTCAGATCTATTACCATTAAATTTGCTCCACTTTTTTCCGGATTGTGTGTGTGTGTGTGTGTGTGTGTGTGTGTGTGTGTTGTTGTTGTGGTGGTGGTGGTGGTGGTGGTTTTTTTGCTTTTTTGTTGTTGTTGGTTGTTTTTATCTGTTTTTAGTGTGTGTGTGTGTGCGTGTGTGTGTGTGTGTGTGTGAGGGGTGGGGGGGAGGGATGGTCTTTTTTCTGGTTTGAGACACTGGGGAAGGGGGTGTGTGTGAAGGAAGGGGGGGACGGGAGTTGATTTTGTTGCTTAAAGATTTGTTTCAGAAGGAGGGAGAGTGGTGGTGTCAGGTGATGGGTAGATTTGGGGGGTGGGGTGGGGGGAAGCCGAGAGAAGAGTAGTAGGGAGGAAGGGTGTGAATGTGAAGAAATCGTTTATTGTTTGTTGTGTGATGCCAGGAAAGGACAAAGAAGACATGTAAAGTGCGTGACTTGCATACTTACCTCCCCATTGAACGAGCCAGGCCAAGAGTCACGCTTCATTAGCTCGGTCGTTCCGAGAAAACGTGTCCGAAAAAAGATCAGTGGGCCAGCCCTGAACAGTCAGATCGGGCTACGACGTTTCATTTTCAAGCCAGTCCGCAGCCTCTGTGTGTGTGTGTGTTGTGTGTGTGTGTGTGACTGGAAACTTTCCCACATGTCTGTCTATCACACCTGTTGGTGGTGTCTTGCGTCGCAGCTTTTGCCCCTTTCTGTTATTACCCTACTCCAAATTTAGCCCTGATACCCCCTCCTTGTCTCTCATCTAACCCCCCCCCCCCCCACACACACACCTTTCCAACCATCTGTCGCCGCCACTCCCCCCCCCCCCCCCCCCCCATCCTTACCCTCTCCCTCCTCTCTTCTTTTCATCTTCTTTTTTTGGGGTTTTGTTTCACCCTGTTGTTCTCCTCTTCCTTCTTTTGTGTGTGTGTGTGTGTGCAAAAATGTCCTGGCTTATAAGTTTAATAATGACAGTTACTCCGGTGCCTGGCGCAATATGCGTATATGGGTTTTTCTATCAGTTGGCCTATCTACGTTCCGTGAGACACAGCAATAAAGAAAAGAAAACTTCCCTTAGCTCATTAAAGTTCAAATCATTTACATGCGAGTTTACAATAAACCAAAAGCAAACAAAACAAAACAAAAACAACAACAACAACAAACTAACCAATCAAACAGCAACGCCCCCCACCCCCACCACCCAAAAAAAAAACCCCACCCAAGAAAATGAACTTGTAAGAATCTGTGATTTTACGTTGATAGTTTCTTTAAGAAAGAGACATTAACACTTGAAAAAGAATTAGCATTAAAAATATTAATGACGAAAGTTTCCTCTCCATACTGTCAAGTTTTTGCTTATCTATTCATTAAAGATTTGGTTTGGTTGTACTTTTGGTTGGTTTGTTGCTGGTTTTGTTTGTTATTGTTGTTGTTGCGTTTGGTGTGGAAGCGAGGAGGGTTTTCTGTATGTTTGTTTCTTGTGTGTTGGGAGGAGGGGGGGGGGTCTTGTCTTTTGTTTCTTCTTTCTTTCTTTAAATTAAGACAAAGTTGAATCCCCGTGGGGGTGCGGCAAGGGGGGGGGGGGGGGGGGCTGTCAGTATAAATAACATCCCCACCTTCTGGAAATTCTGTTATAGGAATTTCCTTTTTTCTATCCCTCTCTTTCTTTCTGCCTTGTTCCTTTTCTTCTTGTCACCTCATTCTCGGCTATTTTCTGCCTTCTTGGTCCATTCTCCTGCATTTTTCCAAGAGACACTTAGAAAGATTTCTCTCTCCCATGCCGCTCCGAGTCGGATGTGCTGGGCCTGACTTGTCAGGCGCTTAACGGCAGCGCAACGCAGTTTTCACTCATATGACAGACAACAATAATTGCTGTCTGAGCGTTCGACGATGAATAAGAAGTAGACAAAGTTGGGGGAAAAAAGCGCGAAACCTTCTTAACTCAATTCCACAACTTCTCTCCACGCGAACAAAAACAAAAACAAACAATAGGAACATACACGACCTCTGTTATTCGACCCTACTGGAAAATTCCATATCCCTATGTCGTTAACATCCGGACTTCAGTTTAGTTTGAATAATCTGTCTCATCTCACATGGAAAAGGAGCATGAAAAAAAATATTTGTCGTAAACTGTTGTCGCGTCCATACAGAAAAATGCCAGTCATCTTTCCTTGTTTGGGGTAATTTCTCATGTGTAAGTTTTACCATTTCCGCCATGTTTTCTTCGAAAGGGGAAAAGGGATTGTGGGGGCCATTTTGGAGGAAGAGAGGGAAGGTGGTGGTGGAGGTAGGGGGAGGGGGGGGAGGGGAGGTGGCTAAGTACGTGGTTTGTCATGACAGTATATATAGCTAAGTTTCTTGAGAAGCTATACATTTATATATATATATATTTTTTTTTTTTTTTTTTTTTTGGGGGGGGGGAGGGGAATAATGAATAAAGCATTAAATTTTTTATTCATCAAAAAAAAAAAAGACAGAAAATGCTAGTATTGAACATACGACAATCGTCCATAAAACCAGGACTATGGTTATTTTTCTTATTCTTTATACATGGAGTGCTATCACATGCACTCGCGCGTGCGCGCGCGCGCGCACACACACACACACACACACACACACAAAAGAAGGAAGGTGGCAGGATGGTTAAGACGTTCGCCTGACAACAAGTTAACCGTGAGGTTCTGGGTTCTATTCCCAGCCTCGCCCTTTCTTCCCAGTTTGACAAAAAAATCGAACTGAATGTCAAAGTCCTTAGGATGAGACTATAAACCGAGGCCCCGTGTGCGAACGCATGCAGAACATCTTGCGCACACATTGAATCCTGTTCCGCTTTTCGGAAGATTAGGCCATTGTGTGCCGGTGGAAACAGATGACAAAATTTACACAACCGCATACACACGGGGACTGGATGTAAAAAAGCACATGCGTGCTTATTCCATTATCCTCGATATAAAATAATAAATAAATAAATAAACACACACACACAAATAGCGCCCATCATCTAACATGACTTTGATTATGTAAAACAGTTCTTAAACAAGAGTACAAACACAACCCAAATTTAACGCGGACAAACCTGTAGTGATAACAGTATTCTACAAGGCCATGCAGCTTAACTATGAACAAACGGCAGAAGGGTAAATTATATATCACATGCTGAGACATGGTTTCGGAGTGATTTTGGCTAGAGCTCCGAGGTTCACCAATGGTGACACTTTTCGCGAATGCCACCGGTTTTAATCCACCATTAAGGTAGCCACATTACGATTCGGGGATGGTGTCTACACACGGGGGAGTAGAATGTTAGTATTGATATTGACCCCAGGGGGGGGGGGTGGGGGGGGGGGGGTGGAGATCCCCTTAAACGTGTGTCTCAACAACAACAACAGCAACAGCAGCAACAAAGCAACAACAACTAACAACAACAACCTGATATCTGTGGAAACCTTATAAGAGAAAAGGGGTTATTTCCATGAGACCAACTCATATTAATGATAAACGAAATAGCCGTGAACGAAAATGATTGCCATTCACCAGCTAGTTATGAGTCCATCATTTTAAAACACAAACAGTTTCTCAAAATATTCATTGTAATAGATGGTTGTTGGTGGATGGTACACTCCCTAACTCGGAGGGCTGTGTTGGAACTCTAATAATAATAATAAAATAAAAAAAATAATAATAATAATGTACGGAATTTATATTGCGCTGAATCTTGTAAAGCAACAAATTAAAGCGCTCAGATGACTTTTTTTATCGAGGATAATGGAATAAGCACTCATGTGCTTTTTTTTTTACATCCTGTCCCCGTGTGTATGCAGTTTTGTAAATTTTGTCATCTGTTCCCACCGGCACACAATGGCCTACTCTTACGAAAAGCGGAACAGGATTTAACGTGTGCGCAAGATGTTCTGCATGCGTTCGCACACGGCGCCTCGGTTTATAGTCTCATCCGAAGGACTTTGACATTCAGTTCGATTTTTTGGTCAAACTGGGAAGAAAGGGCGCCGCTGGGAATCGAACCCACAACCTCACGGTTGACTTGTTGGCAGGCAAATGTCTTAACTATTCTGCCACCTTCCTTAATACAACCAAACCAAACTATTCACAGTGTGGCTTTTTGGGAACAATAGGTTAAGAAATGTAACGTGTGTGAAGTGCTTCCCTGCGTCTTTGGTAGGTACATAGTGCAAGGGTATGTGTGTGATAATATGTCTGAGTATTGTTGTGTGCCGTACGATCAGTTGCGGGAATCAGGACTTTGGGAGAGATTAGCGCCGCTTTGCTTTGCTATTGTCATTATCTGATCTAATATCGATTTCCACTGTTAACCAGAGATGATACTACAGGTGCAATGGTCATGTCTCACATTGCATGATTTGATAAAGTATTTATTTTAATGTGATAACTAAAACTATCTTGTGTGCGTGTGTGAGCGTGTGTGTGTGTGTGTGTTTGATCGTAACCTACGTGAGTTGGCCAATCTTTTAGCCTAAATAAACCGAAATTTGATTTTGCTCTGCAAAACACTTGGGTGCTGTGTTCAGATTATTTGTTTGCGCCTATGCGGTTCTTTTAAAAAAATATATAATAAAGATAATAAAGTACTCGTACATGTATTCAATTCACATCTCATCTACTGATACGTGATGCGAGTGTAAAAATTGATAAAGCACGCTCTGGTTTGTGACTGTCACTATCTGTATGTTTGTTTGGTAGACTGATAATAATTATCAAAGCGCGTCATTGTGACGTCATTGTACATGACGTCATTTCATTGGCTGAGGTCATGATTTGTTTTACATCTTGAAATTTACTGTTCTTTTTTTAAATTTGAAAGATGTATTGGTAGAACACTGCCGCACTAGAATATTGACAGACACATCATCGCTGGTGTGTACAACAGTAAGAGCAGTAGCAACAACAACGACTGCTTCTTTTACTGCTTCTACGTCTGTTGCTATTACTTCTTGAACTACTACTACTACAAGTAGTAGTAGTAATAATAATAATAAATGGAATTTATATAGCGCTATATCTCGCAAAAAAAACCACAAATCAAAGCGCTTTCATTCCTCCTACTTATTCACATGCAGCCAGTTAGGATTAATAGGTTGCTGTTTTTTTACAAATTCAAACGTATACCCACACGCTCGCACGCACGCACGCACGCACATGCACACTCACTCACACACATAAAGGTTGTACATTCCCGCAGGGTGAATGGGGTTTGGGCTTTTGAGGGCAGAGACAAAAATGAAATGCAAGAGGGGAGAATCTTAGGTTTGAAATAAATGTGTCTTGAGCACTACTATTGGTGGTGGTAGTGGTGGTGGTACTGCTCCTACTACTACTGCTGCTACTACTACTACTGCTGCTACTACTGTTGGTGGTGGTGGTGGTGGTGCTGCTACTACTACTACTACTGCTACTACTACTACTACTACTGGTGGTGGTGGTGGTGGTACTACTGCTGCTACTGTGATGATGATGGTGATGGTTTTGGTGGTTTGTGATAACATCAGCGACAACAACAACAACAACAACGACGATGATGACGACGACGACGACGATGATGATGGTGATGATGATGATGATGATGGTGGTGGTGGTGGTGGTGGTGATGATGGTGGTGATGGTGATGATGATGATGATGATGATGGTGATGATGATATCTACACTGAATAAAGCAGAGAACCATGGGGAGTGAAAGAGGCTGGTTGCAAAATCTTCACTGGTGAACGCCCTAGCTATCAGCCAGGCTATTAGGGGATAGGTAGCGGGTACCAGGTGACAGGTACAGTGTGTCCTGACTGTTCACCTGTCATTGGGACATCAGCCCTTCACCTTCTCTTACGTTACGGGCCAGTGACCACTTTCCAAGAAAAGATGTCCGAAAACAGCCTGGGGAAAAGAAATAACTATCAACAAACTTCACGGTCATCGGGAAAAACCAGGGGCTTCGGTCCGACCGGTACCACCTCACAGTTCTGCACCCCCCTCAGATTTAACCCCCTATTTGATATGCTGGCAAGACTGCTACTCAATGTTTAAGTTGTAGCTCTTCTGAACTGGTCTATGTTGTTGTTGTTGTTGTTGTTGTTAGCTGTGATTTTTGTTCAAGCTTTTTGTTCTTTCTCTACCCCTTTCTCTTTCTATTGTTACTCATCGGGATGCCGATTTACACACACACACACACACGCGCGCGCGCGCGCACGCGCGCGCACATGCACACACACACTTTCAACACATACACACGCGCGTGCGCGCGTATACGCACGCACGTATGCACACTTACACCACAGTACAACATACATACACACACACACATGTATGTGGCCATACAGAGGGGTGGGGGGGAGTACTTTATTGTTCCCTCATTTCCAGACAGCAAGTTGCTAAAAACGTCTTGAACATTCATGAATTACACAATGGCAGACTTGTCTTTCAAAACAACTTTAACACTTAGATAAAATTGCAACTCAATGCTTTCAACTGTTCTGTCTATTATACATGTATGTATACAACATAAAATAAGAATGCTTTCGAATTTTGATTATGCTATTGGACTTGTGTGAGAAATTGAGATAGCGAGGGGAGAAAGGAGGGGGGGAGGGGGGACGGAGGGGTAGGATAGCCTAGTGGTTAGAGCGTTGCACTCGCAATTCGACGGCCAGGGTTCGAACCTACACCGAGACACCAGTTCGAGGGATTACCCCCACCCCCCCTAGAGTTAACATCAGTGCTTAACTACACTTCCCCAAAAGTCCTTCGGGTGAGAGTATAAACCGAGGTCCTCTGTTTAAACGCACGCAGAATATCTTGCGCACACGTTAAAACCAGTTCCGCCTTTCAGAAGACTAGGCCATTGTATACCGCTGGGAGCAGTTGACAAAATTTTACTAAACTGGTGTCGTGCTTAGGCATCATTTCCGAAGTCGGAATACCGCTGCCTTAAGGGTTGGAGAAACGGTTGCCATATGCAAAATCTCATCATTGGTGAACCTCAGAGCTATATTCTAGCCTAGGAACGAAAAAAGAAAAAAAAATAGTGAGTAAGTCTCGATTTGCAAAGGTCCTTTCACCTTCACAAAAGAATTTGTCATTGGCATGGTCATTGTCATTGTCATTGTCATTCACCTTCACCTATCCTTGTAGACCGTTGGGGTACCACTGTAGATTTTGCGACCAGCTTCCTCAACTCTTCGAAGACCTCAGCTTTCTGTGTAGCAAATCGTTCCACTCAAGGCCAGTCCTCTCTCTGATGTTGTCTTTCCATCGTTTTCTCTGTCTGCCTCTTCGTCTCCCACCTTGTACTGTTCCCTGTAGGACAGTCTTGGCCAGTCCAGATGGTCTAAAGCACTGTACTGACATGAGCATCAAAACCTGTCATACTTTTTTTTTCTCTAATGCTACTTACATAATAGATAACCCGTAATATCATGGGATATCTTAAGCAGAGCGTACATCTTTATTTTCATGCTAGTTCTTGTAACAAATCTTTGTCACTGATGAGATCAAGCCACAAGAAATAACCAAGTTAGTGTCTGATGATGTTCTTTTAAACTGTTCATTGTTCATAAAATCACAACTTTCTCTGGGGGGGGAGTGGAAGAATGCGTTTAAAGCATGTGTATCCCTTTTTCGTCAGTTCAATGTGGTTTCATTATTGAGCTATAAACGTAAAGGTTTTCCCAGTTTAAGGAACAATTCTCCCACATTATGGGGAGCAACACGAAATGGCAAAGGTATGTAAGTTCAACTTAAGTATTTTTCTTTATTTTATTTATTTATACCACTTTAAGTCACGAAATTTCTCTGCGTGAAATTCGGGCTGCTCTCCCCGGGGAGAGCACGTCGCCACAAGAGCAGCGCCACCCTTTTTTTTTTTTTTTTTTGGTCTGCAACTGTATTTCTTTCCCTATCAGAGTGGCTTTTTTCTAAGAATTTTGCCAGGGACAACTCTCTTGTTGCCGTGGGTTCTTTTTCGTGCGCTCCATAATTTTCTGCAACACACGGGACCTCGGTTTATCGTCTCATCCGAAAGACTAGCGCCCAGACCACCACTCATGGTCTAATGGATGGGGGAAAAGTTTCGGGCCCAGACGGGATACGAACCACGCACACTTCCGACCCGGACTTTTCGCTTTCTAGACAGGCGCGTTACCTCTAGACCACCGATCCACTAAGTAGGCAGGAGGTGTCCAAAAGTATTTACTTAAATAATTATCTGTACATTGTGCCTTTACAAAAGCATCAGGAATTCTTATGAAATAGAAATATTTCGTCTGCATACTGGGATTATTAATATGATTATGATGATTATTGCTTTAGTTGTTCAAGAAGAGAGATGAAACCTCAGGAAAGACGGCCAAAAACAGCCTACAACAGAAAACCGCTTGTTATTCCAATAACTTACAAATTACCTACGTTCAATTTTCTTACTGAAAGTACCCAACAGGGAAAAAGTATTTGTTATTCTATCCGCATGGATATAGCCACACGATGGCCAACAAACGGTACTCTGCTCTGTTAAACGTTTTCTACTCTGCTCTCAGCGACTTGGGAGCCTACTATTCCCTCCGTGGATACAATTTGGAAGAGGTCCATTGCCAATCTTCGACACCGGTGTAATTTCCAATTCTCTATTTTTAAAATCCGGACCTGAATCTAGTTCGGATATTTGTGATTCAAATTGGAATGTGTTCGAATCAGCAGAGGCAAGTTTTGTTAAATGTCCGTTGTTTATATCCTAGAGCAAATGTATCCATAGGACAAAAATATGAGTCAGTTTTCCTGATTTGGCTGCTGTGTTTTTCAAGTCCACATTTCCGCCAATTTTTCTTCGAAAAAGGAGAATGAGAGAGAGAGAGAGAGAGAGAGATCTTTTACAAGAATTCCCAATACAGAAAGATATCGGTAAGAAGACGGCAAATTCTGGTATTTTCCCAGTCGGATAAATCGCCATAAACATGAGTGTGTGATTGAAAAATCCATAGAAATTGTATTTGTTTCTTAAGCTTACATGTTTTGTGTGGAGGAGGGGGGGGGTGTATTTCAAAATTGTGTGCTTGCTTTTTAAATTTGTGTACGAATTCTTCATCATCTCTTACATACTCGAATTAACTTGAAATTGTTCTGATGAATTATGATTTCTTATCCAACACGCAAACGTATTTGTACGGCAACCCCACCCTATTCACCC